>VDFB02058242.1:663222000-663413785 GCA_007258455.2 Sequoia sempervirens | reverse complement strand
GACTAAGTGTTAGCCTTTCTAGCATTGGAGATCAGACTTCCCCTTTACCTCTTATCTTTGGTAGCTTAAGAGTTAAGACATCCCCTCAACTCCCAACTCCTAAAATTATTCTTCTTTTTCCTTCTTCTTGAAGACTCATTGTCTTCTCAAAACTTTAAGCTTTCCTTTTGAAGCCCAATCTCCGATGGATGATTCAAAAATTTGACCAAGTCTTGAATTTTCAGGCATCAGAGATTTGCTCTCCCTCCTTTCTATTACTTCCTTTTGGTAGGAAGTATGCCTTACTCCCAAACTCTGACCTCCAATGACCTTCTTTCAGGCATCAACTTTCACTCATCCCTCTTACACTTTATCTTAACTTTGCGATGAGCAGTAGACCTCTAGCCTGACCTTTGACACCAGAAAATTCATGTCTTTGGCCTGATGCCCTTCTGCAAACCACAAGCATCATGCTCGACATCTGAAGCCTAACCTCTAAAGCCCGATGCCAATGTCAATAAGTGTTATGATGAATGAAGAATGACCGAAGCCCTATGTCCAAGATGGATAGTTTTTTGAGCTTTTGGACCATTTAATGTTAATCCAATAATTGTTTCAGGCTCAACAATTCCACTATACTCGCGATTTGACATGTTTCAGTTGTGAACACCATTAATGTTGTAGTGACTTTTCTGGTGACTTGATTTGATCTTTGGGAGGACATGGGATGTTCTTACATGCTATTTCTATCAACTCTCATTGGGATGAGGTGTTTCCCATGCTTCTTTATGGATTGCAAACATCCTTTCTATCAGAGATATTTTCCTTGGCATGATTTGTTGTTGATATTCTATTTTTTTTATTCCTTGTATGGGTGCTTGGCATGGATGTCAAGATCATTAATGATGGATGTATTCTCAAATTTATTGCTAGATTTTTCTCCTAGGTAGATATTTTATAACTTGGGGTAAACCCTAGTTTTGTTAGGGTTTGTGGTCAATCATGTTTTTAAGCTATGCCTCAACTATAAAGGAAAGTTTTATTATTTTTGTAAGGGTTAAGAGTTTTTCTCTCCCTTCCATGGTTCTAAGGTCAGTTCTCCTCTCAAGGGCTCTAATTTTTTAGTAAGGAGAGTTCTATGTACAAAATGGTATATCGTTGAAAGGTAAATATCTATGTTTATCAGCCATTACTTGATAGTTCCTCTATATTTTGAACTGTGGCATATATGAATATACTCTATTATGCAATTTTCTCCAGCTGTGAGTGATGATATGCTTTAAATTGTGTTGTCAAGGGTTATATCAATTTTTTAAGCATATTTGTTGTTTTGAATTAGTTTAATGGTTTTATATTTATCCAAGGGATAGAGTAAATGTTTTCCATGAATTAATGGTTGTGTAATCATTTGCTAGGGATTTGTAACTATGTTGCTTAATAGGCTTTCCTAGGTCTGATTATCATAAGGTGATAATCTGGTAGAAGACCCTCATGATATGTTTGATTATGTCATAATAAAATGTTTAACATATGACTTTGTAGCCTAAGGTAGGCACTAGTCTTGCATGGTTTTCCTCCCCCATCCTCAGAAATAATCTTGAAATTCAATCAACTTGGAGAGAAGGGGGGTTCGCTACTCATGAGTCTCTTTATTCTCAAGGGATTCTCAAGGGGCGAACTACCCTAAACTACCTCAAGGAATAGGGCAAGAGTTCTAGAATCTAAAGGAGTAAAATCACAGAGGTTTTTGAATGTATTGACAGGCTCTTAGCCAAAGGATGACAATGAAAAATAAGGATAGTGTGGCGCATTGGATTCCTAGAGGTGTGTTGGTGTCTTGTATGAACCAAAAACTGAGTTTATCAAAGAAAATAACAAAGCGACTACTAACAATCAGATTGCTAAGAACTTGTAGAATGCGAGAAGGTAACAAAATGTAACAGAACTGAAATGAGGTAAAGTGAAAATGATAAAGTTAAAGAGGATAAGAGATAGAAGAAGCTCACAAAACCCAAGTACTAAAGCCTCTAGCACATGAATATCTTCAATACTTGCATGCATAAGATATGGAGAAAATGTTAGGATTGTATAGAGTTTTTCCTCAATCAAACCCCCATTTCGGTGTTCCCACCTCCACAGATAATCAAATAGATAGATAGAGATAATAGGAATGAAATGAATGCAAGAGTGATAAAAGAAATTCTCGCTCAAGGATGAGAACCCATATCACAAGGACATGATAAATCCCAAGAATGCTCGCAAGCACAAGGTAAGAGAGATATCAATTATAGGGCTTAAGGAAGCCAAAGAGAGACAAAGTTGTGAGAGCCAAGGGAGTTGCTAAGAGTGTTGTGAGAACGTGAGAGCTTGAGGGTGCTTGAAGCTATTGTAACAAGCAAGAGATCTGTTCAAGAAAGAGAGTAAAGAGGGAAAAAGGAGAAGCCAAGAGGCTAGAGAGAATCTAGAAGCACAAACGAATTGGAAAGGTAGCATTTAAAGGGAAAAGAGGAAAGAAAAGAAGCTTCTCGAGCAGTTACAAGGCATCCTGAGACATTCCACCAACAAAACTTGCTGACAAGTGGAAAACATGCTCAAAAATTATTTTTTGAGTGTTGAAACATCATGAGACACTAGCACGGTGCATGGACATTTGTGCAGCATGCTAGTGTCCAAACACATCACGCTATAAAATGATGAGAATGGGAAAATCACAAGGTTTGACACAAAGCTAATGTGTGAAGGTAGCTACTGAAAAGGGGTCTTGAGCATCTTGAGAGGGAAAAGGTTGATGCAGGGGCTAAAATGATCCTACACAAATGCTAAGGGAGTGGACACTAAAGTGGATACAAGAATCTATGTGAAATTGCAAGGGGTGCAATTTAACAACATTACACAACCTTTTCCCTACTTTCTTAGTTTATATTTTCTTTTGTGTTTCCTGCTTCATACCTAAACTTAAATGAGAATAAGAGGTGTAACTATCCCTACAAGCCCTTTTCATCTGTATGAAGCTCATCTGCTAGAAATTGTGATAAAACCATAGCTGCTTGTATGCATCCAATGTCGTATAGGGATACCCACTTAGGTCCTACAAAGCCTAAAGTGTAGGGGAGAAAAGTGCTAAATTCATCTCTCATTTGTTGGACCCTAATCTTGAAGTCCTTGAGCATAAGAGTTGGTTTTCCTTTAGAGGGTTTTTAAGGTTCCACGAGAAAAAACACCAACACTATTTTTTTCCAAAAAAGCACTTTTATTTTAAATTAAATATTCATTATGTGAAAACATTTAATCACTTTTTCCATCAAATTCCCTTTTAAAATGAAATAAAACTTTTTTCATGTGCAAGAACCCCTTATTTCTCCTAGGCATCCAAATGGGGAATTAAAATACCTTTTTGAAAATATATTACACTTAAGTTATCAAAAATAATAATAAAACATTATAACTTAAGTGAATAATTTAATTATTTCACCCCAAGTTGCAAAAATCCTGAAACACATCGAAATCCAAATTTGGAAATGCCAATATGATACAAAGGTAGTATGTGAATAATAGAAGCCAATTTGGTGACTTACTATAAATAGACGTTCTCTCCAAGAATTTTGGAGAACACCCCAAAAGTTAGAAAACATTTGAAAGAGTGGCATTCATATCAATTTTCCCACAAAGCTCATTGCCAATAGAAGAAACCTTTTAACTCTGAAACTACATCCTCCAAGAACTTTTGAGTTCTCCCAACTCAATTGGAAACTTACAAAAATCTTCAAAACTGATTAATGCTCATGAAACAACATGGTGTAAAAATGGTGACATTACACTTTAAAGGATTTTTTCAACCCCTTCATCATACAAATTGTACAATCACCCATACCATTGTTGGACTCAAGCAACACTGAGAGGGGGGGTGAATCAGTGTTGTACAATTTTTGACATTATTAATTTGTTCTCTTCAAATTTATGTAAGATTCAATCAAAAGAAAGATGCATGAACATAGAACAATAAGCCGCAACAACATAACACAAGGATTTTTATGTGGAAACCCGATTAAGGGAAAAACCATGGTGGAGCTCAATACACAATTTGAGTACTCAAAATATAAGTATTTTACAAAATGGGGAATGCACTTGCATTCAGGCACACTGGCTAGAGCTCACTGCTCAAAATTAGGAAGGCTCACTACCTTACAAAATATTTGGATTACATCAAAAGGTTGAACTAAGAAAACAACATCTATAAATGCTTGATTACAGTTTTGGTTAGGCTCATAGATCATATTCTAGACCTTATGTCTGATTCTGCACTTTGCTCTGCTCTACCTTAATTCGCTTCACAAAATCCTCTTTTGCACAAATGAAAATCGCTTAACTACTCTTCTGATATTCACAATACACATTCACACATATCAAACACCACACACACACCAAAATGAATTAACTGATCTCATATATATATCTGCTACCAAGAATTCAGTCGCTATATGTCGGCTTCAATAAAATAGAAAATATCTTCCAACTATCAGCTCAAATCATGAATAACATTTAATCCGCATCCATAAAAGTTGGCCATAGCATAGTTAGGACCCAAAACAAAATCTCCAACACAAAATACTTCAAACAATTCTGCCTTAAACACCCACAGCACCTTACATTCACTTAGTCGGCCTTCATATATTGATGAATAGAAAAATGAACGACCAAATCCCATAACTCGTACACCACTTGATGCGATAGCATAAAACTCAAGAATAACACATTTCATATATCCAACAACCTTCCTTGAGATCCACAACCAAAACTATTAAACTAATAATGCAAACCACTTGACGAATTCAACTTCAACCGGATACCCTGTACTTCACTTTGTCTTCTGGTATAGTCAGATACTATAGTGCGGACCAAATCAATGACTTCAGTTGCCATCAATGACAACACTAGATCCATATTCCAACAACCATCACAAAATTATAAGCATCAACAATATACCATTCAAAGTAATATTTTCATAACCAAGTAATTTACTTTTGTTGGTCAAAGGTTTTAATTTTTGGTTTTTTTCTTATCCATTGGTTTTTATTTGTTACAAGTTGTACTCACTAGCACAAGTACTACAAACTATCCATAGGGTATGCAATTACTACTAACTGCCATGTGGCATGGAGCCACCACTTCTAGTTTTGGCCATTGTAATATAGCATGCCTGTGTACAAAATAAACTATGCCAAAAATGGTTTCTCAAGGATATTAAATAGTTTCAATTTCAAAAATAGTGGTTTTGGCATTTGAAAAGTGGTTTATAAAATTCTATCAACTATTTCAAGCTCCCAAATAATATTTTGGTGACTTGGTAGCATATTGTTTGTAGCATTTGTTAATAAAATCATGAGATCGGTAGCCTTTTCACCTCCAACCAATCATTCACAATTAATAGTTCTAATTTTGCACTTGAACTTCCAATGCCTCATTCTTAGTCATACGGGCTCCTTTTTGTGAGAATTTTTTTCATTTGAGAGAGATTTTCATTAACTTCCCAAAAGTGAAAATAAATTGACTTAAATGTCTATTTTTTCAAAAAGAATATAAATTCTCATAAATATTGTTAAATTGTTCTCATTTTGGGAACTTCTAGAGCTTCGTTTGAGCTCATATTATAACATTTTGTGTACATTATTTTAGAAGTGCATAATTTTTTGTGTACTTACCAATGTTGTAATTAGATTGATCTCATTTTGTTAAAAATGTATACTTTCAATTCTGTAGCTAAATTTGACATTTTTTATGTACTAATGTCAAGACCACTTCGTTATTTGACAAGTTGTAGTTGTAATCGTACTAACTATAAAGTGCAAAAATAAAATATTGTTGAGGGATCCATAATAGAGTGAATTTGAGGGGACGGGGAGGAGGGGGGCTAATATTGTGTTCTTGTTGGATTAAGTATCTTGATTTTCTATCGTGTGACTAAATTTGAGTAGCTTATCATGGGTATCAAAAGATATCTATTTGTAATAAGATTGAAGAGACAAAACTATAAGTCCTAATCTTGACATATTTTAGGTTGTTTCATTTGTTTACCTATATCTATAGACTAGTCCTTGAGTCAATGCAATGAGATATTCATCATCTTCTAAATATAACTACTTGAGATAAGTACTTGATAGTCATTGAAAAAAAATTATATGATTCCTATCTTGCAAATTTAGAAGACACCATTAAAGGCATTCACCTCCTCTTTGATATTAGCTCCTATGAAGTTGCATCATCTTCTTTGAATGTGATGAGGGCACATTCAAACCCTAATCTTCTCTTTCCACGTGATCATTTGTAACATATTGGAATTGGGTTGGAGATTCTTGAGCAACATTTGGAGAGAGTCATCTGTTTCTTTGGATTATGTTCTACATTCATTTCCATAAGGTTCTAAATTATCACCTTCATCAATGAAGCCTAAAATTCCTAATTTTATTGGGGCAAATTTCGACACTAACATGGTGACACATAAATAAATTTAAAAGACATCATTCATTTTGTGCTTTCATCTCTCATATTCCTTTCAAAAATGGGATGACTTCCTACATTCATTCTTGGCTTTGGATTTTCTAAAGGGGAGGAATGGTGTTTGATGATTTTGGATAGTCTTCAATATTTTGTTGAGCATCCATCAATAATATAGGAGATTCTATATTGAAGGAGGGTTGAATGGTCTCTCTTATTCTCTCTTATGGGATAGACTTTTTCCTTACATGGGGTTTTGTTCTCGTACTTTCGGAGAGTCTATTGTGTTTTCTCTCTTTTGAAGAGGAGTTTTTGGTATGATTTTTTCTCTATTTATAAGATATTTATTTGTAAATGGGTACTTAACATGGCCTTGTAGTTGGGACCCATCATTGCATTTATTTTTATTTTCCCTAAGTTACACTTAAGAAAGGGTGTTGATATGAACAAAGTATATTACTTAACCAATTTACCTCTTAGGTCCTATTCACACTAGTTTACTTATATTCACTTAGGGCATTATCACTTTATGTCTCAAGCCATAAGATTAAGACATGTGTTATAATCTTATATTTTCCTATGCATAGTTGAAAAACTCACCAAGCCCAAAAAACATGACTCGGAAAAAACTTAGAAAAAACTCGACAACTGAAAAAATTGCTTAAATTTCATTAAAAATGCTTTTTTTTTGCAAAATTCAATGATAAGATGCATCCAATGAGTCAATAAATGAATACATAAAAGAAAAAAGTTAAGTATAGTTGTATTTGATTTATTTGAAAGAAAATTGGGTACAAAATGGAACATTCTCATGTGGAATGCACTCATACTCATAGTTTGAAACAAAATGAAAATAGAAAATTATTTTTGTAAAACTAAAAGTAAATACTACATTAATATATTTTACAATTTTACATCTTCATCTTCCCATGTCTAGTGAAAACTAGGGGAGAGGTAGAACTAGATGATATTATAGATGCAGACTTGTAGGAAAACTTGGAAACTTAGACTTGGAGAGTACCTAGAAAATCAAATGAATTCAATGGGAGTTTGAGGGAAATGCCCCCAATGGGGTCGAGGGGCAGTGCCCCTCATGGGGATCTAGGAGCAATGCCCCCAACAAGGTTGAGGGGCAACACCCCTCGTGGTGGTCTGGGGGCAACACCCCTAGCGGGGTAGCACCCTTGACGCACTCTATATCATGATACAAGGCAGGGTCGAGGGATGGAGCCCCCGCCACCAAGCCCAAATTAAGACCTCCAAAACCACACAAACCTTCATGGTGTACATCAATTTGCATTAAAAATAAAACCCAAATTAATACCATCAAAGCCACACAAACATTCATGGCACACATCATTTTAGCGGTCGCAGAAGTTTTTTTTATCAACAGTCAAGTTTTTTGTTAGACTAGCTGGGTTTTTTGCCTTGGCTCGGCAAGTAGATCCGATAAGTAAATGCAAGAAAAACCCATCGTGCAAAAAAACTTGCAAGTTTTTTAAAACTTGTTGAATAATTGGTGAGTTTTTCAACTATGGTCCTATGTTTCACATTGGCTTATATAATCAAGGCCTTTCCATTGTAATCCTATTCATATATGTATATTGTATATTTGCATCTTTTGATATAACAGAATTATTCTCATGTGTTTAGTCTCTCATGTGCTTTTATTGAAGCTCTTAAATCTTGGGTGGCTACATCCATAGCCAAATCTTCCATGTTAGCATTATATACCAACTCTTATAATCTAAAGATGAACCTTTTGACATAACATAGTTATAGTTTTGTACTAGTTTTTGTTAGAATTATGAAAAACCACAAAACCATGAGCCACAAGATCAAACAATGAACAAAGACACCTTCCACATAAGATATTTGCAAACAATATATGCAATATTCCTCAACAAGAAAAAGCTATAGAATCAAGAGACTAGCAAAAAAATATGAAAGCTCAAGAGATAACTACAATGAGGGTTGAGTGCTATATAGGAGAAAAACCATGTTGGTAAGCAAATTGGCACTTGAAATGACACCTGACTCGCCCAATGGAAAATGACAATAATGTTGGAATATGGCTTCTAGTGTTGTCATTGATGGCAACTGAATTCATTTCCATGGTCCGTAAATCAGTATCTAGTCATACCAGCAGATAAAGTGAAATACTGTTTGTTACCGGCAGAATACTTGAAGAATAGGGTATTCAGTCAGTCAATTAATTTGTCTACTTCACTAGATCATCATTTTGAGTTGTGGATCCCTGGTATTGCTTGTTGAGCATGTACATTATCTTATTGCTGAATTTTGTGGTGTTGCATTAGTTGTTGTACGAGCTTGGAGGTCCGGTAGGATGTTTTTTGTCTATTTTCTCATTGTAGCCGACTCAGTGAATGTGGCGCGTTGTGGATGTGTAAAGTGAAATTTTTTAAAATGTTTTTATGTTCAAATATTTAATTATGGGTCCCATCTATAGTCTAGCCGACGGTGTTAGATCCACATTGAAAATTTATTTGTAAATTTGGGCCGACAATTGATAATATTTCCAAGTTTTATTAAGGCCGACCTATAGCGATTTTATTTCTAGATGTGGATATATATAAGAGATTCGATATATCATTTGGTATGTGAAAAATAAGTGTAGTGGTGAGTTGCGATCATCAAGAAGAGTGATTAGGAAATTATGCACAGTTTCACTTGTGCATTAATATTTTTGCAGTGCGATTTGTGCGGAGCAGAGCAGAATTATGAATCAGTCAGAAGGACAGAAGATTATCTACAGAGATTAATTAGAACTGTAACCAGGCATTGAAGATGCTATTTCATTAGTTCACTCTTTTAGATCTATTCCAAATCTTTGTAGGGAAGTGAGCCCATCAATTTTGAGCAGTGAGCTCTAGGCAGTGAGCCTGAATGCAAGTGCATTCCCATTTTGTACTTTTCATTTTGGGTATACTCATATTATACTGTGGATTGGCCATCCACCGTGGTTTTTCCCCTAATAGGGTTTCCATGTAAAATTTATGGTGTTATGGGGTTGTGATTATTTTATGTTGATGCATGTTTCTTTTTTTGAATGGTTAAGTAAGTTAGAATAATAAAATTGAATTTGTGCACAACACTGATTCACCCCCCCTCTCAGTGTTGCTTATTTCCAACAATTGTATCAGAGCAAGTTCCTTGGAAGAAGTCTTACAGCTTGGGGAGATCTTGGAAGGTGTTTTTCAATGCATACAAGAAATCTTCAATAGCAACTTATGGTGGCCCTTAATGATCTAGACCAATCAAAATCTGAGAACCGGGAACTACAAGAAAATCTTGAGAATGCAGAAAAGTTCATGCAGTCACTAAAAGACAAAATCAATGAATCAAGGGAGAAAAGAAAGGAATTATGTGGTCAGCTCAAACAGAAGAACAAAAGCATGGAAGATGAACAACTCAGTCTAGCTCTGAAAGAGAAAACATAAGAATGTGAAAATTTTTCCAAAGAGAATGTTTCCTTGAAGCGTGAAATGGAATCTATCATGATAAGAATGACCAAGGAGATTGAGGACAGAAAGAAGAATGAAGAAAAGCTTGCACGGTCTTTGAAAGAAAAATCTGAACAATGTAGCCAACTAGATAATGAATTGGAGCAATCCAAGAACAATGAAGAAGTTCTTGAAAAGAAGCTTGATGATCTTAGAGATGAACTTGCTACTACAAATGAGTATAAGGAGAAATTCAAAGCAAGCTCAGCCAAACTTGATGAACTAATCAAAGGACAAAGGACTAATGGTGACAAATGAGGTCTTGGATATGAAGAAGGAGAAAGTTTTGGATCTGGACAAAGGAATTCCAGACAAGGAAATCAGATGAAAGGATCCAGAAGAAATCTGGTAAGGCAACCAAATGCTCAAAGATTTAATGGCTATTTTTATGTTTGCAACAAATTTGGTCATATGGCTTCTTAGTGTAGAAGTAGAATGAATACAGGTAGACCATCACTCTCAAGTCATTGTTTTAATTGCTATAAGTATGGTCATAAGTCAAGTGAATGCAGAATTGTGATGAATAAATTTCATATAGATGTCAGATGTTATGCATGCAATAGATTCGGACAAATTGCTAACTAATGCAGATCAAGACAAAGTCAGTGGAACAGTTGGTCTGAATAGAGAAATGTTGTGTGCTACAACTACAACAAATTTGGCCACATTGCTAGATTCTGTTGGAATAGAAGAGGTCCAGTAAAAGAGAACATGCAACAAGATGTTAAAGGGAAAGGAAAAGTCACTAGTGATGTGATCAGAAAGCAAATGTAGAAGAAATTGGTGAAGAAGAATCCCTCTATAGAAGGAAATGTTCCAGCACCAGAAGCAACTTCTGGTAATTCCTCGGGGAATTAATTTTAGGCCTCTGGCATAGGGGGAGCTATCAAGAAAAACTCTTAAACCCCCTCTTGCAAGTGAATGATACTGGAATTTGGATGTGTCTAGTAGGAGAGTTTATTCTTTTTAGATGTTGTTCGACCAGTTAGAAGCATTAGTGAAGAATATTGGAGATCCACATAAGATTCATCTATCTTGGTGCCTGATAGGAAGGAAACCAGATGAGTTACGACAAGGGAATTTATTGCAAACTAAAGGAGTTAGGTATGTGGGCAATAAAAGAATAGCTTCAACCCTCATTTTTCATATTGAATTTGGAGAAAAGCGGTTTGGAGAGCTCTGACGTGATCATTGCAAATTTGTGGAAATATTCAAGCATAAAGGAGAATCCGCGATCAAATTCCATTTTGTCCTCGAAAGGTATTTATTGAAAAACCTATAAATTTGTGTGATTGCAATCATGTCTACTCCTCTGATAGTCAAAGTTGAGGATAGGTCGCATCCAAAATTTAAATGGCTTTTGTATAAGTTTGTAGATATAGAGCCCTTAGGTGTATTTTCATCAGTGTCGTACGGAGTCCTACATATTGAGGATGTTATGGCTTATGTGCATGCAAACATTGAAGATTTGGGAACCTCTCATTTGATGGATTTGTAATCTCATCATATAATTCAAGAATATTTTACTGTGAAACTGGAATTCAAAACCCTAGAGGATAAGAAATTTCCACAATTTGTGAAATTTCCCATATTTGAAGAAGATGAAGGGGTTCGATATGTATTAAGTCATGTCCATGATGAATTCATTTGGTTAGATGTGTGTTCAAAATCTCAAAATAAGCTATATGTGTAGTTACAGGACTAAATTCCATCAGTAGACTTCCAATTTTGAAGTCTGTGAAGAATGATAAGGTTACTGATGCGACAAGCTCGCAATGGGACAGAAGAGCAATGATGATAGATGATATTGCCACAGTGGATGTAAAATTTGCATCAATGGTTATCGGCTATAATATTTATCATTCAAGCTGGGAGAATTCAGTATTCGGCACAGCTATCTATGTAGCATATGAGATGATCAAATAGAATGTTGATCCAGGTAGACCCAGAAAACCTCAAAAAATATCACAGTCTCATAATCTCTCAAAATTGACATCATTGTGTAGATCTCATCGACACAATCCCAACGCAACTGGAATTGTGTCAAAAGGAGGTCATAGGCAAGAGTTATGCTCAGTCAAAGATTGGTCAAACTGGTGAACCAAGAGGCCAGAGAGAAAAAAAAAAAAGGGAAAAAAATTGATGGTCAAAAAAGTGGTCAAAATCAACATCATCACAAAGAGCTTGTCAAGACCTTTCCAACGGTGTTCATTTCGTCAAAAACAGAGTTTGTATGCCAAAGTTACACCAAGTCAAAGTTTTAGTCAAAATGATGATGTCAACATGTGACGTAGCAGTTGATTGGATGGTGACATGGAAATTGCAGGTGATGTGGCAAAAATCTCACAAAATTCATGTACACCATGCTTTATTTTTGAAAAAAATAAAGTGGTGGAATTTTATTCCACAAAATCCATTTGGTGGGATTGGATTTTGTGGGATCCCAACTGAATTTGGTGGGATCCAAATCTCCTAAAAATCAAAAAGGTTAACTCATAAATAACCCTCCATTTTAAAGAAAAACAACTTAACAATTCAAAAACAAATGAGGTCGTGAATAGATGTTACGGGCTTAAGCAAATTAAATTATTTTTTTTTATGGGGATGATATTGTTTTTTAACGAGCTATGTCATATTTAAAGCATATTCTAGCCCGATTTATTAACAAAATAACCTTTTATGGTTATTTTAACCCCTTAAATTGTTATGAAGCCTAATTAAAGACCAAAAGGGGTTGAACAAAATATTTAAAAGGGGTTAATTTTTTTGAGTGGAGTTATTTTATTTATTATGGTGGTTTTTAACCCCATATGCAAAATTATGTATAAAAGGGGGTTAGGAGTGTGAGTTTTTCATTCAAGTGTTTTGAGAGAAAATTTTATGCTCTTTTGAGGAATTTTTGGAGGAGAAATTTACAAGGTGATATTACACCAAGAATTGTAAAAAAATTGAGAGTGAGATTGTGAGGAGACTATTGTAAGCTTGGAGAATTGTAAGAAGGCATTTTCAAGTGCTTGGCAATCTTAATAAAATGGTCCAATGTTGAGAAGCGGACCCAAAGATGTAGTCCTAATCGAACGAACTCTGTTATCAAGCGTAATCTCTCTTTTTCTCTTATATCTCCTAATTTTCTCCGGTATTTTAATTCTTTGAGTTTCTAGTTTATGTTCATTATTTTTTTGGATAAAGTATTAAGTGTACCTAATTTACTCCCTCAATAGTTAAGATTCAAAAACACACCATTTTGTGGTGATTGGGAAAAATCTATAATTAGGAGTTAAGTGCAATAAATTTGTAACTTTCTAATTTTAGATCAAGTGGTATCAGAGCAGTTTAACAGGAAAATTGCAAGTGGTGAATGTTAACCAGGTTGAAATTGAAGCAAGGAGAAGGTGCACTTGAAGAATTTGATCCTGAGATCAAAAAATGAAGGACATTTCCATGATTAGAAATGGAAGCTGAACAGAGTTCTACAAAGCTTGATGAGAAATATTTCCAGAAAGCTTTTCTCGAGATGAAGGTTATGGTGGAAGTTCTTTTCCAAGAGAGGCAAGAACGATATAAGAGAAAGGAAGACAAGGACAGAAGGAAGAAGGAAGTTGAATCCTCATTGAAAGATGATAAAGGTAAAGGAGTAGGAGGTGGCAGTGACCCTCCTAAACCTCAATCCCTATCCTCTTCATCTTCTTCATTGTCTTCTTCTTCTTCGTCTAACTCTTCCAAAAAGAAACAAGTCGTGCAAACACCTTTGTTAAAACTGGACGTTAAATTTGAGTTGCCTATGTATAATGGTGAATTGGATGCAGAAAAATTGGATAACTGGCTTAAGTAGATCGAAGTGTATTGCAGGGTTCAGTAGATCTTGGATGATTCTTCCAAAATTCAGCTAGCTACTCTTAGAATGGGAGGCGCTGCATTGGTTTGGTGGGAGAGTAAGATTCAAGATGATCTTGCTACGCATGGTAAAATCATTTCATCTTGGTATGAATTTACTTATGCTTTAAAGAAACAATTTTATCCTTTGGGTTATATGCAACAAGTTGTTATGGATTGGAAAAATTTGAGATAGGGTAAAGGAAAAATAGTGCAAGAGTATACATAGGTGTTTAGGAAGAAATCACTTACTCTTGGCATTCCTCTTTATACACAAGAAACTTTATTAAAGTATATAGGTGGTTTACATTCACATTTGAAACATACAATCCTGATGTTTAATCCATCTAACTTTGATGAAGTGTGTGTACAAGCAACCCATATTGAAGCAGGTGAAAGGAACATAAGTTTCAGTTCAAAGAAGGAATTTGTTCCTCTAACTAAAGGCAATAAGAAGGGTAAGGAGAGGAAAGCAGCTATTGTGAAGAAAGAGGAAGGTGAAAAGCCTACTTGTTCACATTGTCAAAAGAAAGGGCATGAAGATGCAAAGTGTTGGAAATTGCATCCAGAATTGAAACCAAAGTGGTTTAAGGATCATAAAGGAAAGCAAGAGGTTGTAGTTGTCATTCAAGATCTTGGATTGGATTCTGATTATGAAACAAAGATAACAATTGTGGTTTTGAAAGGTAAAGTTTTGTTGGTAATGATTTTTTCACTGATGTTTCATGTGCTTCTACTTCTAAAACTTGTGTTGTTCCTGAAGATAGCAAAAGATGTGAATTGTTTCATATAAGGGTGATTTCTAAGAACACTAAGATTGATACACTGATAGATAGTGGGTCCCAAGTTAATCTAATTTTAGAAGAAGTTGTTAAACAGTTGGGATTGAAAACAAAGCCACATAAGAAACCTTATTTATTAGGTTGTGTGTGCAATGATAAAAAATTGTGAGTAACTAAGCAATGCAATTTAAGATTTGCAATAACATCTAAGTTTATAGATGAGGTTGAATTTGATGTGGTTCCACTTGATATCTGTGGGATTGTGTTGGGTAGCCCATACGTGTATGATAGAAAAGCAATCTTCTACAGGGAACATAATCAGTATCACTTGTTTAAGGAAGGAATTGAATACATTGTGCATTCTCATCCAATTAAGACTGATAAATCTTTTGTGACAATGGGACAATTGAAAAGGGTAGTTAATGCATGCAATAATTTGGCACGTATGTCTGTACCACAAGAAGTGTCATTGCATAAAAGCATATCTAATTCTAAGGTTGTTCCAGTTATGAAAGATAAGCATGATGTTGGTACATTCTTTTTCTCGTCCGCAAATTTAGTTTTTTTATTCAGCCTTCTACTTTTTAGCAGTGTATGGTTGGTAGCGGCAACACTGAATGTGGATGTGTATATGGCTAATGTACTTAACAATATCAGCACAGTTTTGATTGTTGTTATGATGAGTCAGATGTATAGGTTCCAAGAAATAAATACAAATGATACTGGGCAAGTGGGGTGACATTGTCCTAGCTCAAAGTGTATATAAAACAAGACTTTTGGAGACCCAAAAGCTTCTCAGTGAGGAGGAATGATCCAAGTGGATCCAGAAAACCTCAAAAAATATCACAGTCTTAGAATCTCTCAGAACTAACATCATTGTGTAGAGCTCACCGACACAATCCTGACGCAACTAGAATCAAGTCAAAAGGAGGTTGTAGGCAAGAGTTATGCTCGGTCAAAGATTGGTCAAACTAGCAAACAAGGGGGCCAGAGAGAAAAAAAAAGGGTGAAAATTGATGGTCACAAAAGTGGTCAAAATCAACAACATCACGAAGAGCTTGTCAAGACCTTTCCAACGGTGTTTGTTTAGTCAAAAACAGAGTCTGTATGCCAAAGTTACACCAAGTCAAAGTTTTAGTCAAAATGATGATGTTAGCATGTGACGTGGCAATTGACTGGATGGTGACGTGGAAATTGCAGGTGATGTGGCAAAAATCTCACAAAATTCACGTACACCATGCTTTATTTTTGAAAAAAATAAAGTGGTGGAAGTTTATTCCACAAAATCCATTTGGTGGAATTGGATTTTGTGGGATCCCAACCGGATTTGGTGGGAACCAAATCTCCTAAAAATCAAAAAGGTTAACTCATAAATAACCCTCCATTTTAAAGAAAAACAACTTAACAATTCAAAAACAAATAAAAAAAACCAAATGAGGTCATGAATAGATGTTACGGGCTTAAGCAAATTAAATTATTTTTTTTTATGAGGAAGTTATTGTTTTTAACTGGTTGTGTCATATTTAAAGCATATTCTAGCCCGATTTATTGACAAAATAACCTTTTATTGTTATTTTAACCCCTTAAATTGTTATGAAGCCTAATTAAAGGCCAAAAGGGGTTGAATGAGATATTTAAAAGGGGTTAATTTGTTTGAGGGGAGTTATTTTATTTATTATGGTGGTTTTTAACCCCATATGAAAAGTTATGTATAAAAGGGGGTTAGGAGTGTGAGTTTTTCATTCAGGTGTTTTGAGAGAAAATCTTATGCTCTTTTGAGGAATTTTTGGAGGAAAACTTTACAAGGTGATATTACACCAACAATTGTAAAAAAATTTAGAGTGAGATTGTGAGGAGACTATTGTAAGCTTGGAGAATTGTAGGAAGGCATTTTTAGGTGCTTGGCAATCTTAATAAAGCGGTCCAACATTGAGAAGTTGACCCGGAGATGTAATCCTAATCAGACGAACTTTGTTATCGTGTGATCTCTCTTTTTCTCTTCTATCTCCTAATTTTCTTCGGTATTTTAATTCTTTGAGTTTCTAGTTTATGTTCATTAATTTTTTTGGATAAAGTATTAAATGTACCTAATTTACTCCCTTAATGGTTAAGATTCAAAAACACGCAATTATGTGGCGATTGGGAAAAATCTATAATTAGGAGGTAAGTGCAATAAATTTGTAACTTTCTAATTTTAGATCAAATGTAGACTATGATTTGTGTGAACTGATCAAAAGCCATTTATTGGAAAATTTGGGAAAAATCAAGAAGGATAAGAATATATTAAAATATGGTAACTTGCTGATATGTTTGTTTTTCTACTTCTTAGGTGAGGTTCCGAGAGTTGGTAAAGTTCAATGGCATAATGATGAACCGGTAGTTGTTCAAATAAGGAATATATTATTTGGACTAGGTGATCGACAAACCCGCAATACAACAATGTGGGGTTACTTTAAAAGCTTTCAGAATTTAATGCACGCTAGAGAGAGAATTCCTGCCACAGTAGTGGAATAGTACAAAGACACTATTTGCTTCATGGTAGACATTGACCAGTGCCATATGGAAGATGCTAATCCTAGAATAGTCTAGATCATGCCTATGGGTTATGAAGTAGATGAGAACATTCTGAAGATGTATGCAGAACACCTATTGAATTCACCACTGGATCAGGGAGAAGAAAGGTTCGGTACTTATGCAAAGAAAAGCTTGTAGGTTCATTCAGAATTGAAAAAGCCCATGATAGTCAGAAGGGTAAGAAAGGAGACAGAAGCTTTTGCAAAGAGTATGGGCATTCCTGTGTAGAAACTAAAAGAAGTGAGAAGGCAAAGAGATGAAGTTGAAGAAGCTAAAATGAAAGAAAAGGAAGAATCAGCTAATCCAGGAACATCTCCTGCTCACACTAGATCTACCAGGAGTTACCCTACAACTCAGTCAAATCAAGCTGAGGCTTCCAGAAAAAGGAAGAAGAATAAAAGCACAAGATGTTACAAAGTTGTGTCTACAGGTGAAGAGGAAGAAACTGACTCAGAAGAAGTAGTAAGAGAGATAAAGGCTACTAGTAATCAGGGTGTCAAATTGAACAAGAGAAAATCTTTCGGCAAAGGAGAAGAAGAAAAGAAAAAGGCCAAAGTTGACAAGCCCAGTATGACTATTGAGGAAGTTGAGAATGCAGTGGTGAAAGATGGAAATCTCAAGCCACTCTATGATTGGTATGATACCTTTGATGAATTTGGTAAGAGAATTCTTGAAGAAACAACAATAAAGCATATGAATGTTTTTAATAAAGCTCTTATTGAAATCATGGCTGGTTTGCCTACAAGTCTATATGATGCGTTGGAATCTAGGAGGTTGGGTGCCAGATCAAAAGAAGAAAATCTGAGGAAGAGAGTTCTTGTCGATCTGTGCCCAGAAATGACAATTGAAGAGATGGATTTACTCCTTAAAAAATCTAAAAAGGAATTTAAGAGCAAGACAAGAGTAAATAAACTCATGATTGGTGAAACTGACGTTGTTGTCAGTGAAACTAAGGAAATTCTAGAAGAATTTTTTCCAAGGGATAAGATTAACATTGAGGAAATCAATACTGAAAATTTTTAAGGAAATGAGGAAGTGAATGTGGAAGTAAATGAAAATAAAGAAGAGAATGTGAATGAGGAGAACATGAATGTGTGTGATCCTCCAAAATTTGAGGATATTCTGACTTCTCCTAATATGGAAAATACAAAGACACCTGTGGTAACTAAGGTCCCTATTGAGGTGTTAGCTGAGGAAGAAGAGGTGCATATTGAAGAAGTTGAAATGCCTAAAGTCAATCCTGAATCAAAATCCAAGGTTGAAAAAGAAAAGGATCAAGAAATTAGAATAGAGGAAGTGAAGAGATCTTTATTGGAGCAACAAGAAGAGTCAGATCTTGAGTTAAATGAAAGCTCAATTAACCTATCCACTCTGTCTCCAATTCAAATGATGAAGGTCACTAAAATTGCTCAAGCCAAAGCCAATGAGAGGATACTGAAATCTCACATAGAGGACAGTGAACTGCTAAATCTTGCATCTGAAGTTTTACAGAAATTAATGCCTACTTGTGTTATGGACCCGTCAAGTTCCTCCTCTGGTGAGTTAAAGAAGCTTATAAATTATGTAGATTCTCATTTTGAATCTTTTGAGAAATCAACTTTGGTTAAAGTGAAAAAGGAGTTCAAGGAGAAGAGAGTTGGTAGCCTAAATGAATTGATTGCCAAAGACAAAGATCTGTTAGGCACTTGCATAAAAAATATTCAAGGTACTATGTCTGAAGGAGGAAAAGTGTACAAGTCTTGCTTGGTCTTGTCAAAATTTACTAAAGCAAATGAGAAGAAGGTGAAAGGCATTGAACAACAGTTTGTCACTATTTCCAATACTTTTGACCCATTAGCCGGTAGTGTTTGTAAACAAGAAAGTTAGGTAATGTCCTTGTTCAACCAAATAAAGAGTCTGAAACTTGAAAATGAAAGGATTATTGGGAGAGTATGTGAACTCAGGGGATTAATAAGTTCAAAGATTGAGATAATTGTGAACGCTTTGAAAGAAGCTAAAGATGTTATGGATGCTCCAGATCCTGTAAGTCTCAAAGCAGTAGAAACATTGTCATATCTTCTTTGTGGTCATATAACCATTTTGGAGAGTTTGAGAAGTGTTTGGGACTCAAACTTAAGTGGACTAAAGAATGACTTTGCAGACGTCTTCAAATTTTTGTAAGTCTTAGGTTATGTTTGTACAACTTTGCAATTTTGGATTCCCCAATTTTGTCATTGATGTCAAAGGGGGAGAGAGTGCAGTGAAAAATGCCTTGAAATTCTTTGGGGGAGCAGTATTTTGAATTTTGGCAGTGTACTTACCAGTTTTGATACTTAGTCATTTTTCACTAAGTGTTGCCATCAATGCCAAAGGGGGAGATTTTTGGCATATGGCTTCCAGTGTTGTCATTGATGGCAACTGAATTCATTTCCATGGTCCACAAATTAGTATCTAGTCATACCGGCAGATAAAGTGAAATATCGTCTGTTACTGGCAAAATACTTGAAGAATAGGGTATTCGGTCAGTCAGTTAATCTGTCTACTTCACGGGATCATCATTTTGATTTGTGGATCCTTGGTATTGCTTGTTGAGCATGTACGTTATCTTATTGCTGAATTTTGTGGTGTTGCATTAGTTGTTGTATGAGCTTGGAGGTCTGGTAGGGTGTTTTCTATCTATTTGCTCATTGTAGTTGACTAAGTGAATGTGGCGCGTTGTGGATGTGTAAAGTGAAATTATTTAAAATGTTTTTATGTTCAAATATTTAGTTATGGGTCTCAACTATAGTCTAGCCAACGGTGTTAGATCCACATTGAAAATTTATTTGTAAATTTGGGTCAACAGTTGATAATATTTCCAAGTTTTATTAAGGCCGACCTATAGCGATTTTATTTCTAGATGCGGATATATATAAGAGATTCGATATATCATTTGGTATGTGAAAAAGAAGTGTGGTGGTGAGTTGTGATCATCAAGAAGAGCGATTAGGCGATTATGCACAGTTTCACTTGTGCATTAAGATTTGTGCAGTGCGAGTTGTGCAGAGCAGAGCAGAATTGTGAATCAGTCAGAAGGATAGAAGATTATCTATAGAGCTTAATCAGAACTGTAATCAGGCATTGAAGATGCTATTTCATTAGTTCACTCTTTTGGATCTATTCCAAATCTTTGTAGGGCAGTGAGCCCATCCATTTTGAGCAGTGAGCCTGAATGCAAGTGCATTCCCATTTTGTACTTTTCATTTTGGGTATACTCATATTATATTGTGGATTGGCCATCCACCGTGGTTTTTCCCCTAACAGGGTTTCCATGTAAAAATTCTGGTGTTATGGGGTTGTGAATATTTTCCATTGATGCATGTTTTTATTGTTGACTAGTTAAGTAAGTTAGAATAAAAAAATTGAATTTTTGCACAACATTGGTTCACCCCCCCTCTCAATGTTGATTGTTTCCAACAAATAACGCTCCAAAAATTGGAGAGATTATGGGTGAAAGGAAATCTTCCTCTGTGTTTGAGGGGGCAGCTCCCTCGCATGATAGGGTGTTTTAGGATTTTTATGTACTTTTAACCCGAAAGCACATAAAGGAGAAAAGGAAGAAAATGACTAACAGAAATCCCAATGGTAGATATACGAATACCAACTAAGAATTCACAACTAATAACAAATTACAAAGGGGGTTGATTACAAAATATGTTTTCGATATGCAATAATGATGAAAGGAGGATAACAAATCTCAACATATGTGAAGATAAATTACTTCAACACATTCAAACCAAGATACCAAGATATGATTGTGCTTCATCAATTACATAGGAATGACTAATAGATTCCACAACTACACAAAGGGATTACCAATCTAACATACGATAAATCAGCAATAATAATTCAAAACACATTTAGGACATACGAACCAAATGCATTCTTCATTATCTTTCTAAAATTATACAATTCCAAAACCTCTTAAGTACAAAGTGTCAAACCAAAAGTCATCAAAAGTTCATATCAGAATTTCTCCAAAGTTTCGCCTTTTGCAAAAAGTCCCTTTACATTACAAATAGCCTTATATGTATAGGCTTCCTTAGGTAACCACCTTGTAACTACCCAATAACTACCTTTTTGAAATACCCTAATTTGAAAATAATAACCTTATTTAATTATATTTTACAAGACTTTTCAAAAATAAGATTTATTTTCTAACTTCTAATTACACTAAATGACATCTGTCACTTTTACAAAAGGGAAAATCAAAAACCCTCTAAATTTTAAGTTACGAATTTGACTGAGGTAAGCACCATGTTTTTCTTTGTAAGCAATGAATCAGTAACTTTCCTTCATCATGGAATAGGAGGAGTCAATGAATTCTCGCTTATCTTCCTTCCCAAATGTAATACTACTTCCCATTAGATGACCTCCTCATATTCGAATATACATTTATCAGTGGGTTTTCTATCTTCTTAGACTTCAAGTTCACGAACATTTCTCAGCCATTTCCTTTTTTTGTGCATCCACATGCAATTGAATCTGCTCCAACTTCGCCTTTGCAATGACAAGTCGGACATTGATGTTCCTAGAAAATAATTTCTTTCATAAATTGCACCAACTCGCAAACATGGAAAGACAATCTTTACAATTTAACATAAAGAGGGGTAAAAATTTATTAAAACAGGAAAAAATTACAAAGCAAGGTCATTAAAAAGCCTTATCCAGCTCAACCAAATGGTGGTCCAAATGTTGGGACAATCCAGGGGGTAATTGACCCCGATCCACCAAGTTACAATCCTGAATATGATCAGAAGCCCATTTAGCTAAACAATCAGCAACACCATTCCACTCCCGAGGAATATGAGTGAAAGTAACAGACTCCAAAGAAGCGCAAAGATAGAGAATATGTTCCACAACGAAAGCCAAATGCCAGCTAACATCCTCTAACTTCCACCTAATCAACAAGTTCTTTTAGGTCCTTAATGATAAGTTGGCTTGCATCGCTGACTGTAGCTTTTTCTTCTAAGCCTTAAATTTCACCAAGGCCCTGTAGAAGATGATTCATCAAAACAAGCCTTCGTAGATCCCAAATAATCTCTGAAGAAACCTTCAATTGAGAATTTGTAAGTGAAAAGGAAAGTGATCTCAAAACTCTGAAAGTCAAATGTGACCATCTATCAACAGCAAAGCTTCCAACTTCGAGGCTTATTGAATTCTCAACCAAACCATTATTTTTGATGTATATTTTTATGATTTCACATCTCTGAAATTACAATCCCAACTAATGATTAAAGAAATCATCAAACATCAAACTCCTTTAGGTAGATTTGACTTCCTTTTGATCCTTCGGGTAATGAATCCCAAAGCATCCTTTTTCTTTGCAGAGGAGGAATTATTTGTTCCAAGGTACCTATGAAATGGTGGAAGAGCTAATTCAATAATATGACCCCATTGTAGTCGGCATTCTGCATGATGATTTCCTTCATGTGGTGTATGACAATGAGAAGAACACTGTTTCTGTCATTGAAAACTTAACCATTGCATTGGTAATGTTACATCGTCCACAAATCCAACTATTACCATCTCGTTGAAATAGTTTATTTAGTGCCCACATGCCTACTATTTGTTCTAGCACACCATACAATCGATTACACCTGCTTGAAAACTTCTAAAGCACTTTCAATAAATCTATTACATGCATATCCTGTGATCGTTGATTTCCAATAGACTATATTTTATTGAAGTGATTTGTTAAGCAATTCATTTTCTTTTCCTGCAATCTTTGTGTGCCAGGGGATGACATTTTCTGAAAGGCGTTCTATCAAACATTTCATGTGTTTGCGCTTCAATGATGACATATTATCTTTGAAGCATTCAGTCAAACAGTTCATGAGCAACTCTTCACATCATATTTTTGCGCCAAAATGTTCATAAATCACTTAAAAATTCTTCAAAACATTTCTAGGTTTTATACTCTTGTTCTTCAACATTTTGAATTTTGAAATTCCATTAAGAAACGAGAAAGATATTGCAGTTTTACTGCGACTACAATCATTGGATTCCATTTGATGACATCTCTAAGACATTATGTCAAACATTTCATGTGCAGCTCTCCACGCCTTATCTCTACCTTTACAATTTGCATGCACATTTTCCAGAGCAATTGCAATCACAACATCAAAAAAAAATCCTTTATCCTTTATGTTTTAATGGCTGCTTATAATCCATTCCAAAACTTCTCATTTTTGGCAGACAGGGATGATGTTGGCAAAGGTTGTGGAATTTGGCGCAGCACAACTTAGATGGGCTTCAACTTTGCTTCAGATCAAAAGAATTAAAACAATTTCCTTGCAACCACTGTTTCAATCTGTTTACAATAAATAGAAAGTAGTGGAAATATTTGGTTTTATTGCTATTGGATTCATGAGCTCTAGCCAATACTTTTGTAGCCAAATACATGAAAATGTGTTGCATATTTCAAATGTGTTCCAATGAAACTATTTTGTGCATAACTTGGCACATTCCGCTCCATGAAATGATATTTCACCCTTTTTAAAACAAATGTATTAAGTGTGTGCCCTGCAATTTGCATTTTCTTGGAAAGCCTTTCAACAAAACCAATTTGTACATATTTAGCAATCATTGCAGGTCATGAAACCATATTTCCTTGAAGCATTTTGTCGAACATTTCATGTCCCTTGTGTAAGCTTCTACATTCTGCATGTATGTATGCCAAGGTCGTTGCAACTACAAGAATACTTATACACAAATATCCTTCCACAAATGTCAATAATAATCTAGAAAGAGTAAAACCTAAATGGACTTTGTGAATGCCACGAACTATGGATGGAGATTGGCACGGCTTGACAGCTGCGGATTGCATTTGTTTGAAAATCTTTAGAGACTTTTGTTGGCGTAACAACTAACACCTCTAGAATGCAAGTTGGTACGGACAGCTATGCACACTGCGTAATGAATGCTCTTTAAATTAGGAGGGGAAGCTCCCTCTTTAGTGTTGATTTGCATGAAAAAGTAAAGTAAACTAACTCCTATCTTTTTATTTTCAGCTGGAAGAGGCACAAGGTTAAGAAAAACCACGAACGTTGCAGCTAAGGATTTTCTGGTTTTGCAGATCTCTAACTACAACTAAACTAAATGCTTTAATCTATCCAATCTCCTCAAGAAAATAGAGCATGAGGAAACGAAGTAGGAATGTTCTTATACGATAAACTTCAAGTACATATTCACAACGTGAAGGCAAGGTGGCACAACAATTTGCTCAATTGGGAAGAAGTTTATTAGAAACAAATAAATATATGATAAACTGAGTACATCTTTACAACATGAAGGCAAGGTAGCACAACAATTTGCTTGATTGAATAGGTTTATTGACACACACATCAAATGATAAACATTAGGTATAGATTTGCAACATGAGGGCAAGGTGGCTCGACAATTTTCTCATCTGAACAGGCTTATTAGAAACAAAACAGAGAATAGCCAACTAGGACAGAAAATTGCATTGGTGAAACACACATACAATAAATGATCAACTAGCCACTATATTTAACTAAGATAAGCAAATACCATAAAAATAACATGAAGGCAAGGTGGCACAGCAATTCATCATCATAGTAAAAACTCATGAATAGATACAGAACAGCAATATTACAGGCAAGGTAGGCACAACATATATTACTATCTCATGCAAAAGTTAATTGCAAATGAGTAGAAAGCTCTTATTTATAGACATCAAAAGGTGTCAAGAACCCTAAAATCACCTTGAGTCAACTATAGTCATGCAACCATGCAATATTTTATTGCTAAACCCTAATAAAAGAAACTATACAGTTAATTGGAAATCTACCATCAGTTAACCGAAACAAGACTCAACTGAACTAGACAAGTGCAAGCATGCACATCCTTATTGAAATAAAAATAACTGATAACTAACACTAGTTAACTACTCCTAATTAAAATTCTAAACTCTTGTGAAGATAATTCCAAGGAAGAGATGTGTGTGCATGAAATCAGCAATAAGAACTCAAGATTGAGTGTCAAGTTAACTATTTCTCTCGACTCTATCCTCAAAAATAACTCCAAGTTCCAACTGGCGGATTACTCCAGGTCATCACTGTCTAACATCTCATCCAGGAACTGATCGATTACCTTATCCTCTGGGACTTTGACGGTGTCCATGATGATAATCTGCCTACTCAACTCTCTATCACCATCCCTGATTACTCCCATGCATATTCTGACTTCTTTAGTTGCTTTTCTGAAACTAGTTGTCATCACTGAGATGTGATCCAACTTAGATGTCATAGGATCTCCCTCCAGATTATCACAAACCAACCCCTCAAACTCAGCTTCCACTACATCAAGTTCAACATGTGTGCCATCCTCAAGATGTTAACAGCATGGGATGAGAGCTCCAGTAACACTCTCCTTGAGTGTATTCAACCTGGGAAAGATCCTCTCACATGTCTCCATCCTGAAAAGGTGTTGTTCTCTCCAAGACAAGATCTTATTTTTCTCTTCTATTTCCAGAGTATCATATGCAATTTCCAATTGGGATATGAGAACACAATCCTTCACCATGCCTTCTGCTACTATAACCTCGAGTTGTTGGATCCCTTGACGAATTCCATGTGCATCACTCCTTAACTAATATAGCTCTGCGAGAAGATGTTGACCTGTAACAATGAATTTTTCAACCCAGTTGTCTAGAAGTTTACCATGATTGACTAACTGATTCAACTTTTTTTGTTTTGTGGGTGTGCTTTGTGGAAGAATAGGTCCTCTATTCAGATGTCCATGAACAAGATTAGAGATATACTGTCGAATTTTCATGATTTCAGCCTTAATTAGCACTTTATCTTCTCCATCCTTCATGACATGCTCTTCAAGATTATTTGTGACAATCTTGAGAAGGCTTACGTCTTTCTCTCGAGTGCTCCTGCCAAGATTTGCTTTCATGAAGGGGAAATCACCAACTTCAACCTCGTCTAGGCTCTTGCCCTCTGGTGGCATAGCAACCTGTATGACGATCTTTGATTCTAGAGTCTTCTCAATGTGCACCTGCTTCTTGATTTTCTTGTTTGACCTCCCCTAATAAGGTTCACCAAACTCAGATAAATCAAGGTGATATGAAGGCTCTCGCCTCTATCCTCCCAAAGATCTCTCGAGCCAACATGGATGAGCAATATTATCAGCTCAAGGAGAGACTGTTGTTATTGTATCAACCTATGGTGGATCAACTATCTTTGATGCTCCTCGAACTGGTGGTTCTAACTCTAAGTCTAAATCAATAGGATGTGAATGTGGTGAGCATGGCGAACTAGGAGGTGAAAGATGTGGTTGGGCTTGTATGACTATCTCTACTAGAACTTCAGGTGCCCTTTCTACCTATTTTTGTTTATGTTTTCTAGTACTCCTCCCCTTTGTGTTTCTGTTGAGTTTAACCCCTTCAGAAAGCTTCAAGATAACCTTAACCTGAGGCCTTGACCTCGAAGTAGAAGGTAACAAAGAAAACCCTACTAGCGGCTTTGTGATTGGCACTGTCTTGCACTTTCTCTTACTCTCCAAGAACTACTTGTTGGTCTTGATAACTGATTTAGACACATCCTCAATGGAAGTACTCTCCCTGGCGTACCAATCTAGTGAGCGAAGTGGTTGGCAAGCAACTTGATCTTTGATGTATGAACTAAGTAGAACCTCTCTGTCATCATCTGACAAACCCTCAACATCTTCTAATAGGTAATCAGCAATCTGAGCAATAGTAAGTCTGCAGTAGTGACAGCGACGGATTTCAAATTCATCCTCACAATTAGCCCAAAAATCCTCAAGTGTTGGCTTGTGTGCAGTCCCTCACTCCAACCTGGTTGCATAATGACCCAAAGGATCATAAGAACGCCTCTCAATATGGTAATTAAGGTTGAATTTCTCAAGCTCGGTCATCATAAACTTGTAATCTATGGCAGTCTTGCATGTGAAAATACCCCATCCGAAAGGAAAGGAAACTACTGACTTATGGCGACTACAAAGAAAAGAGTGAACATGTTGAGCTTGTTTGAGAAACTCCATGTAAAGGACTTTATCTGATGGGTACCTTGGTAACATCAAAGGCTCTCTGACATAACCATAGACTCAGATATATGTGAAAGTGGGGAATTGAATGAACCAATCCGCCCAACTCTCCATTGTTGATCTTGCCTCTAGTGAAATCTGGATGTGCATTTCATTGTCGAGATACTTGACTGTCTTCATGAAAAAGTGATCATTCACCGCCCTGAAATCTTGTTTAGCTTTAGAAAACTCCAACTAAGAGTAATACTCATGAATATGTTGAACACCAAGAGCCTCGTTAGTCTTTAGCTGTCTAAAACTACCTTGAGATGCAACCAAGTAGACCAAGTAAGACACCATGTGAAACTCATGGATTTTGAGGAATCTAATAATTTGTTGGTGAAGGTACTCGCTCATCAACATGGCCCAATCAAAATGCTTTGTACCATCAAGGATCCTAGAAATGATGTAAAACATCCAAGGTCAAAAAATATTTGCCTCCTCTTGACTCGTAACCCGACTTAGTAGAGTTATCAAAACAGCAACTTCATCCTTGAATTCACCGCGACCAACCTTCTTAGCCATGTTAGTCTTTTGTATTTTCAACCATCCCTGAGCAACTTTCCTTTGTGAATGCTCTTGGTATTCATACCATGTTTTATAACAAGCCTCAATGACTACAATGAAATTGTCTAAACGAGGAGGAATAGCGAAGCATTTATCGACATCCCTCGGCTTAAGGCTACAAATGACTCTCCCATCAGCTAATCTGATTTTTCATGTAGACGAGTTGCAATGCTTGATGCAAGAAAGAAAAAACTCGAGATTGAAAGCTGTGATGGGAATAGACGTCACTGCAGCAACTCAGAACGCTCAAGATTCTTAAAAACATTGTTGCTAACACCCTCCAAAGTGCTCAAATTTACCACTGGATAGACACAACCCAAGTCTATGTCTAAAGTTTTTAAAAAGTCATGCATCAAGACCAGTTTCATCTTATAATCTATGGGATTGAACTGCATTTTGAAAATGAGGACTTTGGACTGTGAAGTTGGGTATGTTTGGACAACTTTCGAAAACGGCTGAAAAAGCTCTAGATAAGGCTAAAAATAGCTTGTTGGGGGAAAAATTATCAGAATTTTCCTGAAACGTGGGTTTTGTGTAGAATTGAATTCTAAGAAAACCCAGATCAACAAAAATTCAAAAAAGTGAGTTTTAGCTAGGCATGCGGAGGTTTTTTTTAGTCGAGAAAAATAGGGGTTCTAGAGCTCAATCGGGGCAATTTTTCCCAAGAAAATTTGAAACATGAGTTTTGTAGGCAATGGAATTCTAAGACAACCTAGATAGCTCGATTTTGAAAAAGTTGTGTTTTTGGCCCACATGCAAAGGAATTCTTGGAAAAAGAATAGAGCTTTAGAATAAAAGTTGTGGGGCAATTTTCTCAAAAAAATCTAAGACATGAGTTTTGTTGTTGTCGCTGAAGTATGTGAACCCAAATGATCTAATTCTAAATATTCTATCATTTTCTTTGACATGCAAAGAATACCTAAGATGAGAATTGTATAAATTAGACAGAAGATAGAAGTTTGTTTTTGTTTATTCTACTTCTATACAAAATCGCCTATGCTTGACTAAGATTCAATGAAACTTGCATGCATTGAAAAATCTAACTCTGGAAAATTAATCTTCTAAACAATCTGGACTCGGCACTAAAAAATTGAACTCAAAGCACCTTTGAATCTTCAATTTCTCAAGAAAATCACCTTTTCTCTAAACTTGGTATGAGAATAATGGCGAATTTATGACTTAAATAAATAAATTCAAGACAAAAATCGTCTATCTTCATGCAATTAAGTGCAACCTCTAAAAATATTCAATTTAATTATGATTAGACCTCAAAACAATTCAACCTCATCTGATTGGGACTTGAAAAAAATAACTAGATGTTAAATAACCCTAAAAAGGGTGCCACCTTTAATTAATTCAGTTAACTCAGCATGCAAATCAGTTTACTGAACATCCATGCATAAATCCATCCTTTTTTACAATTAAAATAACCCCTTAAAGTTGAATTATTTAAATATTTAAATAATATTTAAATCCCACCTTTCATAGGTGCCTAGTCATCATCAGTTCAAAAATTCAATCTTTGACTTCAAGCATCACTTTCCAGACTTAACCATTTTAATGAAAATTTGGATTTTCAACCCTCGCTAGAGCCTTTGTTCAATCACTAACTCTGATTGACTGACATCACCAATCAATTGGCTGACAGTTGCGTTGAAAAGCAGGATCAAATCTAACAAAAACACACCTTGAGACTGCAATCCATAAAACTGAAATCTAAGGCTTGAAAAATCAAAGCACCCCAGCAAAAGTTGCACTTTTTACCCCATAGTCAAATTTTCATCATTTTCATCACTTAGAAGGTAATCTTGACCTCCTTGCATCTCGTGTTTGGAAAAAATTCAGGACTGGATAATTAGCTCACTGCGGAGCTGGCTCCATTCTACACAACAGCTTCAAAAGAACACTTCATCAAATTTCATCCTCTAATAGCACAAAACCAAGGGAGCCTCTGGCCTCCAGGGGTACTTTTTTGTTCCAGAGATGGCCATTTTTCGAACTTGCTAAAAATCTACTAAATCTCTAGCTGTAGGCTATCAACTCATCTTCTAATCTAACGGAGATATGCAATAGAAACTTGGACGTAACACAGATAGGATGAACACATGAGATCACCAAAAAGAATACATTCAAGGCTCCAAAACCTTGGGCACTCCTGGCTAACAGGGGCGCTTTTTCTTTTTCCATGTCATTCTAAACAAGATTTAACCTCGTGTTTAACCTCTGACCCTGGCAGTTGAGCAACTCAGATTCACCCACTAACAGATGTGTTTCAAAGCCTAAACAAATGTGAGACAAACATCCTAGGTGTCATTTGGTCAGAATCCTTCATCTGATCCCTCAAAAAGATGGGTGCCTTTTGCAAAAGTTGTGTTTTCCCTTCCAATGTTACTCATTTTTCATTCCTCTCGTTTCTCATTGAAACTCTTGTATCAGGTGCTAGACATATCTTTTAGGTTGGTTGGATAGCTCATTACAAAGCTGACAGTATTCCTGAAAGGTCTTCTTGGAAGTGACAAACCTCAAAACTGAAATCTAGGGCACTCCTGGCCTCTAAGGACTCTGGTGCTCCAGAGTTAGAAATTTTTTGATGATTTTCATCAGGCAACAAAAAATCTCCTCCAAGAAAGCATTATTTTTTACTTATATCACCACAGATTCTTCATTTGAGCATTTTAGGTTTAGATTTCAACTCCTGGTCTCTGGCCATCTGCCATTGATGAACTCAGAAAACCTAACTTTCCATCTGAAAAAGTGAAAACTAGCCACCAAACATAAACTAAGTTTTAACTGAAACTAACTTCACCACTATGATCGTGAAGAAAAATAAGCCAATCAAAACAATTTTTAGTCAATTCTGACGAGTTTCAAATTTTAGGGTTTCATGGCCTGAAACAGGGGTGCTTGGAAACCCTAATTTTTATTTTTTTCAAATTTCACCAGTATCCTTCTGACATCAAACTAACACAAAGTCCTTGATTTTCCCAAAAATTATGTTTTGACGTCATTTTAACAAGGTTTAGACTCTTTTAAGCAAAATGCCTTAATGAAGCAAAAAATTTGGTTTGGGTACAACATTAGGCTCTGTCTAATGACCATGTCGGATACTTACGGCATAGGAGAACTGAGATTCTCTATGTTTTTGTAGACCAGTGACTTATCAGTTGGGCATAGGGAGTCAAGACTTTCCCTAATCACTGAAAAACATTAACATCCTAATAATCACCTAAAACAAGACTACCTAAGAAATCACCTAAAACACGACATAACATCATAGAACGGGGAAACACATTACGACATAATGATAAAGAATAGAGAAATTATTTACAAAAATTTACTCCTCCCCCAAAGGGTTGAAGTGTTTGAGATATTTCCCGTTGTAATGAAGTGGGAGAAGCCTTCCACCCTAATGTAAGAGAATGTATGTGTTCTCTCCTATGGATTCACTGATCTGAAAGGGCCCTAACCATAAGGAATCAAACTTGCCATGAATTCCTTTAGGTTCATGTCTTTTTTCCCACAAAACGACTTGATCCCCAACTTCGAAGTCTCTCTTACGAGCCTTCTTGTCAAAAATCTTCTTCACCCACTCCTGATGCTGAGTGATTTTATCAACAACCTCTACCCTTTCCTCTTCAAGCTTCATCGGGTACAGTATCCGCTTCTAAACAAGGTCTTTAAATTCTTCATCCTTCAATGTAGATGCCATCTACAAGGCAGATAGCTCAAATGTGATGGGAAGAACTACTTCTATACCATACAAAAGTATAAAAATCGAGGTGCCAATGGCTCTTTTAGGAGTGATTCTATTAGCCCAAAGAGCGTCATATAACTTTGTGTGCCAAACCCAATGATTTGAGTCAACCAACTTATGCAGGATTGTGACTATGTTTTTGTTTGATGACTCGGCCTATCCATTACCCTGAGGATAATAATCTAAAGAGTGTGACAACATGATGTCGTGATCAAAAAAAAAATTAAAAAGGTCCTCTAACGAGAAACACGTTGCATTATCAGTCACAATTTTACAAGGCACTCTAAAGTGTGAAATGATGTTCTCCTTCATAAAGTCGCAAACAACTTTGGAAGTAGCTCGTTTGGTAGGAACTGCTTCAACCCACTTCATGAAATAATTTGTTGCTATCAAGACATAAACATGCCCCTTACTGGAACTCGGGTTGATAGGACCTACAAAATCTACACCCCATTACTGAAATGGAGCATCGATGATAACTAGCCTGAGTGGAAGAGATGCCAATCTAACTTTACTAGCAAATAGCTGACACTTGTACACCCAATCATATGCATCACAAAACATAGTTGGCCAATAAAACTGTGATCACATGATTTTGAATGCAATGACCCTCAATGAAAAGTGTTCTATGCATGCTTGATTATGAAAAGCTTTCAACAACCTTTGTTGTTGGTCTCTTCCAATGCATAATAGGAAAGCTCCATCAAGGCCATGCTTGTACAAAACATTATTAATAAGCACAAAATTTTGTGCTTTCAACTTCAATGTTCTCTTATGTTATTTGTCCATGTGACATGGACATTCTCCATAAGTTGAATAATACCACAAAGGTGTGCACCATTCCTCCGCAGAATCAACAAATAGGACCAAAGGAAGGTCCTCTTCAATTTCTTGCTCAAGTTCAATTCCACCATTGCTCTGATGCTTTTTATCTCCATCTTCTGCCAAATATTGACAAAGACCTTGCCTGCGAATGAGCTTGGTCAGCTTGATCTCTAGATCATACTCTTGAACTTTTGCAATCCAGTTTCCTCTTTTCATACCCATCTCCTATTGAGTTAGCACACTTTTAACCGCTGGATCAATGACAAACACTATTGTGTGTGAATTCAAACGGTAGAACCTGAAATTCTTGACAACTATGACGATAGCATACACATTCTTCTCAATCTGAGAATAGTGTGATTCACTATCCTTGAAACTGGCGCTCATGAAAGCAATTGGAGATTCTCCTTCTTCACTGAGCTTTTGAGTCAATATAGTAGACAACGTGTGTTCCAACGAATAACAATAGAGGATAAAATCCTTCTAAAATTTAGGTCGAACCAACACTAGTGTGTTAGCAATAGCTTCTTTTATTTTAATAAAGGTATGTTTTCCTTCTTTTTTCCACATGAAAGTGAACATCTTTTTCATCATTGTTGAGATCTCCTTCGTCAGCTTTGAGAAATCAAGTACAAACCTCCGAATAAAGTTAACTTTACTGAAAAAAGGAATGCACTTGCGTTTTGTTTGTTGGAAGAGATAGGCTTCTGATTGAATCCACCCGGTTTGGGTCAATTTTAGTCCCCTCTTTGGAAACAATGTGGCCAAGTAGCTTGCCCTCTGTCACCGAAAAGATGGTCTTCTTTGGATTCAATGATATCTTATGATACCTACATATTTCGAACACTTTCACCAGGTGTGAAAAGCGGTCTTCCCGTTTATCTGAGAAAATGGTCAAGTCGTCAAGATAGACAACTATTATCTTATTCCTGAGATCCCCAAATGCCAAGTCCATTTCTCTCTGAAATGTAGCACTGGCGTTGATAAGGTTGAAAGGCATCCTTTCATAAGCAAACGTTCCCCATGGCATAGTGAAATTTGTCTTTATCTGATCCTCCTCTACCACTGCAATCTGATTATAACTAGAAAAACCATCAACAAGTGATAGCATCTTTGATCTGGTGACTGTCTGTAAGGTATGCTCCATGATTGGTAATGGGTAATTTTCCTTTAAGGATGATTGATTCAAGTTCCTGAAATCCACAAAAATTTTGATTTCACCATTATTCTTGTGCACAAGAACTATAGTGGAGTGATGAATCGGAAATATTATCTTCGATTCCACCATCTTCTGAATCTCCACATAGATAGTATCTTGGATTCGCATATTATAATGTCTTAGCTTTTTCCTAAAAGGCTTGACATCAAACTTTAGAGGAATTGTATGTGACAATTCTATGGGTGTGAAGACCTTCAAGTCTTCGTAAGACTAGGCAAATACATCCTTGTATTGTTTGAACAAGGCGGTAAACTTCTCAGCTTCCTCTAGAGTACAACACTCGCCTAGATTAACAAGTCGAGGCTTGTCTTCAGTGTCGATGTTTACTTGGTAATGCTGCGCAGAAGTATTAACACCTACCATTCTTTGATCCTGAATGTATCAATCATGTCGATCAAAAATATCTTCTAAAGACACAAAACCCTTGGGAATTTGATATCCTTTTAGTTGTATAATCCTGGATTCTGTAGCTTTAGAGTCTTCTGTAATTGACTCTCTGAAAGGAGTAGAACTTCCTTCAAAGAACAATTCTTTATAGTTATCTCCAATGATGAGAAATTCTTCAATATCATCACCATCATCAAAGACTTGTCAGTTGTCTGAGTTATCTGATACAGTTGGCCTGTAGATTAGTTCAATAGCAAAATAATTTTGACGAACATCAGAATGTGGCACGAAAAGAGTGGTTGACACTGCAAGGGCATCAGCTTTGCTATTGTTTGTTCTTGGAATGTATTTGATGTTAAATGCATCAAACCATTCGGTAGAATTCCACACCCTCTTCCTGTAAGATTGAAGGTGATTCTTTCTAACATGAAACTGCTCCCTGACTTGTTTAACAATCAACTTTGTATCTCCTCAACTTTAAGCAGTTTGATCCCCATATCCTTCGCGTTCTTGAGACCTAATAAAAGTGCCTCGTATTCAGTAGTGTTATTGGTGCATTCAAATTGCAACCTATATGTGAATGGATATGACAACCTTTGGGAGAAATAATCACTACTCCCGCTCTTGAGCCTGATGTTGAGCAATTGTCGTCGAACTGCATCATCCACATCTTTGATTCTTCATACGATGTTGTCATGGAAAGTACAAACTTCTGACAATCTTCAGTTACTTGTGACACCATAGCATATGTGCTCGGACCCATGTCTTGATACAACACTTGAGCCTGTGGGTCTTGGGACTTCACCACCGTCAACCTTGCCTTTGCATTAGGTTCTAGCTTGAAAGTGCCCTTCTTCAATGGAATTGTCGCGTATGACCAATCCAATTGTATCACGCCTCTGAGGTCTTTACAGAAGCTCCTGCTGAGTAATATTTCGTAGCTAGTAGGAATGTCTGCTACCAAGATAGTCATCATTATTTTCTTCTTAGGACAAGATGCTAGCCTGACTTGTGCATCCTTCAATTGACCAACCAATGGCACCAGTTTTGACTCAAGTGAGTAACACTTTTCCTGCATTTTAGTGCATGATATTCTCAACGCATTCATGATCTGTAAGGGCATAACATTGTTTAAAGCTCCACTATCTATGATACAATTACTAAGTTTAAAACCTCATATATACAAAGATATATAGAACAGTTTTGGCTTTTCTTCTGCTGGCACGGATGACTCTAGCAGTGTAGGCTGGATTGCAACCTTCTTCTTTACGACTTTTAGGATTCTTTCCAACTTCTCTGGATGATCCTGTAGATACTCTAGTTATGAGATTTGTACCTTCATCTTCATCATAGAATCTACACAATGTCAAAATTTGTTGAAGATGATTCTTGAGCAAATGGCACGGTGTTCTCTTGTGAAGACATGGGATTGGAAATGGAAGGCACATCCTTTCCCTTTTCATTTGTATTCCGCTTTTCCTCCTCTTCCTTCTATGCCTTGAAGTGTTGCGCATGTGTGAACACAGGTGATGAGATGTTCTCATGATTGACCGCAAGAGAAAATTTGTAGTATTATTCTTCTTATTGTTCATTAATAGGTTCTCTGTCAAAGTATCTCATTGTTGAGTCACCATCAAAGTTGTCCATTTGTGGTGAGACAACATTTGTAGTTGGTGAAAGTATGAAACATGAACTTGGACTAGCAGTATCAGCAAATCCCATGAGCTGATTCATCCTCTGATTTTCTAGACATGTGGCCCCAATGTGCTCATTAGAATCATGGAAAGTGCAATAAAATGTAACCTTCTCAGCCTCATTTGTTTGTCTTAGTTGTCCTTGCGGAAACGTTGGCTTGTAATTATTGAATAGTTTGAAGTTATTCCTCTTTGGCTAGTATGGCTGCTGAGGTTGATATGATGGTGGTGCGAGCATGGCTTGCTTCCCTTGAGTAGGTGACTACCTCTTGAGAATGGTCACCTCATTAGCTACCTTTTGTAGCAGTGGATCAGTAGATGCTTGAACAAGTGGTCTGATTGAATCATTCTTCATCTTTCATGTCATAATCATGTTATCTTCAAGCTTGATAGCTTCTTCTTGTACGAGTTGTAGATTATCTTCATGATCTGTCTTCAAGAAAAAAGTTATTTCTAATGGTAGTGCGTTGATGAAGCTACTCATCAAAATCTCATCAAATGGATTGAGAGTATGGGAAAGACATGTGACAAGGTGATTAAACCTTGCTGCGAATTCCCTCATCGGTTCATGTGCATCTATCTTTGAGTTTGAGAGTTGTACAAATAATTGACGGTTGTCCTAGGTGGGCTTGAAATGTGCCAAGAATTTCTCACTCATGTCTGCCCAACTCAAAATAATGTCTGGTTCAAGATGGTTGAACCAGTTTGCAGCATTGTTCTCCAGGGTCTCTACAAAGAGACGGACGAAGATGTCTTCATGTGAAACATGCAAAATGGAACAAGTCATTGTGAATGTTGAGATGTGTTCATCAAGGTGTCTAGACCCATCGCCATGGAATCGAGGTAAATGCTTTCGCGATCCCTTGGGTAGTTCATGATGTGCTACCAAGGCCAATGGTCCAATATTGTCACCCCATGGTAATGGAGTAGGACATCTTGCATTCCTTTCATTTCAACCATTGTGATTCTCGTTGTTGTTGTCAGTCATTGCTTCAGATAGGACTAGAGATTCTTCTTCAAATTCTTCAAGGAAATGCTTAGGAACCTCTTGAAAATTTGACTCTTCTTGAATAGGAGGATTGTTTCTCCTTCTTCTATATACTCAGCATGCCAGGATGCTCAATTCAATGCAGGTGGTGGCAAAATAGGTCTATCGGCTACAAGATCCACTCTTTCTTCTATTTCCAAAGTAGTAGTTATGTTTCTCCACTGAGTAGTTCATGTATGATTTTCAAAGATAAAACTGCACAGGTTACTGATGATATCTGATTGCTCTGCTTCAATGAAAACAAAATTTGGTTGTATGATGGCCGGAGTAAGTCTTGGTTGTTGAACTGGACCAGTAGGTCACCAAATGGTCATTCTCGTGACATAAAGCGTAAGCTCTCTTGAAGTTTTCTTGCCTCATGCCCCACAATGGGCACCAGAAAATTATTGGTGTAACAACTAACACCTATGGAGTGCGAGTTGGTATGAACAGCTATGCACACTGTGTAATGAGTGCTCTTCAAATTAGGAGGGGAAGCTCCCTCTTTAGTGCTGATTTACGTGAAAAAGTAAAGTAAAGTAAACTAACTCCTATCTTTTTGTTCTCAGTTGGAAGAGGCACAATGTTAATAAAAACCATGAACATTGCATCCAAGGATTTTATGGTTTCGCAGATCTCTAACTACAACTAAACTAAATGCATTAATCTATCCAATCTCTGTAAGAGTTGTTGATGAACTCGAGCACCCAGGATCACCTGCAAAACCAAGATAAACCTTCTACACGAGAGCAGCAAGAGATAAAATGCAGGAATATAGTGCAATAACAAAATGATGTTATATCACACACTAAATGATACAATATGTCTCAACTCTCCCTTGAATTGATTGAGTTAATATGAACTCATCTAGACTAGATAGGAGCTAGATCTGAACTAGATAGGAGCTAGATCTGAACTAGATAGGAGGGAGAGGTGAGTGCAGAATATATAGTAGAATATGGGCAAATAATTCCAAGAGGGGTAATAACTCCCAAATAACCAAATTAGGTGGGAGTTATGCCTACTTGGAAAATGCCAAATAGGTGGCATAACCTACTCAAAAAGAGACAGATGAGTGGTTTTGTGAGGTGGCATATAAGGCCAAAAGATGGTGTGAAACTCAACCACCCAAGTGTGAGTGGGAGCAACACATGTAATCGATGGATTATGCCACATGTCCTCACATGAACCACATCTCCTATAACCTAAGGTATGCTTAATAATGTGTAGGAAAAATAATATTAAAAAACCTACACTAACACCCCCCCTTAAGCATAGCTTAGGTGGGTGAAAGGATGAAAGAATGCAAAGATGCAAATATGGGTCCCGGCTACTAGGCCATGTTAGGTACCCATGTACAAAATACTCTCTCACAAATGGAGTAAAGGAGAAAACCCAGTGGGACAAAACTCCTCCCCAAAAGAGAGAAAAGAAAACAAGTTTCCCAACACAAGAAGAATCCCATGCAAGGAAGAAGTCCCCTCCAAAATAGAAAGGATAGGAAAGACCATGTAGCCTTCCCCAAAGTAGTCAACTATGCCAATGGTTGAAGCTCGAAGCTGAATGTAGAACATGGTCCACGATCGTCGAACAATGTTCCTCCCCTTAGGAAGAAACAAAACCAAAGGTGTATGAAGAATGTCTTCCCATTCCTGAAAGGAATATGAAGGAAGAATGATGAAAATGTATGAAGTCTCTGAACTCTGCTCAGGTGTCTCCATGTTGATGTCGAAAGATGTCACCATCAAATCAAGTGTTCTAGGCCACGCTGTAGAAGATGAAAATCCAGAACCTAGTGGAGATGGATGTAGAACAAAATTTGAAGACAAAGATATCTCCTTTGAAGACAAAGGCGCCTCCTCCAAATGTTGCTCAAAAGTATCCTCACTCATGTCAAAATGTGATGAATGATCATGTGGAGAATGAACAAAAGGATCCAAAGGTTCCTCCATAACAACTGAAGAAGAATCAACTTCATCAAAGAGAAGATGGATGTCATGAATAATGTCTCCCAAGTCTGAAATATGAGACTCTATGAACAAACCTGCAATGTCTGTCAAGTAGTCATTTGAAGTAGCTATGTCTGGAAGACAATGTGTATCTTGTTGCACTGAATCACAAGAAGCCATGAATGTAGCAACACAAGTATCTTCAGATGCAATAGTAAATGAGGATGTGATCTCAATAGGAGGAGGAGAAGCAAGAAGAGAAGTCTCTTTGTCAACTAGACATTCAAGACATTTATTATCCTCAAGCTCCTCTAAAGTATCATCATCATAGGGTATATTATCAACATCATCAAGGGGAATTAAACAATCTGCAATAGGATCATCTGGGAATGGAGAGATATGATGGTCTCCAAAAATCTCCCAAATCTTGGTCCAAAGTGTGTGTGGGCACTCAATATGTGAGATCTCCACATAAATATCAACACCAATATATGTACCAATTAATCCTATAATGTGATCATTATTATTACCCCAAATTGATTGCTTCCAAGGTGTGTCTGGTTTAGGTATGAGCCCATAAAGGTATGGCAAGAGCTTAAGCCACCTGAGATGTGTCAGGATGCCATTCTTCCAAGACTCATAATTATCCTTATTCAACATTACCACAGAAGGATGAATAGAAAAACCCATGAAGAATCAACTACAAGATTACCCCCAAAAATTCACTCAATCATGACCCCCCCAAAAAAATATAATGGTGGCACTTTATAATTAGTGCATTTACAATTCTGGAGCTATTTTCCAGAGTTTTACAATGTCCAAAATTGGACCCAAATACTGAAAGTATAAAATAATCTCAAAATAAGAACCTCAAAATAGTACCAATGTGTAGTGCTCAAAAAAATATCAACTTTCAAAAAAAGAATCACCTCGATCCAAGGTCATATGTGAAAGTTATAGCCATTTGAAGTTCCAAAAATGAGAACTGTCCTTCAGATCTGCTGATAAAACTGATTTTCTGGAAAATTCAGATCACTTGAGAAAAAATGGATCATACCACTGCAAAGCCTGCAAAATTCTAACCCAAATAAAAAAACATTGCTCTGAAAAAAAAGCTCGTATGACTGAATTATGGCCCTCCAAAGATTGACTGCAAAATCAAAAATGCAATTGGAGAGGGGGTCTGCTGAAATGTTCCGATTTAATTTTTGCAAAATATATAACCTGTATATAGAAACTAGCAATGACCCAGATGGTTTTTTTCTTCTGTAAACAAAACCCAGATGGCGGATTTTCCTCAAAATATACAGAAAATTTGGATCTAGTGTAAAAAAAAACGCCTTTAGCAACATAAAACGACCCCAACAACCAAAAAATAGCATGAAAAGGTAGAATCAACTACTTAAGACAAGTAAAGGCATGTTGCAACCTGCAATACTGATTAAAAACTCACAAATCTCTCAAATTTGAGAAGGGGCTTGCAAATCTGACGCTCTGATACCATGTAAGAGCTGAGATATAGCTCTGATACCATGTAAGAGTTGTTGATGAACTCGAGCACCCAGAATCACCTGCAAAACCAAGATAAATCTTCTACACGAGAGCAGCAAGAGATAAAATGCAGGAATATAGTGCAATAACAAAATGATGTTATATCACACACTAAATGATACAATATGCCTCAACTCTCCCTTGAATTGATTGAGTTAATATGAACTCATCTAGACTAGATAGGAGCTAGATCTAAACTAGATAGGAGCTAGATCTGAACTAGATAGGAGGGAGAGGTGAGTGCAGAATATATAGTAGAATATGGGCAAATAATTCCAAGAGGGGTAATAACTCCCAAATAACCAAATTAGGTGGGAGTTATGCCTACTTGGAAAATGCCAATTAGGTGGCATAACCTACTCAAAAAGAGACAGATGAGTGGTTTTGTGAGGTGGCATATAAGGCCAAAAGATGGTGTGAAACTCAACCACCCAAGTGTGAGTGGGAGCAACACATGTAATCGATGGATTATGCCACATGTCCTCACATGAACCACATCTCCTATAACCTAAGGTATGCTTAATAATGTGTAGGAAAAATATTATTAAAAAACCTACACTAACAATCTCCTCAAGAAAACAGAGCATGAGGAAATGAAGCAGGAGTGTTCTTATATGATAAACTTCAGGTACAGATTCACAATGTGAAGGAAAGGTGGCACAACTATTTGCTCAAATGGGAATAAGTTTATTAGAAACAAACAAATATACAATAAATTGAGTACAGCTTTACAACATGAAGGCAAGGTGGCACAAAAATTTGCTTGAATGAATAGGTTTATTGACACACACATCAAATGATAAGCTTTAGGTACAGATTTGCAACATGAGGGCTAGGTGGCTCAGAAATTTTCTCATCTGAATAGGCTTATTAGAAATAAAGTAGAGAATAGCCAACTAAGACAGCAAATTGCATAGGTGAAACACACATACAATAAACGATCAACTAGCCACTATATTTAACTAAGATAAGAAAATCCCATAACAATAACATGAAGGAAAGGTGGCATAGCAATTCATCATCATAGTAAAAACTCATGAATAGATACAGAACAACAATATTATAGGCAAGGTAGGCACAACATATATTACTATCTCATGCAAAAGTTAATTACAAATGAGTAGAAAGCTCTTATTTATAGACATCAAAAGGTGAAGGGAACCTAAAAATCACCTTGAGTCAACTACAGTCTTGCAAGCATGCGAGATTTTATTGCTAAACTCTAATAAAGGAAACTATACAGTTAATTGGAAAGCTACCATCAGTTAATGGAAACAAGACTCAACTGAACTAGACAAGTGCAAGCATGCACGTCCTTATTGACATAAAAATAATTGATAACTAACATCAGTTAACTACTCTTAATTGAAAGTCTAAACTCCTGTGACGATAATTCCAAGGAAGAGATGTGTGTGCATGAAATCAGCAATAAGAACTCAAGACTGAATGTCAAGTTAATTGTTGCTATTGACTCTATCCTTGAAAATAACTACAGGTTCCAACTGGCGGATTACTCCAGGTCATCATGGTCTAACATCTCATCCAAGAACTAAGAGATTGCCTTATCCTATAAGACTTTGATGTTATCCACAATGATAATCTTCCTACTCAACTCTCTGTCACCATCCCTGATTGCTCCCATGCATATTCTGACTTCTTCAATTGCTTTTATGAAACTAGTTGTCATCACTGAGATGTGATCCAACTTAGATGCCATAGGATCTCCCTCAAGATTATCACATACCAGCCCCTCAAACTCAACTTATACTACATCAAGTAAAACATATGTTTCATTCTCAAGATGATAACAGCACAGGATCTGAGTGACAAAGTTGTTGATGAGTCTGAGAGCTCCAGTAATGCTCTCCTTGAATGTATTCAACCTGGAAAAGATCCTCTCGCATGTCTCCATCCTGAAAAGGTGTTGTTCTCTCCAAGAGAAGATCTTCTTTTTCTCTTCTTCTATTTCCAGACTATCACATGCAACTGCCAACTGGGATATGATAACATGATCCTTCTCCATGCCTTCTGCTACTGTAACCTCGAGCTGTTGGATCCCTTGACGAAGTCCATGCACATCACTCCTTAACTGATATAGCTTTGCGAGAAGATGTCGACCTGTAACAATGAATTTTTCAACACAGTTGTCCAAAAGTTTACCATGATTGACTAATTGATCCAACTTTTGTTGTTCTGTAGGTGTGCTTTGTGGAAGAACGGGTGCTCTACTCGGATTTCCATGAACAAGATCAGAGATATACTATCGAAGTTTCCTGATTTCAGCCTTAAGTAGCACTTTATCTTCTCCATCCTTCATGGCGTGCTCTTCAAGATTATTTATGACAATATTGAGAAGGATTACATCTTTCTCTCAAGTGCTCCTACCAAGATTTGTTTTGACAAAGGTTAAATCACCAACTTCAACCTCATCCAGGGTCTTACCCTCTAGTGGTGTAGCAACCTCTATGACGATCTCTGATTCTGGAGTCTTCTCAATGTGCACCTGCTTCTTGATTTTCTTGTTTGACCTCCCTTGATAAGGGTTGCCAAACTTAGATAAATCAAGGTGATATGAAGTCTCTCACCTCTATCTTCCCAAAGATCTCTCAAGCCAACATGGATGAGCAATATTATCAACTCAAGAAGAGACTACTGCTACTTTATCAACCTATGGTGAATCAACTATCTCTGATGTTACTCAAACTAGTGGTTCTGGCTCTGAGTCTATAACAATAGGATGAAAATGTGGTGAACATGGTGAACTAGGAGGTGAAAGATGTGGTTCAGCCTATATGACTATCTCTACTAGAACCTCAGGTGCCCTTTCTACTTGTTTTTGCTTTTGTTTTCCAGTACTCCTCCCCTTTGTGTTTCTGTTGATTCTAACCTCTTCAGGTGGCTTCAAGATAACCTTAACCCGAGGCCTTGACCTCAAAGTAGAAGGTAATGAAGAAAACCCTACTGGCAGCTCCGTGACTAGCACCATCTTGCGCTTTCTATTACTCTCCAAGAACTACTTGTTGGTCTTGATAATTGATTTAGACACATCCTCAATGGAAGTACTCTCCCTGGCGTACCAATCTAGTGAGTGAAGTGGTTGGCGAGCAACTTAATCTTTGACATATGAACTAAGCAGAACCTCTTTTTCATCATCTGATAGACCCTCAACATCCTCTGATAGGTAATCAGCAATTTGAGCAATAGTAAGTCTGCAGTAGTGATGGCGATGAACTTCACATTCATCCTCGCAATTAGCCCAAAAATCCTCAAGTGTTGGCTTATGTGCAATCCCTCGCTCCAACTTGGTTTCATAATGACCCAAAGGATCATAAGAACACCTCTCAATATGGTACTTGAGGTTGAATTTCTCAAGCTCGGTTTTCATAAACTTGCAATCCACGACAGTCCTGCAAGTGAAAATAACCCATTCAAAAGGAATAGAAACTACTGACTTATGGCAACTATGAAGAAAAGAGTGAACATGTTTATCTTGTTTGAGAAACTCCATGAAAAGGACTTTATCTAACGGGTACCTCGGTAACATTAGAGGCTCTCTGACATAACCATAGAATCATATATATGTGAAAGTGGGCAATTGAATGAACCAATCCACCCAACTCTCCATCGATAATCTTGCCTCTGGTGAAATCCAAATGTGCATTTCATTATCGAGATCCCTAACTTTCTTCATGAAAAAGTGATCATTCACCGCCCTAAAATCCTATTCAGCTTTAGAAGACTCCAACTGAGAGTAATACTCATGAATATGTTGAACACCAAGAGCCCCATTAGTCTTTAGGTATCTAAAACTACCTTGAGATGCAACCAAGTAGACTAAGACACCATGTGAAACTCATGGATTTTGAGGAATCCAATAATCTGTTGGTGAAGACACTCGTTGATCAACATGGACCAATCAAAATTCTTTGTACCATCAAGGATCCTAGAAATGATGTAAAACATCAAAGGTCAGAAATTATTTGCCTCCTCCTGACCCGTAACCCGATTGAGTAGAGTTATCAAAACAACAACTTCATCCTTGAATTCACCATGACCAACCTTCTTAGGTATGTTATTCTTTTGTATTTTCAATCATCTCTAAGCAACTTTCCTCTGTGAACGCTCTTGGTCTTCATATGATATTTTATCACAAGCCTCAATGACTACAGTGAAATTGTCTGAACAAGGAGGGATAGCGAAGCATTTTTCCACATCCCTCAACTTAAGGCTACAAATGACTCTCTCATCAGCTAATCTAATTTGTCATGTAGACGAGTCCTAATGCTTGATGCAAGCAAGAAAAAACTTGAGATCGAAAGTTGTGATGGGAATATACGCCACTTCTAGCAACCCGAAACGCTCAAGATTCTTCAAAACATTGCTGCTAACGCCCTCCAAAGTGCTCAGATTTACCACTGGATAGACATGACCCAAGTCTGTGTCTGAAGTTTTCAAAAATTCATGCATCATGACTGATTTGGTCTTATAATCTATGGGATTGAACTGCATTTTGAAAATGAGGAATTTTTATTGTGAAGTTGGGTATGTTCGAACAACTTTCGAAAAAGGCCAAAAAAGCTTTGGATAAGGCTAAAAATAGCTTGTTGTGGGAAAAAAATTCAGAATTTTCCTAAAACATGGGTTTTGTGCATAATTGAATTCTAAGCAAACCTAGATCAACAAAAATTCAAAAAAGTGAGTTTTAGCTAGGCATGTGGAGGTTTTTTCAATCAAGAAAAACAGGGGTTCTAGAGCTCACTCAGGGCAATTTTTCCCGAGAAAGTTTGGAACATGGGTTTTGTAGGCAATGGAATCCTAAGACAACCCAAATAGCTCAATTTTGAAAAATATGTGTTTTTGACCCACATGCAAAGGAATTCTCAAAAAAAAGCATAAAGCTTTAGAATAAAAGTTGTGGGGCAATTTTCTCGAAAAAATCTAACACATGGGTTTTGTTGTTGTCGCTGAAGTATGTGAACCCAGATGATCTGATTTTGAATATTATGTTGTTTTCTTTGACAAGCGAAGAATACCTAAGATGAGAATAGAGGAAATTAGATAGAAGATAGAAGTTTTTTTTTGTTTATTCTACTTATGTAGAAAATCGCCTATGCTTGACTGAGATTCGATGAAACTTGCATGCACTAAAAAATCTAACTCTGGAAAGTTAATCTTCTAAACAATCTGGACTCAGCACTAAAAAAAAGGGTAACTGAATGTTAAATAACCCTAAAAATGGTGCCACTTTTAATTAATTTAGTTAACTCAGCATGCAAATTAGTTAACTGAACATGCATGCATAAAGTCATCCTTTTTTACAATTAAAATAATCCCCTTAAAGTCGAATTATTTAAATATTTAAATAATATTTAAATCCCACCTTTCATAGGCACCTAGTCATCTTCAATTCAAAAAGTCAACCTTTGACTTAAGGTGTCACTTTCCAGACTTAACCATTTTAATGAAAATTTGTTTTTTCAACCCTCGCTAGATCCTTTGTTCAATCACTAATTTTGATTGACTGACATCACCAATCAACTGGCTGATAGTTGCGTTGAAGAGCAAGATCAAATCTGACAAAAACACTCCTTGAGACTGCAATCCATAAAACTGAAATTTGAGGCTTGAAAAATCAAAGTGCCCCTAGCAAAAGCTACACTTTTGAACCTAGACTTAGACAAATTTTCATCACATAGAAGGTAATCTTGACCTCCTCGCATCTCGTATTTGGAAAAACTTTAGGACTGGATAGCTGGCTCACTGTGGAGCTGGCTCCATTATGCACAACAGCTTCAAGAGAACACTCCATCAAATTTAATCCTCTAATAGCTCAAAACCAAGGGCGCCCCTAGCCTCCAGGGGCACTTTTTGTTCTAGAGATAGCCATTTTTCCAACTGGCTAAAAATCTACTAAATCTCTAGCTACAAGTTATCAACTCATCTTTCGATATGACGGAGATATGCAATGGAAATTTGGATGTAACACAGATAGGATGAACACATGAGATCACCAGAAAGAATACATTCAAGGCTCCAAAACCTTGGGCGCCCCTAGCTTAGAGGGGCGCTATGTCATTATAACCATGATTTAACCTCGTGTTTGACCTCTGACCCTGGCAATTCAGCAACTCAGATTCACCCGTTGACGGATGCATTACAAAGCCTGATCAAATGTGAGACAAACATCCTAGGTGTCATTTGGTCAGAATCCTTCATCTGATCCCTCAAAAAGATGGGCACCTTTTGTAAAAGTTGCGCTTTTCCTTCCAGTGTTAGTCATTTTTCATTCCTCTCATTTCTCACTGAAACTCCCATATTAGGTACTAGACATATCTTTCAGGCTAGTTGGATAGCTCATTGCGAAGCTGATAGTATTCTTAACAAGTCTTCTTGGAAGTGACAAACCTCAAAATTGAAATTTGGGCCTCTGAAATCTAGGGCGCTCCTTGCCTCTAAGGACTCTAGTGCTCCAGAGTTAGAAAATTTTTGATGATTTTCATCGGGCAGCGAAAAATCTCCTCCAAGACGAAGCATTATTTTGTATTTATCTTGCCACAGATTCTTCATTTGAGCATTTTAGGCGTAGATTTCAACTCCTGGTCTCTAGCCGTCTACCATTGATGAACTCAAAAAACCTAACTTTCCATCTAAAAAACTAAAAACTAGCCACCAGACTTAAACTAAGTTTTAACTGAAACTAACTTCACCACTATGATCGTGAAGCAAAATAAGCCAATCAAAACAATTTTTAGTCAATTCTGACGAGTTTCAAATTTTAGGGTTTCATGGCCTAAAATAGGGGTGCTTGAAAACCCTAATTTTCTTTTTTTTCAAATTTCACTAGTATCCTTCTAACATCAAACTGACACAAAGTCCATACTTGATTTTCCCAAAAAATATGTTTTGACATCATTTTGACAAGGTTTAGACTCTTTTAAGCAAAATGCCTTAATGAAGCAAAAAAATTGGTTTGGGTACAACAACTTTTTAATATTTCTATTTTGTGCATACTCTACAGCCATGGCATTGTTTGAGACAACATTTCTTTGATAATTGTGGTCAAATCTTTCAATGAATTGCCTATGCATTCCTACTCTGCAAACATATTTTCCAAGTGTATTCGCTTTGTCTATGTCCCTAGCTTGGCATGGAGGTTAGAATTTGCAAAAAATTGAGCATAGGGGTTAAAGTTTGGTCAAATACAAGCAAATTAAGTTCGAATTTGCAAAATGCGAGCAAATAAAGATTAGGATTTGGAAAAAGTTGAGCAATGAGGTTAGGATTTGCAAAAAACAATGAGAAAAGGGGTTAGAAAATGAGAAAAGTTAACCAATAAGCTTAAGCCCACTCAATCTGCCTCAAATTAAATATTTAAAAGCTCAGTAAAACCTCATTTAATAATTATTTAACAACACCGAATCTCACATAACTTTCAACTGAAAAAAAAAATTCCTTCAATTTTTTTTAAGAGAATCAAAACATCATGATGAGAAAAACCAAGAAAAATAACTTCAATTTGAGTAGCCAATTTTTAAATTTTAATTATTTTTGATATTTTTTCAAAAAAAAATAAAACTTTAATTTCTCTCAATCCGGAAACTGGGTTGTTGCGCGAACTTGCCGTATTGCTCGGAGAAACCCCAAAAATACCCATATAAGATAGATCCTTCCAGAAACACTTGGTTCTCAATATTATTATTTTTTTGTCAATGCAAGAGATCGATTTCGAGTGCAACTTGAACCATTCAGCATCTAAAATTTGAATTGATATTACTAATCAAAATTCATTAATGAGACTCGAGAATCACAATTGGATATAATAATTTGTAAAAAATAGGTCATGGCTTTACTAGCTGGAAATATGATCTTTCAAAACAGCAACCTCCAATTATGCTCAAAATGAATGATCTGAAAATTTTCATAGGAGACCCCAACTATCAAAAATGAACTAGTCAATATCAGGAGACAACAAACCCTAAAAGCATAGAAGCACTCCTAAGTTTAGCTTAAGTGCATGAGAATAAATTAGACTAATAATCAATTAAAGAGTTTAATTAATTATTAGCTAATGCATGATTACTCTAACACCCCCCTTAAGATGAACTTAGGGAGTAGCTAAAAACCCTAAAAAGAAAAAATGCATGATGGGTCTCAGCAAACAAGGCCTAATGAGGTACCCATGTACAAACAAAAGATCTCTCACAACTGCGAAAAAGGAGAAAACCAAAGTGGGAGAAAGCTCCTTGCTAAAAGAGAGAAAGGAAAATGAAGGACTAAAAAGCCTCCAAATGAAGGTGTGGAGGATTGAGAAGCCTCCAACCAAACAATGTCCTGAAAAAGAGGAACATGTAGAACATCACAGAACCATGAAGAATTTGTAGACTATTGTTGAATGATGACTGATATAGTGTTGAAATGAAGAACCTCCTGAAACAGGAATGCAAGAGTGTCTATATGGTAAATGATCCATCTTACTGAAATGCATGTAACCAGTTGTTGATGTACATTATGTCTGAAACTGCATAGGAACAAGAACTAGATATGTAGATCACTCCAATGCGAAACCAAGGAAGCATTAGCACCAACAGTAGAAACCCCCTCATAATGTTGAAAAGGAAGAGCCAAGACAATAACAATGAGACTATGTGAAACCAAGAAGTGTGTGTAGGAGAAACAACCTATAAATAAAAAGGCGTGCAAACTAAGACACACACACATAAGGAAAGAATCACTGGAATTCACTGTTGTCATGGAAAGAACACTCACTTGACAAAGGTGTGATGACAAACAAAAGGAAAACATCAACCCCCCCATGAATACAAAAGGAACATTAGGATGTGCAAAATCCCCAAAAAATATACACCAGAATGGCACTTTATGTCAGTGCATCTACATAATAAGAAGTGCACATGGTGGAAGCCCATAATATTCAAAAAAGGACTACATGCTGAAAATATAATTCTTGAACATAAAATGAGGAAACCGGTAACACCATGAAAAAGTATTGTTACCTATTTTTAGCTATAGCTCAAAATAGATAGAGCTAAATTGCATTCATCATTAAAAGGTACACAATAATTTTAAAAAAATCTGCTAAGTATTCATTACTATATAAATCTAATTACTTTTGAATTTCTAGTATTATTATGCAAATGTTTGTAACAGAAAAACTCATAAATTTGCATAAGAAATGTTGTTTTATTCATATTGTAAAACCAAAGTCCCACACAAGCCATGGGAGTAGCTTAAGTTGATTACTTGATCAAATACTGAATACAAAAAAGAAATGCATATCATACAACTGAAGATAATGTAAGAATAAGGAGAGAAGGTGATTCGTCATTGCCTAGAATGATGAATCATTGTTATAGTTGTGATGATCTTGGTTCAGCTCCAGTTCTTGGTTCAGCTCCAACTCCAAGGGTTACCCGCAAGATTGTTGAAAGGTGGTGTTAGAGCAATGAAAAATCACATTCTACGTTATCCCTATATTACCAACAAAAATGTAATTTGCATCCTATCAAAAAGGCAGATGTTCAGGGAGCACAAAGTTCAATGGAAGCTTTCAGATTCAATTATTTGCTAACTTGTTTGTTTCTTGTGCAGGGTATAGGAAAATCCATGTTGTTGGTCTATTTTAAATATCATAAAGCATGTGGTGTAAAATGGGCTCCCACAAGGGTTGAGCTCGGCATGCTGCCCCTTAACATTCAAGAGAAGGGTTGAGAAAGATAAACATATTCAACTAAAGGATTTAACTACAAAGCAACTAAGAAGCTTTTATCCACTTATAACCAATGACTTATGCTTTAAACTAAGAATTATAAGTGAATAAAGGTTCATTTAATGCCACTCAAGTACAAAAATTGAACTTATGCATTATTGAAGGGTTCCAATCTAATTTTTCATTGTTGTCATGACATGTTTTAACCAAGCAAATAGTGTTGTTTTAGATTCAGATTATTTTATGCTTTGAACAACAGATATTCATTTCCAGAGAGTGATAGTGAATAGGAACACATAATTCCTCATCAACAGAACATTAATAACCAGTAGAGGCAAATGGAGGAGTTTCAACTTTTCTTTACCAAGATATTCATTGCAAAGTTTTCTTTAAGAGATGATTTAAGAACAATGTTTTGCTGTCCTGAGACATAAAAAGCATGAAGAGTTCCAAAATAGAACACCCTCTTTATTTAGAAAGCTAAGAATATAAGTAGAATCGATGCATCAAAAGTGTGAATTGAATGAAGCAAAGAAGAAGCAATTAATAATAGGTCAAGCCCAAAGATTAATTTTTTGCAAAATGAAGGGAGTAGTTCATCCATGGCTGCGGCATACACAAGAGAATACATTGAGTTTCATTTTCTTTTCTTTTATGAAAGCAAGACACCCATTATTCTTCTCAAAATGAGCTCAAATCGAGCTTGTCCAAGGAAAGAAATATAAAGCCAAGTAATGGAGGCTTACTTGAAAATACCCAGATGGAGTGATATGGAGGTTGCAACCTATAAAGACAGGATGATATGCATTCAATATTCCACAGGAAAAGATATATTTGTTGTGCATTCATAGCGGCTCACAGAGAAGATAAAAAAATTTACAATGCGCAGAGCATACATTTTATGCTTCACAAATAATGATTTAAGCTTCAAAAATAAACAACAGAGGTAGAATGGCAGATAGTTCTTATTAACAATCACAAAGCTTTCGATTGAAGAAGAAAAAACTTACCTTCAACAATTTCTTCAGTATTCAAGCTCCAGATGTCAGCCTCTAAGTCCAAAAAGCTTCAGTTCCAGCTCAAAACTCATGCTTATAGCGTCAAACCCTAAGATTTCCACCATGGCGGCGCAGAGTGACAATACTAAGTGAAGTAAGAGTCAAATGAGTGATGATTAGGGTTTGAGTAAAACACTCGACCCTAATCTTCACGTTGGTTGCCTTTGACCATGTGTTCAAACCATGATCATGATTTCATTTACTTTGAGTCAAAATGACTTATCAATGTTGAGAACCATGAGTTCACTTTGAGTTATGCATGGTTAGGGCTTGTTCAAACTTGAGTCAGCTTTATCGCCATATGATTTGGGTTCCATAAGTCTTGTTTAGGCTTAGTAAAGGCTCGGTCAAGACTATTGTAAGTCTTGTTTTGTCCTTATTACTATTGTATAAATACTTTGCATAAAGTCTTTTTAATTAAAACCAACCCTTCTCTTTTGTTTATTGCATGAAACATTAGCCTATATTTATTGCATGATTTATCTAAAGAATATATTATATATTAATATTAAGGTGAAATTTTATCACTATAAAGTTTAATATATAATATTTTTGAGAGATCATTATATTTTAAATATTAAAATAATCAGCTCGATTATTTTTTATTTAAATATACTACCACCTTTTCCAAAACATGCAATAAACATAAGTCCAATTTGGAGTATTTTTCATGCAAAACAGTGAATGAAGTTCTATTTCTGGAATCAACTAAGTGTGCATTCTGAAGTGCAACTAGAGTACTTTTCATAAATTATGGAGCTTATTTTTTATCACTTACATGCAGTTTCAGGTCTCCACCAATTCATCTACTTGAGAGACAAAGTTGAGCCTATTTTTGGCTATTTTTTCTTTCTGCTCGTGAGTGTTATTTTTGGACTTGGAGTTCACTTTCAATGCTGCCTCTATCTTTAGAGAGCTTTTTGTATATAGGGGGGAGTTTTATCTCTTATTACCCGGTTCTTGTTTTCTAACTTTTCCTTCAGCAAAGAGACTTCGAATGTTTCATCAAAGCAAGTGTTTCCCTTCTTATTTTTTGATGCCTTGTGTTTTACAGCGACTTGATGCAAGTTTAATGTGTTTTGTTTAGAAACCTTTAAATTTTTGTCTCGCTTATTAATACATGTGCATAAAAGGTAGTTTGTTACAGGTTGTTAATTGTGCTTGTGAAGTTTACTTTTCCTCTTAAATTGTGAAAACCCTATTTTTCCTTTGTGAGGGAAAGATTAAACAAAGCCTCTTAACGAATTATTTATGTGATTTAAGTGCCCAGATTAGGTTGTGTCAACAAATTTTTGAGAATATTAGTTCTGATTAGGTCTGCACATTAGTTTCCTTTTCGGTGAATCACCATGGTTTAGTTTTCCAGTTTTGCATCAAGTTTAATCTATAATAAGAAGATCGTATAGGAAGTCGGCCTAGAATTTGGAGGTTCAATCTCATTACAGTTCACCCACAACCTAAGTTTGATCCCATGTTACACAGGATTGTAGAGCTTCTCAGCCTTGCATGTGGGTCCAAATCTTGTTGATAACAAGTACACGACAAAAAATGCACTTTAAAAAAAATAGCACCCAAAAAGGAGTCTAGATGCAAAAGATATGGCTTGTCAAAGTCTCCAAAACAAGAATTGAATAGCAATAGCACTGAGAAAACTAAATTTTGGAAAAAAAAATAGAAGTAAAAACTAGAAAATATTTGCACCATCGCGAAGAGAACGAAATTCTACCCTGTTTCAAAAAAAATGCACTGGAAAAGAGCACTATATGGTTGAGCTATGGCCTCTGGAATATGAGGTGCAAAACTGAAAAGTCCAATGGAGAGGGGCTGAGTAGGGAAAAAGAGCATCTCCACTGTCAAAAACACCTCCAAAAATAGAGATCCACAAAATATAGAGGTGTTGGAAAAAAAATCTCCAAGTATACTGCATTTATTTTGCAAAAAAAATGCAAAAAATGGACTATTTTATTTTAAAGTTAAAAAAAGCCCAAAACAAATATTATATTTTTTTTAAAATAATATAAAAAACTATTATTGTTTTAAAGAAAAAATTAATAATAAAAACCCATTTTAAAAAAAAAATAACAATTAAAAAATTGTTATTAAAAAATCATTAAAAAGGGTTTAAAAAGGAAGGTAGTAGGCCCTGCGCCATCCCTGTGCGAGGCCCAAGAGCCACCACTACCAATGGCAAGGCAGTACCCTTGGGTACCCCACGACAGGGGGTGGGGCCCAAGGGTCGCCGCTCTTCCATATGTCAGGCAATGGTACCCTTGGGTACCATACCTTCTTAAAACAAATTTTTAATATAGATTTTTTAATAAATAAAACCTGTGGACCCCAGTAAAGGGGACTTTAATATATTTTTTTAATTCAATTTTTTTGAAAATAGTTTTACAAGAAAAAAAATCAAATGATATTTTTTTTATTTTTAAATTTACCTTGAACTACGTGTTAGGGAGGTCGTACGACCTCCTTAGCAAAAAAAAATTGCCTCAAAAGTTTCCGACACCAAAATAGGTCAAATTATACATCAAAATTATTGGAATTGGCCTCTTGAACACAACCGTGAGGTTATTTTCATGCCAAAATGCTCTAAAAATGCAGCTACCCTCTGGATCTAGAAAAAAGACAACTCCTTCAAACCCTCATAAATCTGATCTTAGGAATTGGAATCAAGCCAAAAAAAGTCAAATATGACTTTCTATATAGCTCTGAATCCAACGGCGAGGTCCATTTTGCACCAAAATGCACAAAAGAATTGTCCACCTCCAAAATTTCCAAAATTTGCAAAAAATCAAAGGGGATTCAGATATGAAGTTTGCAGCCCTTGTTGAAGAAAAAAACTCATAAATCGAGAATGGGTTCGATGAATCTAGGCTCTAATACCATGTTTGAATTGTAAAAAAACCACAAAACCACGAGCCATAGGATCAAACAATGAACAAAAACACCTTCCACACAAAAGATCTGCAAACAATATATGCAATATTCCTCAACAAGAAAAAGCTACCAAAGCAAAAGACTATCAAAAAGATATGAAAGCTCAAGAGATAATTACAATGAGGGTTGAGTGTTATATAAGAGTAAAATCCTAAAAGCATAAAAGCACTCCTAAGTTTAGCTTAAGTGCATGAGAATAAATTAGACTAATAATCAATTAGAGAGTAATTATTTATTAGCTAATGCATGATTACTCTAACACATTCTTCAACCCTAAAATAAGTATTTCTATAAGTCAAAGTTGGCTACATCCGTAAGTGTGTAATATGCTACAGTATATCATAATCTTTCATCTTTAGGAAAACTTGAAAAAAAATTGTAAAATGATTAAAACTTGTTTAGTTTTTTATTTAAATGGTCAAATACACTAGGAGGCACATTCTACATCCAACATAAAATTGGACTTTAATGTGCCTTGGAACTTTGGTATTCTATTCATCTATAAATAATTCCTCAGTGAAAAACAACATCTTAGCTTATTATAGTTCATGTTAAACTATTTGATCACAAACTAGTATACAATTATTGGAATGAGTTTCAACTATTATAATTTAATATGAAGGGTTATTTTAGTCCAATGTTGTTATAGATGTAACTGTAATGGCGTAAATTTACACCCCATGAAAATTCCCATTAATTTACCCTCATTTTAGCCTTACAAGTCTGATAATGCAAAAACCCATCACATTTTCCTCACTTTTTCCACATGTCCCTATCATTTAGCATTGGCAAAGGGCAAATCTTGATCGTCGAGAATGACTATTTGCCTCCAATTTTCCCATTTGAACTAAATTTGATCTCATTCTCAATATATCTCTTGGTTCTAACACTTCTTGCTTTATTTCTCACCATCTCTTGTTGTAACTAGCTTCATACTTGGCTTCTACACCATCTTCTTGCTCCAACGCCATTGTTATTGTGGGTTGTTGAAGCTCTACTCTATTGGTGTGGTGATCTTGTTCTTCTCCTTTCTCTATCAGTCTTGGGCGCTCATAGAAAGGGAGGTGATATTGTGTTTATTTTCTTATTTGCATTATCATCTTGTAGAGTAGCATCCAGGTTGTCTTTTCTCTCTACTTCATTATGTCTTTTCTACTTCTTTATCGCTTTTCTATAATCTTGTTGTCTATTGGTTTTCCATAGAGGTGGGAACACCGAAATGAGGGTTTGACTGAGGCAAACCTCAAAACACAGCCCCAACATTTTTATTGTTACTATGTATATAGGTACTATTCATTTGCTTGGAGCTAGCTGGCGAACTAGACCTTGAGTAAGTTGGTATTCTTCTTTCTTTGTCATTTCATTGTTAGAGTAACTTTCATATGTAGTATTCTTCTTGTACTTTGTATTTTCCTACATTTTTTCAAACTGTAAACCTAGAACTTCCAGGTTGTAAGTAGACTCTATGTGTTTCAGTCTGCAACTTGACCCTCTATTCGTATAGGATGCCAGTGCGTCTCTAAGACTCCAACATGGCGCATTGAAGTCTGACCCCCGCACTGTCGTCCTCTGATAGAGAGTTGTTTGGTCTGTAGTCTGAGACCTCTATGGTCATCTCACCCGATTCAAGAAAATATATGTCATAAAAATAAGGGAAACAAAATATTGTTTTCCCTTCCTTTTCAACTTATTAGGTAGTATGAGGTAGTTTAGGGAAGTTTTCTCCCTTAGGCTCTTCCATGACCTAAGAGTCTCGGAGCACTGAATCCCCCTCCTCTATATTTTACATTTTGGTGAACTCGATGTGAACACCCTTCTTTTCATTTATGTGTGTCAAAAATTTGTTCTCTCGCATCTTGGGTGTGTTACAAATTCATGTGTCATGAAGCTTTATGAAATTTACGAGCCAATCTACGACCTCCATAAATGTTGTTAGAAGAAGTCTACAACATATAAAAAATGGAATCTAATAAGGTTACCTCTGGTCAAAGTGGTCCTTCTTTTGAGGAAATAGTTTCAGGAATGTCTGCTAGATTTTTTAGTCCATTTGGGGAAGTTTCCCCTCATATTCCTACACCTCCTACTTCTCCATATGCCTCTTCTGTGGAGGAAGAGGATGCTTTGGAGGTCCCTATAGAGCAACTTCTTTCCCTAGATAGAAGGTTTGGATTGAGCGATATTTGGAAAAAGATAAAACTCTTGCTCAAGCAACTATTGTTTTATAACAGATTAAGAACCATACTGGATAAGGATCGGAGATGTGTAGAACTTCCCCAAGGTCTTGAGAATATTGTGGATTCTCATGTCCTAGCATATTTTTCTAACTAGGGTGTCATCCCAAATCTTGGCTCAAAGACCATTGAGACACATTTGGAAGTCTTGATGCCTAGAGTGTCAGTATGTATTGCTGAGACTAGTCCTATTAACACCGCCTTTGGCCCTAAGAAAACCCCCACTTTTAAAGTGAATAAGGTACCCTTGGGTTTCAGTTTTTCCACTTCGAATGTTTTTGTCTCTAGTGGTAATCCTAGAACCCATACTAGTCTTGGTGTTAGGGTCTCTATCGGTATGGGGGCTGGTGGTTCTGGTAGTGGTTCCACCAGTCTTATTTCATCCTCTGATCCTATCTTGAATTCTTTATTGCAAAATATGGAACAAATGTTGAACTAGTTGGTGAACCTATCTACCTCTTCTTCTCAACCTATGTTTCAACCCTTCTTTCATCGTAGTCCTTTTTCCATCAACATTTTGAACACTCCTATCCCTCAGGGGATGGAGATTCCAAAGTTTGAAAAGTATAGTGGTTGTGGAGACCCTCAGATGCACGTGTTGGAAATTAATGCCCTGTGCACTAACTTCTTCCACCATGATGCATTGATGATGAAGCTTTTTGCGCATTCCCTCAAGAACACTTCTCTTGACTAGTATTGTTCCTTGCCAAAAAAAATTGTCTTCTCGTTTGATCAATTGATGAATCAATTACTTAGACAATTCCAAGCTAACATTGGGTCGAAGATGGCTTTCTTTGATCTCGTCTAATGCAAGCAAGGGGACCGTGAAAAGGTTACTAACTTCATCACTCAATATCAAGTGTTGTTTTCTCAGATCTCTTATCCTCTACCTAACTCTGATGTTTAGAATGTCTTCATCAGGAACTTGCAAAAACCATGGCAAGAAAAGTTTTCTTTGATGAAGTATCCTTCTTTCGCACATCTATGTGCAGCGTTGCATGAATACCAATAGAGGGTCGCTTAGTTCATGGGTTCATCCTTGTGCTCCCATCTTGATAATTAATCAATAGTGTCAATTTTTGGTGATACTAGAAGGAATAAGGCTATTGCAAACATGATATCTGCACCTAAAGACAAAGGTATAGGGTGCAATGGGAATTTCACAAAACTATCTAAATCTTATACTGTTGTTTTGAAAAAGTTGTTAAAAGAAAAAAATTTAACATTGCAAGGAATCCTACCTCTTTCTGAATCATATCCCAAGTTGTACGACATGCAAAAAAAATTTCAACTCCGTCAAGTGCATAGACATGACATCGAATGATGTGTACGCCTCCATCATCGCATCGATGATGGAACTATCTATCTTGATGGAAGGATACAAAACTCCAATAAATCAGTAGCCAAGGCTAATAGTGAGTTGTAGATTTATACTGATTCATTTCATTCTCACTTTGCAAATATAATCACACAGTCTTCTACATCTTCTAAGCTAGTCTCGTATAAGTACATGAACATGGTCTCATTCAAGTGTATACCTCCTACTAAGAATGTGAGTTATGCCTGACATAACTTTAACCTCGAATGATTTTCCAATAAACAAGGAGCCTTCCCCATTGTATGTCCCACTCGGATTAACAACAATGTCATGAATGGTGTTATGGTCAATCTGACAAGTTGTGTGAATGTGATAACAAAGGAAATCTTGTTCATAAACAATTTACATAAGGAGAAATATGAAGATTTGTAGGCCACTCTCCGTACTCACAATGGAATTTATATTTCCCCTATGGGCACTGTTTCTTTTTCAATCTTGGTGGGACCTAAGGCTATAGATGTGACATTTGTTGTGATTCCAAAATCTGACATGTTCAGAGTTAGGCTAATCATTCCATGGCTGGCCTCTATAAACGATGTTTCCTCTGTAGTCCACAAGTGTTTGAAGTTCCCCCATGAGGACATTGTGCATGTGGTTCACAATATTGGATACAAACCACTAGTGTCACGTGGGGGATTCTCTTTGGATCACTTCTGGACCGCCCCAATCAGACCTATCCCTCCAAGGAGATATTTGTTATATTGAGCCTATGTTAAATATAAGACTAGGGGCTCAGTGCCGAAAGTTATTTTTTCTATGTCTCCCTATGTTGTTTTCATGAATGCCTCTATGATAGAGCAGCAACAAGTTGTTTCTTCTACTTTGTCAAAGGGGAAGGAGAAGCTTGCTCGTGTATAGAGCCTTCTCCTTCTAAATTTTGTATTCCATATACTTCTACTTCCCAACCCATGGTGGCATCCTTAGTTCCCACTTTTGTGCCTCACATGGGGAGTGTGATGGTGCCCATGTGGCAAAAGGCGAAGCATCAGGCTTTTCACTTGCCTGTTCTACCCACGATTCCCTAAACTGCTATCTATGGAAAGGGAAAGTGTTCCTGTGTGATTGTTCTTGAATCTTGGCCCCTCCAATAGTTCTTCCACCTATCCCTCAGGTAGAAAATGGGAAGAGGCTCGAGCTCATGTTTTTTTCTCCTATTGTGGTTTCTTATCTTATGCCTCCTCCTGCTCCTACTTAGGAAACCACCCTTCCACCGACAACAAACATGAAGGATTCTCTTGGAGTTGAGCAGTAGCCTCTGGCCTCTTCTCAAGCCATTTCCTCTAGTGCTCATAGTTGACGTAATCAGCTTGAATGTGAGCATAAGCATCAACGAAAGGCTCTACCCGTAGAGCACGCTGCCTCGCAGAAGACTGAGGAGGAGCATGTTGTCTCTACTGATGTTTCTAATCTTGCTTTGCTTTCTTCTATTGTTCTTGCTTCAGTTCTCATCACTTATGTTTTTCTTCTAACTCCTATGATGGGTCATGATGATGCTCACCACAAAAGAGTGCAAGTCTTCATCGCTCCCTCTATGGAGCCTCCTCTTCTGATGTCCCTCTCAGACATCCCTCCTTTCTCACAGCCTGTTGACATACCTAATACAAAGGTGGTGTCCTATGCGGCTTTGTCTTCTTCTTCCTTTTCTTTTGCTTCTTTTGTGGGGATCCTGCATCCTCAGTTGAAGCGTATGTTGGAGGATGACCTCACCGTAAGTGATGGTTGTAAGATGGGTTCGCCTTCTTCAAAAGCTAGTTCTTTCTTGGCTTGTGTCATCCTCATGACGAAGGAATCCCTCACTTCAGTTGAGTTTTTCATCTCCCCTTTTGATGAGGCTGGAAATGACCCTCGAATGTCTTGTCTTTCTCCTACTAAGTTGACATAGGGCACTCTTGAGAAGTGCATGTTCAACTCAATGGATGATATCTCGACTCTGTCCACTATTTTTGAAAAATTGATGACCTTTGCTTCACAAGAACTCAATGAAGAAGACCTCGAGGGGTTTTCTTAGTTCTTTTTGCAGTTGAGTCAGAGGATACTGCCCTTACTCTCGCCCTTATAGGCTCATCCTCCCTCCCCTTATACTGATCTAGATTGGGAGCAGGGTGACTTGTTGGTCGATGAGGACTAGGGTGGTACCTCTTCTACATCTATAGATTAGATTTGTTTGTGTTCCCTCGTGTTTTTCTTTTTATGTTTGTGATCCTACCTAGAGGACCCTTGCTACCCTTGTAGTGTAATGTCCCTAATAGGAATATTATTGGTTTTATTCTAAATTACCAATTTCCAAACAAATAGAAGATTTAGAGAGGACCTTAGTTTGATTTAATCCCTGCAAGAAATTCAAAATTCAATTGCAATAATAACTTAACAATTAGAATAGCATCATTAGTAACTCTAGTAAATTTTCTAGACTGATTATGACCCTCTTTTGAGGATGCTCAATCGCAAGGGAAGCATGGAAGAGGACAGTCAAAAGGGGTATCTCTATGGACCTCATGTGGTACATTCCTTTCATATGAGGTGGCCCCTTACCCCATGTGGTGCATGTCATTCATATGAGGTGGCTCCTTACCCCATGTGGCACATGGCATTCATATGAGGCGGCCAAATGGGGATCCCCCATCCTTTTGTCTTCTTCCACTCCTTCGTAAATGACTCCTTTATATTGTTATTCCACGATAAGAGAAGTGAGATTGTGAAAGGTTTCTTGGTAGCCAACTCCCCTAGGCCCAAGGGAAATACCCTCCGCAATGAAGGTTGTACCCCCTTGGCCCTTTGTGGGCCCATCTTGTCCCCTACTCAGGTGGTGTACATAGAAGAGGCCCTCTCACTATAATCCCTTGGCAACTCTCCCTTCTCCCATTGTGGAAAAACAATGTGCACATTAAACTAATTAACTTTATACTAACAAATATATCCTTAAAACATGATGAGTATATTATCACAAAATAAAGGTAAACATAATGCATGAACCATTAAGTATGCCTAAGCCACCTACTATAATCCTATATAGAAGATTTAGCCACAATGTAAATTAATTCATGAATCTAAAACTATGAAAATAATTATGTTATTTAATGTAATCTAAACCATAAGATATATTCTACTAACTATTATTTGAACCCACAAGTATACTAACTAAGATCTAGTATCATGATCATATTAATTATAAATTGTAACCAAAAACTAATGCGTACCAACCACATGTTGATTGTATTCTCTTCTTTTCCTATCCTTGTTCGATCTCATTGCTTGAAAGCCTCCCCCCTTTAAATATATCCCCAATTAGATAAGGGACATGCCTTTTTGTGGCAATCACACCACTTCACGGGAGCACACCTCTGTGTATATGCTAATCTCTACCTTCTCACTTAACCATTGATTTTTAATTATTAGTAGATGGTCTTTGGGATAGTCATGGTTGAGTTTTACTTGTTTAATACTATCGTTGCATTTTGGACCCCTTCCCTTATTGGTATTTAATTATATTTATTCTCTCATTGTTGTAATAGGAATCATTGCATGTCCAAGCAGCGATGTTCCTAATGAGCATGTTTTTCTTATGTCAATGTATTTTATAATAAATGTTTCTTGTTAACATGTATTTATTAGTATTTTGTATTAGTTTCTCTTTATTTTTTCATATATATTTTGTATTTATATATTATAATGATTATTACAATGATATTTAAATTGTCAATATTATATATATAATTGTAATTGTAATTGTAATAACACGAAATTGCTAATATGTATTTTATTTATTTGTTTGTTTTCATATGCTTTATAGCTTAGCGTTACAATTTGGACGACATGACAGTCCACCCCACCCAAGATTGCTTGTCCTCAAGCCATCAAAACACCTTTTCCCATATATCATCTTGTCACAATTCATAGGTAATTAGGGACATGTTATATCCCTATATATATTTTCCCAGATAGTTCTCAAGTGCAAGGTATAAGGCAAAAAGATGTAACAATAAGCAGTTATCATCCATGATCATTTCCTAGAAGGTTTAAATTTGTAACTCAGAAATAAAAGTAGGAAACCAAGTAGGCAAGAAGCTCAACTAGGAAAAGAAGTAGCTCAAGCAAGCAAGCAAGCAACCTGCTCAAGCACATAGACAAGTAGCTCAAGCACACAGACAAGTAGCTCAAACACATAGGCAAGTAGCTCAACCAGGCAAACATATAGGCAACTAGCTCAAGTAGACAAGCAGGTAGCTCAAGCTAGTAGGCAACCAACTCAAGTAGACAAGTAGGTAGTTCAACCAAGTAGGAAACCATCTCAAGAACAAAACCAAGTAGCTCAAGCAAACAACTAGCCAGCTTAAGCAACTTGACAGATAATATGTTTAAAATTTTCATATTTTTAAGCATAAAGTAGTCATAAACACAATGAAAAGTTCCACCATACATTACAAATACATAGTGACTAGCTCTAACATTCGTCACATACACAATGGCTAACTATCACATCACAATAGTTGACACAAATATGTCCATAATGCATCCCAGATAAAAATAATATCGATACATTGTGCACTACACCATGGGTCCTATCCTTTCATCCAGTCTTCTACACCATTGGACAAACGGGAAGAGGATTTAGTGCATCCCATACTACACCATGGGTATGTCCTTAACCCCACAAGACCACATATACAATTTGACAGTTGGGAAGGGGATTCAGTGAATCCCATACTACATTGCGAGTTCGTCCCCCATCTCAAGGTCACCTAGTATACACATGAGTACATAATATACACTTAAAACCACAAAGTATATGCAATGTATACACACAATTGCATAAATACATGTAGGTCACAAAGTATACACACGGAAGGCACACACCTATGGAGATAATTTAATACAGGCTAGTAGGAACATGTTCTAATACCACTTGTAATGTCTCTAATAGGAATATTATTGGTTTTATTCTAAATTACCAATTTCCAAAAAAATAAAAGATTTAGAGAGAACCTTAGTTTAATTTAATCCCTACAAGCAAGTCAAAATTCAATTACAATAATAACTTAACAATTAGGATACCATCACTAGTAACTCTAGTAAATTTGTTAAATTGATTATGACCCCCTTTTAAGGATGCTCAATCGTGAGGGAAGAACAAAAGAGGATGATAGGAAGGGGTATCTCCATGGACCTCATGTGGTGCATTCCATTCATATGAGGTGGCCCCTTACCCCATGTGGTGCATGCCATTCATATGGGGTAGTCAAATTAGGATTCCCTGACCTTACGTCTTCTTCCACTCCTTCATGAATGGCTCCTCTATATTGTTATTCCATGATAAGGGAAGCAAGATTGCGAAAGGTGTCCTGGTAGCCAACTCCTCTAGGCCGAAGGGAAATACCCTCCACAATGAAGGTCATACCCCCTTGGCCCTTCATGGGATCATCTTGTCCCTTGCTTGGGTGGCGTACCTAGATGAGGCACTCTCATTGTAATCCCTTGGAAACTCTCCCTTCTCTCGTCGTGGAAAAACAATGTGCAATTTAGACTAATTAACTTTATACTAACAAATATATCCTTGAAACATGATGAGTATATTATCACAAAATAAAGGTAGACATAATGCATGAACCATTAAGTATGCCTAAGCTGCCTACTATAATCCTATATAGAAGATTTAGCCACAATGTAAATTAATTCATGAATCTGAAACTACAAAAATATAATGCTTGGCTTGGATTTTGGATTTAGCCACAAGAAAATACACACAGTTGAATCCAAAACCCAAGCATTTTAACTTCATGGATTGTGGAAAACTCATACCAACTACTATAAAAATAATTATGTTATTTAATGTAATATGAACCATAAGATATATTCTACTAACTATAACTTAAACCCACAAGTATACTAACTAAGATCTGATACCATGATCATGTTAATTATAATTGTAACAAAAAACTAATGCATACCAACCATGGGTTTATTGTTTTCTCTTCTTTTCCTATCCTTGTTCGATCCCATTTCTTGAAAGCCTCCCCCCTTAAATATCTCCAATTAGATAAGGGACATGTCTTTTGGTGGAAATCACTCCACTTCAAGGGAGCACACCTCTTTGCATATGCTAATCGCTACCTTCTCACTTAACCATTTCTTTTTAATTATTAGTAGATGGTATTTGGGATATTCATGGCTGATTTTTACTTGTTTAATATTGTCATTGCATTTGGACCCCTTCCCTTATTGGTATTTAATTATATTTATTCTCGCATTGCTATAATAGGAATCGTTGCATGTCCAAGCAGCGATGTTCCTAATGAGCCCATCTTGATTATGTCAATGTATTTTATAATAAATGTTTCTTGCTAACATGTATTTATTATTATTATTATTTGTATATTAGTTTATCTTTCTTTTTTATAAGCACTGAATGCAAGTCATGCTTGAAATTTTACTAAGTGTCAAGGCTTTCATCGTCTTAAACTTTTATAAGCAGCCAATGTGACACATATAACATGGGAACTCCAGATAATGTTAAGAATGTTTTCATTGGGAAGGTATTTACTACAGAGGAAAGGAGGGGAATAATAGATGCACTTCATACATACCAAGATATCATAGCCTGGAGTTATGAAGATCTGAAGACCTATGATACCTCGATCATTACGCATACTATTCCTCTCAAGTCAGGTGTCAGGGCATTCAGGCAAAGACAAAGACTAATTAATGCCCTATTGGAGCCAATGATCCAGAAAGAAGTAGAGAAATTATTGTTTGCCTACATCATATTTCCAGTCAGGCACTCTACTTGGGTTGCTAACTTGGTTCTAGTAAGGAAGAAAAATGGAGAAATCAGGCTTTGTGTTGGCTTCAAAAATCTTAATCGTGACTCAGAAAAGGACAACTACCATGTCCAGATCAAAGATTTTTTCCAATTGTACAATTCCTCCAGGAATGGTGTTTGTTTTCAGGTTAATAACTCCTTCCAAGTCCATTTCTACCTCCCGAGGCTCTACCTCATCAATTATCTGAGAAGTGAACACATCAGATCTTGTAATGAAATCAAGAATATGCTTGTCATCCTCAAACACTTGAAAATTGGTTACATTATCAGGTACCGAGGGTACTGGAGTGAGCTCCACAGTGAACTTCTTCAGTCTTGAGAGTGACAAGGGTTGTAGCGTGCTTGTTGCCTGTGCTAGAGCATCTGCAATTTGATTCTTGTTACGGGGTATCGGTTGAATGTTGAAAGCATCAAACCCCTCAATTAAATCCCACACTCTATGTCTGTAATTGGTCATTCTTCTATCATGACATGAATACTGTTTTCCGACTTTCCTAACTACCAGCTCGGAATCTCCAAAGACTTGTAAAATTTTGACCTTCTTTCTCAATGCCATCAACAACCCATGAATTAAGGCTTCATATTTAGCTACATTATTAGTGCAATGGAATTGAAGTCTATGAACAACAAAAAAAGTTTTACCTCTAGGGCTGATTAGTTCAAACCTAGCTCCAGGTCCTTGTTTAGACTTGGATCCATCAAATCTGAGTGTCCAACAACCATCAACCCTTGACCCTTTTGATTTGTCCTCATTGGTTTTTCTACTCCTTGGAGGCTCCTCCTGGGGCATTGGCCTTTTTCCTGTGGGATCATCTTGAATACTTTGCACACTTATCCTGACAGTTGGAGGTGGATTGATGCAGTTCTTTATTTTTCCACTATTGTTTGGCACAAACAACATTCTAACTCAGGGTGAGAGGCATTGTGGACTCTGCACCAATTCGGAAGAAGCAATTCTTCAAAGTTTATATCTCTACCTAGTTGGATTTGGTCCTCTATGTATTTTTTAATAAACTCTTAGAAGTTAACCAATAGGTTGAGCTGACCATCTTCTTGATCATTCCCTTCTTCTATTGATTCTACTAATGCTCCAGTACTGTTGGATTATTGAGTGAGCTCCTTGGACACATCTTGCAGCATAAAGATTTCATCAATATTTGGTTCCTAGGAAGGGGCTGCCAGTACATAATTCCCTAGGCTAGTTTCGGCTACCAATACTTCATTTGAAGTATTTTGGTATTCAATGATCACATATTTCATCCTTGGTTCCCTCTCAATTCTAATATGATTTGGCACTCCTTTCGCATGTGAGAATGGTCAGTAGACACATATCCATTTAATTCCTTATTGAAATCCCTACCTAATATCATACCATATGCATTAGGAATATCTGCCACTTGGATATTAATGATCTGTTGGATCCTAGGGTCTAATGTAACTTGCATGGGAATCATATTTTAGTTCTCCTACTACATTTACTTGTCTTATCCAACTGAGTGACCTTTCGTTGAGAAGTTGCAAGAGTAATACCTAAGGCTTGGCAAAGAATGAAGGGCATGACATTTGTGGAGGCTCCTGAATGTAAGAGGCGGTTATGCAAGTTTTTCCAAAATATTCAAATAGAAATCAGAAAAGGAGGGGTTTCTATTTTTCCTTGAAATAGACTCACTTGAGTACCAGCTTATGCAACTTGATTCCTATCCTTTTCTTTCCCATTATCCTTAGACTGTCCCTGACCTTGTTCTTTTGGTGTTTGTGAGCTAGAAATTTTCCCAGCTACTTCACTATCAGTCCCATTTTGAGAGACTACATTAGCCTTGAAAGTTCCTAGGACTGCATTTCTAATAGCAGGAACCCTTAACAATTCAAAAGTAGAAAGACTTACCTTCAATTTCTTGAGTTCCTCAGCTACATATTCACCCAATTGTTCAGTACTCGTGTCAACATGGGTGTCCTTGGGATAATCCACCAACTTCTCCTTTCCTGAATCAACATTCTTTCCCTTTGAGGGATCAGATTGACCCCCTTTTGAGAGATATTGTGTTGGCACATGAGGATAAGAAGGATTATTGCTAGCATGTGGATTAGGTGGTGTAGCAAATTTGTTCAGAGGAATTGAAGTAGTGTGTGGATCTGCAACTTGCCTACTCAAATCGTATTTTCTCGTGCGTTGTTGGAACATTTGAACTTCTTCAATGCTCATTTCTTTCTCATCCAAAGGACCATTACATTCTTAGTACCTTTGTGGAACAATTGTGAAATCTCATCTTCATTGCATACTTGTTCTATTTTACCATCTTGTTCACTTGCTTCTTTTTCTGGTTCATTCTTTTCACTTCGTGAGAAATAAGCATGATTCAACACCAGTACTAAAGAATCATAAGGGTCAAATGGCACCAATTCTTGATTATTTGAGTGGTTTTCAGCTTATTGGACTTCATACTGGAATATGGATGCAACAATTTGGAATTCAGGACAATCCAACTCATACTGTTGATTTGTCTTATGGAGTCTGCACCATCCCGACAAGGCTGCCTCAGAGGTTGATCCAATGGAGTAGGAACACCTCAATTATTTGGCTTGGTATTCCATGTTCCATTTTATCTGGGAGGTTGCCTCCTATCAAATCCTTGTCCAGATGACTACCCTCTATCAAAAAATTCTCCATGTCCTTGTGTAGAATCCCTATTCTCCCTATAATTGGACTGTATATTCCTCTAGGCAGCTTGAAGTTGACTGTTTTGATTCCTCAGATAAGTGACTTCAGTGGTCAACTTCTTGACTTGCTCTGTCAGCTCATCCAACCTTTCTTTGTCAGAATTATTATAGGATGTAGAACCCACATTATTTTGAGAATATCCTGGTGGTGCCCCTAAGCTTATGGAATGGTTCAGTACTTCAGAATTTTGCAAGTAAGTTGGGAAACCAACCTACTGTTGTGGATTGAGGGGTTGATTGACATTCTGAGGATAACTAGGCATTGGTGAGGCCTGATTCATTAGAGGACCTAGATGTGGGACCAAGGTCAGTTGTGGTATTAGATTCATGATGGGTGTATGGTTGGTCAAAGCTTGATTAAGTGCTTGGATTTTCTTTGGGTGAGCAGCAGGTCCTAAAGATGGCAAAGGTCCTGACAAATGTTGCCTCAAATTTGTACTAACCTTAATTTCCTTTGTATAAGCATCAAGCAAAGTGTTAGGAGGGTTAGGTCTCCATTTAAGGAAGGTGGTTGTGAGGTTGTCAAGTGCTTCCTAATAAACTTCTAGGGCAGTAGCATTGTCCACAACATAGGGTGCCTACAATCTAGTGTATGCATAATGTAATATATTGTTGAATGAACCTATAGGCTCATTAACCTCCCTCTTAACCTTAGTAAATTATAAATATAGCTCATTGGCACTAATGGGAATTTTAAACTTCTACAAAAAGGCGTTTTCAAGCTCAGTCCAATTTTGTATGGATCCAACAGGTGGATGATTCTACCAGTAGAAGGCATCTTCTCCTAGGGAATATGGGAAAATCCTGCATGCAACATCTTCATGATTGATTCCCCTATCCCTAAGGCAGGTCTAAAGAATCCTAATGTGCTCCTTAGCTATCCTATTTGGGTCATTGACATGAAACTTAGAACAAAAATGCTCAAGGTTCTTGGGCATGACATTGTAGTTATTGAAGGACAGGGGTGAGGGGTTATTTACCAAGAAAGCCATTGGTGGTGGTGGAGGTGGTAGTGGTTGATTAATAGTTGGTTGAGGCTGCTAAATGGGAATGACGTTAGAATCAAATGAGGATGGGTTGGATGAAGGTGAAGATGATGGAGATGATGGAAAAGGTGGCTGAGCAGATGATGATTCTCCTCTTCTTCTAGTCCTTCTTGACCAGGTAGGGGCTTGTAGCTCCTAAAAATCTTCCTCCCCTATTGTAGATTTGGTTCTTCTTTGAAACCTCTTAGGAGAAATTGCAAATAGAAAATGCTCCAGCTTGCTTATTCAGACCCTCCTTCTAGCACCAATTTTTTGATGGTGTTTTCTACAAAGCAACAACTCAGACAAAATATAATATCCTATCTCTCTTGAAAGGTAAATCTCTATCACCAAGCCTCAAGAGATAACCCCAAGGTCTCTAATGTCAGGTCTTGACAATGCAATGAAACAACTCAGTGATAAATGTGAAAATGTTGGTAATCACAAGGGACCTTACAAAACAAATATCGGAGGCTTCAAACTCATAAAATCTTGCAATATGTTGATGCTTTTTAATCCTAAACTAACCCAGATTTAAAAGAAATAGAAAAAGATAAAGGATTCAGAGAGATTTCTAAAACTAAACCTAAGACCAATTGTGCAAACAACCAAACACTCAAAGTGGACCAATCCTTCCAAAACCAATTCTTGCTAAACCCAGATTAAACCTACAATCTCACAGAAATAGTGAAATCTTCTAAGGTAATAAATATTTTCAAATCACGGAGCATTCACACAAGTCAACCTTATTTTATAATTGAAATGAATAAATACCCACAATTGAACTCAACACACAATAGTTAGGCCCAGGCTAACTTTACACAACAACTTACAATCAACAAGCTACTAAAAGTATGGACCAAGGATTGCTCAAACACCTCAAATATTGAATCATTAACACAATTGCATCACATCTAAGTCTAAAATCTAACATGCAACCACAACTTCAAAGCAATTTCTTAAAGATCTAGAAAAACAAGAACCAAGCAAAAGTGAACAACATAGGAAAGAGCAAAAAGGAACAACATAGGAAAGAACAAAAAGGATTCTATAAGCAACCAGTGTGACACATATAACATGGGAACTCCAGATAATGTTAAGAATGTTTTCATTGGGAAGGTATGTACTCCAAAGGAAAGGAGGGGAATAATAGATGCACTTCATACATACCAAGATGTCATAGCCTGGAGTTATGAAGATCTGAAGACATATGATACCTCAATCATTACGCACACTATTCCTCTCAAGCCAGGTGTCAAGCCATTCAAGCAAAGACAAAGACCAATTAATGCCCTGTTGGAACCAATGATCTAGAAAGAAGTACAGAAATTATTGTTTACCCGCATCATATTTCCAATCAGGCACTCTACTTGGGTTGCTAACATGGTTCTAGTAAGGAAGAAAAAAGGAGAAATCAGGCTTTTTGTTGGCTTCAGAAATATTAATCGTGCCTCAGAAAAGGACAACTACCATGTCCCATCATTGGATGAAGTATTGCAAATCATTAATGGATCCCAAATGATGTCCTTCCTGGATGGATACTCAAGGTATAATCAGGTTATGGTGCAGTATGAGGATCGACACAAGACTGCATTCACCACGAAATGGGGTACCTTTGCTTATAGAAGAATTCCTTTTGGATTAATCAATGCAGGGGCCACCTTTCAAAGGGCTATGGACATTGCCTTCAAGGATATCATTGGTAAGTGTATCATTATCTATATGGATGATTTAACTATTTTTTCAAAGAAGAGAGGTGACCACATTTTAGATCTATGCAAAGTATTCCAGAGATGTCAGGAATTTGGCATTTCACTCAACCCTAAGAAGTGCATCTTTGGAGTACCTGAAGGGAAGTTATTGGTCCATGTTATTTCAGAAGAGGGCATATCCATTGATCCCAAACGAATAGAAGTCATACTGAAAATCCAACCTCCATCTAGTAAAAAGGAAATGAAATCTTTCTTTGGGAAAATTAATTTCGTCAGGAAGTTTATTACTGGATTCACAGATATCATTAAACCTATGAATGCTATGTTGAAACAGGATGCAAAAGTTGAATGGAATGCTGAAGCAAAGGAGGCTTTTGCGAAAATCAAGAGGGAAATAGTTGATGCCCCGATGTTGGTGAGTCCAAATTATTCAAATATTTTTTACATATATTCATTTGCATTTGATCATTCTTGTGTTGGCATGTTAACTCAGAAAACTGACCAAGGAATTGAGCACCCTATAGCTTTCATGAGTGCTCCATTGAAACATGCAGAATTGAAGTACCCCAGTGTGGAAAAACAAGCTTATGCTCTAGTCAAGGGTGTGAAGAAGTTCTGACATTACATCCTGAGAAACAAAGTCTTTGCAATAGTGCCAAACCCTACAGTCAAGCTTTTGTTGATGCAGAGTGAGTGAGGGGAATGAAGGGAAAAATGGGTTACAATGCTACAGGAGTATGACATCAAAATACAGCCCATGAAACTTGTGAGAGGGAAAGGATTAACTAAAACTATGGCTGAAATTGGTCCTGATATCACATCCCAGCAATACCACCTTCAAGATGTCTCTCCAGATGAATGGTATGATGACATTGTCTATTATCTACTGAATCAAAAATGTCCTAATCATCTCAACACAGTACAACAAAGAGTCTTGCATTTAAAGAGTGGCAGCTATATGTTGAAAGGTATTATCTTGTATAAAAAGAACCATGAAGGAATTTACCTTCGTTGTCTTGGAAAAGAAGAAGTTGAACGAGTGATGACAGAATTTCATGATAAGTATGGTACAGGCCATGGTTCTGGAATAGCTACTGCAAACCAAATCTTAAGGGTGGGATATTATTGGCCAACCTTATTCAAGGATGCACACAATCATGTCAGAACCTACCATGTATCTCAAACTGCAGCTAGCAAGGAGAAGCATTCAGCGCTTCCACTTCAGCTGGTAATTGAGGTCAAACCATTCAAGTAGTGGGGATTGGAATTCATTGGTCCAATTAACCCACCTTCCTCTATAGGCCACAGGTATATTCTTACTATAATCGATTGTTTTACTAGATGGACTGAAGCCCTTGCCTGTAAACAGTGTACTTCTGAAGTGGTGATCAATTTTTTGGAATGAGGTATTATCAATCATTTTAGTTGCCCAGATGCTTTAGTATGTGATAATAGTCCTGCATTTGCTTCATTAAATTTTTATGGCTGGCTTTTGATCATGGTATCATTATTAAGTTTGCTTCTAACTATTACCCACATGGAAATGGTTTGGCTGAGTCAACAAGCAAAAATCTTTTGATAATCATTCACAAACTATTAGAGAGAAATCCCAAATACTGGCACACCCAGCTTAGATTTTCTCTCTAGGCAGATCATACTAGACACAAAGCCTCTCTAGGAACCTCTCCTTATCACCTCGTATATGGTCTTGAAGAGAAGAGAGATAAAGCATTAGAGAACTTTGATAAACACAAAGGCATTGTTAAGAGATGGTTTGATCAAAAATCCAAGGTGAAAGCATTCAAAATCTCTAATCTGGTCTTAAATTGGGATAAAGCACATGAAAAAAAGGGAGAACATGGAAAATTTGACAAGTTTTGGCTTGGCCCCTTCTAGATCTCAGAGATATTGGGAGATAATGCTTTTCATTTGAGGACTCTCACTAGAGAGGATGTCCCATTGCCTGTCAATGGGCAGTATTTGAAGCATTACTTCCTAGCCTGAGCTGTTTTTCAGCTCTCCCTTGTAAATAGTTAGTTTAGGTGTTGGTTTCTTTTGGGTTTGCTTTTGCTTTTACTTTTTTTTCTACTTTGGTTGGTTTTTTTTCTTTGGTTTACTTTTGGTTTTGGTTAGTGTAGGTTTGCTTTAGTTTAGGTTTTGGTTTGGTTTTGTTTTTCTTTTCCGATCTTGGGTTCCATTGTCCTCTTTTGGGGGTGTTGTACCTACACAGCAACCATTATGTTATCAAGGAATATTCTAAGTATTTCCTTTACAAACTCTAATCATCCTTCCAGGATAAGTTGATGGAAATCCTTTATTCGGTGTCATATGTGCTAAGATGCTTAAAGTGGATGAGTCCCTGGATTAAGTTAGTTCCAAAATGTGTTTGGGTCTTATACTTATACACACATCTTAAGAATCCTGAGGTTGTTGAAGGTTCCTCGCGAGGTCTAGTCAAGTGAAAAATCTTGTTTCTACTTCAATGCCACTGTGGTTCTCAGCCTTGAGTGTGAAATTCATTGTTCACAGGTTGACATGAAAATGAAAAGAAAAGAATATTGGAAAAGAACAAAAGAAAAAGAAAAAGAAAACATTAAAAAATCAAAAGAAATGAATTCAACCTATCAAGAGTGTCTAAATTTCTCTACCGGGACTATCGACACCTGGCTGGAAGTAGAGCTATGTTCGAGAGGATCACAGTGATAACCTCATTGGGGCTATAGATGCCTGATTGGTAGCGAGGCTCTATCCAGTTTGCTTTTGGAGTTAGAACCTTTACGTAGCTTGACTGGACTGACCTTGGTTATCCTGTAACAGCTGAGGGAGGGGAATGAACGCATTTGCACACACTAGGATTTCAACACAGGAAGGACCTACTTGTCCATCGGCTTTGAAACTTTGTTTATGGGTGACCTGATGTGAGGACTGAAACTATAATTTTGGGTTCTTGATTCCAATTTGTCATCGAAATGCTCTGGAGCATTTCCCCAGCAGGAGTCACCATTTGTTGTGCAATTTTTGCACACACGCCCCGGTGAAGGCAGGGACCCTCTTTTCTTTTCTTGTTTTGTTTTCTTTAGGGTCTTAACCTTTTCGCCTTAAGGGATAGGTTTCTTGGTTCTAGTTTTGTTGCACCTAGGTACTTAGGGTCTTATCTACACTCAAGGTGTCTTATTGCAACATCATGATAGCATGTTGGCTCTTGGAAAGTCAACCTCAGTCCAAAATTTTAGCTTAAGGGGTAAAATTGGTTAAGTATGGGATAAGCTCAGTAAATCTGAGATAGCTCGGACTACTCGAACCTGATTCCGACTGAAAATTCTGAGCTACCTCATATTTTCTGGATCTGAGCCCCTATCGTATTTTTGAGTTTTTCTTAAATCCTCTTGAGCATTTATTGCCTGTTATTGGTTGTTTAAATATGAATTCAATGAAGCATTAGTTGTCATTTTAACATTTGAGAACATTAGAATTTGTGGGAACTTGCTCCCATTCTGTGATTTCCTAAACTCCAAGGTGTGGATAGTCGTTCTTGCAGGGTTACCTCATGATTTCCAAGCCTCCATTAGATTCCCTTTCTTCGTGCGTCGTTTCTTATGCAGGAGCATCCAGCGGTGTAGGGCAATCTTGCATCACCCAAAAAAAATTGTTTTCTCTATTTTCTTTAGTTGTTTTGAGTCCCATGATGGCACTTAAGGGATACAAAACTGTCAGGCATCAAAAATAGCAAAAAACGAGCACTTACTATTTTTAGTAAGTCAGCCTAAATGGGCTCATATGGACGTGAAAATTTACCCCAAAGAGTAGAGCTCAAAAACATTTCTAGTCGCAAAAGAATCACCTCAATACCCTGCATGGTTTCAGAGAAATTAAAGTTTCTGTCCCGGGAAATTTCTCCAATGCAGCTTCAAATTCAGATATAAAACTTTGGAGGCCCTGAAACAGCTCAAAAGGTGGCTAAACCAACCTATGGTGGTTTCAACATTGTAGAGCTTGTCAAGAGCTTTCCAATGATATGCAATAATAGCAAATTGGACACCTAGATCAAAAGTTATGGCCCTGCGAAGTTGGTCCTCTAAAAAGTGAATTTCTTAAAAAAAATTCTTCCTAGGCCAAAAATCAAACAGCGAGACTTTTGGCACCACAACAAAAGGGGAAATTTGTACTTTCTAGAACATTCTAGGGCAGTTATTGGGGAAAATAAAAAAGGGTTGAGTGGGGGTTGTAGAAGGTGGCCCTGATAGTGCAGATTGTGGCTCTGAATAGTAGATTTTCTTTTCAGAGTTGATTTTGTTGCAATAAATCAAGCCCATGACGTTGTAGCATGTAAGCTTTGGATCTGTAATTTCATTTTCTAAAAATAATTGAAAGTGAATCATTCTTTTGTCTCACATCTTCTGTGTTGTTATTTGTCTTTGTGATTTCTGTGGGTTTTGGGTGGTGTGGCCCTCATCAGTTTCAAGGTAGGGTTATCCTTTGTGCTTTCGATTGAGTATTCTCCATATTGATTTGCCTTGCCTTATGCTCAATGAAAGACTCTTTGCTGAGTATATTTTGTTATAGTTGGATTCTAAAAGTGTGGGTGTGATTGTTTTGGCGTGATTATTGGGGTTTCTCGTTTCTTTATGCGTGCATTTAGGGATTTTGGTGTACACTTTGATTTGAGTGGAATGGGATGCTAAGGCTTATTGAGATTTTCAAGATTCACCTTTTTCATTGTGTTTTTATGTTGATATTTGGACCAAGAGGTGTCGCCTTGCTCTAAAGCTCCATTTAGAAAACCCTAGACACTTCGTGACCCTAGTTTCTTAAAAACCCTAGCTGGAGATTGCAAATTTGATGAATGAAATGAATGGTACTAAGGGATTTTTGTGCAAAATTTTTGACTTGAATTATCATAAGGAGTCGGCATCGATTCAACCATTGAAATGATCATAATTCATCTTTGTAACACTAAATAAGTTTGACACTTAGCAAGTTTTGAGCTCGAGCAAAACATTCAGAAATTTTGAGGTAGCTCGGATTTTCTGAGCCTTAATCCGCTTGGAAAATCCAGCTCCCCTTGGATTTTCCGGATCCTATGAACTCTCAAAATCCTGAAGTCTAAGACGATGAAGCCTTGAAACTTAGTAAAATTTCGAGCATGACTTGCATTCAGTGATTCCGAGGTAGCTCATATTTTCTAAGCCTTAATTTGCTCGAGAAATCCAAGACCCCTTGAAATTTCCGAATTCTCCAAGCTTTCAAATTTCCGATGTTGATGACTAGGTGGATGACGATGAATATGGTTTAGGGTATGATCTTAAGACAACTGATGATATCCATCAATGAGCTCCATTATATTAGAAAACCTCATAAAGATGCCTTGGGATCCCTTGGATTCATGTTAGAGTACACTTTGAGCTGACCCCGAAAAATCTAAGCTACCTCAGATTACCTGAGCTTCAATTTGACCAAAAAATTGAACCCTGGGTGGAATCCCCGAGCTTTCTCTAGTGCCTCCAAAATTTGAGTTTTAATAATAATTGGGCTTCTAATTTGGGTGATATGATATTCAATGATGAAATCTTGTTGAGCTTTGAGCATTTGTATGTTTTATATGGGATTCACTTGCATGTTCCTGAATAATTTAATGATGAGGTTTCATTGAGTAAATGGTCTACTTGACACTACCATCTAGATTCATACTGTCATTCTGATCTGCATTTCAATGGTGTCATGTGGCATATATTTATAAACTTCATTTAATTATTTCCATGCATTAATGAGTTAGATTGTTATTTCCATTTGGGTGATTATGCTTTTCTCTAACAGATGCAGGGAGAGTTGAGCCCTAACAAGACTTCTAAATCCAAAGCTACTGCAGTGCAAGAGGAAGTGAGAAAGAGAGTTGAAAGGATGAAGCATGAATTCAAGGGCATATTTCCAGAGTCTAGGATTTCTTTTACTTGGGCAAAGATTGCAAATACCAACATGGGTCATGTGGACTATGATGATTTTCAACAAAGAATGTTTGGTAATGCACCCACTCAACTAGCACAAATACTTACTCACACTGGTCTAGCTCAAGCAGCAGGGTTCCCTCCAACACAATTGTTCCTTCAATTGGTATTGGAATGTGCAAGGCATTATGACTTAGACAAGAGAATCATAGTTGGGCCACAAGGTAGAGTCCTAGCCAATCTCATAGAGGAGTCCATTGTAGGAGTATTTAACATTGCCTCACATCATAAGCTAATTGAGGAGATAAACATTGGAGAAGCCATAAAGTTCTATGATGAGGATCTTAACAAAGCTTTGGATATGATTAATAGCTCCTTGATACTAAAGCCAAAACCACACTATTCCAAGCTACCCAAGCAACTACATAGAAGTGATTTCAAGATGGAATACCATGATGTCATAACTCTCCTGGGCAGAGTAATGGGAGTGGAAGAGGCTCATGTTTTCCACACTTGGATGTTCTATCGTATCACACAAATCATGGGTGGAAAACATTATCATTGGACTAGGATCATAAGCAATAACTTGGATGCCCAGTTAAGGAGTGTGCAGGAGACCAGCAGGTTCACCATGGCCTCATACCTTGTATATATGTTGGCGAGCAAATCTAGGCATAAGGGTCTCAGTTGCAAAGGAACTGTAGGAAAGGATAGAATATGGGACATCTACCCACAATTGCAATATAAGACAACTAACTACAAGAGAGCAAACGATGCATTCTTCATGTATATTCCCAAGTTGCTACAAGATGCTCTCCATGTTAGAGTCTCTTCATATGCAATGGACCTGATCAAGCAGTATGGGCAGTGGTTTATTCAGTTTCAAAGATTCACATACATTCGGATACAAGGGTCTCTTGTTGTCCCTCTCAGATTGCCCAAATATCCAACCAATAAGCTCATACTATTAGAGGTGACAAAGCAAATGGTATTCTTTGAGGTAATTTTACAAAAAAACCTACATAAGAAGAGGTTGGGAGCAGAATTCCCATTAAGAATTGGAACTCTAAAGGAATTCCCATCTATTCAAAGTTCCCAGTATTCTGAGAAGGAGATGGCACAATTTGAATTGTACTCACACCAACAGGGATAACTTTGATCCCTATGGAAAGGCTCAAAAGCAAGCTAACAAAGAATTTTGGCATAAAGATCACATTGAGGACTGTTGGACTAATTGTTGGGATGAATTTGAAGTCATCAGGAGGAGATTCTCTAGGTTGCCTCTCAATTTGATAAGGCTTTACAAGGTTACAGAGGTGCCAGGACAGGTCCAAGATGATGATGCAGATTTGATTCAACACCATGATTTTGAGCCCTATAAGAACAAGCCTTTACCTCCAATAAACTGGTCAAAAGAAGTGACAGATTTGGACCTGGTGACAGAGCCAATAAAGAAGTATTCCAAGCTCTAGGTGAAGCATAAAGAGTTGGAATTGGAGGTTGATGGCACCAAATTCACTTATGACTTGATGGGAGATCTAGAATCCCAATCTAAGGAAGTTGAAGCTGATAAAGGTGAAAACATTGAGTCTCATGATGGAGATGGCAAAGAGGAAGAAAGACCTCTGACTCTGAAGAGAAAAACAAGAAACCAAACATAGGTCAAGCTAGCTGAGAAACAATCTCCTAAAACAAAGAAGGTTCCCAAGGTTAGTGCCACAACTGAAGAAGGAGAAGCTTCACAACCAGCCAAGAAGAGAAAATTGGTTACAGAAGGTCAAAAGATGGCTAAGGCTAGAAAGGGCAACACTTCTATTGATGTTCCCTCTTTAGCTAAAGTTGTGGATGTAGAGAGCTCAGGGGAGGAACATCAGGTTTATGTTAGGAGAAATTCGCCTAAACACAAGACATCCCCTGTAGTAGAGGGGAAAACTACAGAGGAGGTGCAGACTAAAGAGGCACCTACAGAAGATAATGAAAAGAGAGTAGTTACAGGAAATAATTCTCCTCCTCTTTATAATACACAAATTTCAATAGGAGCAATCAATGAAGAAGGAAACGTATCAAATAATCCTAAGCCACATGAGTTAAAAGATGAAGAAATATATACTCCTCGAAGTGGAGAGTGGCAGAAGTTTATGGAAGAGATTGAGCAATCAACCTCCAGAGCCCAAAGCAAGAATATTGGATCGAAGGTAACTCAAGAAGTGCCATCCAAGTCTCCACAAAAGGAAATGGTTGATGAACAAGAGGATCAACAAGAAATAGAGAAGAATGTGGAAGAAGTTGTTGATAGCCCAAATCAAGACCAGGCTGAACAAGAGGTTCCCTCTACTGAGTTAGAAAAAGAGCAGCCTATTGTCCCCGATTCAATGGAGAAAAGGATTAGTAAGAAGCCAATAATAGTTCAAGAGGAAACTCCCAGCTGGGACAAACTGTTAGAACAGTGGGGACAACCTAAGCAAAGGAAAAGGGCTAGAACAATTTCAAAATTTTCAGGAGATGAATTTAACAATAGATTTGTTCATGTGGTTGTTCCTACAGAGAACAAGTTCAAAGATGAAGTGAGGCCCACTAATTACAGGGTGAAAACCATCAATTTGGGTCCAACCACTAAGGAGCAAGAAAAAGAGGAATTTCAAGAATCATCCCAGGGCATTTTGAGAAGGCTTGATAAAGAAACTTAGGAGAAAGAGAAGTTGCAAAAGCAACTTAGTGATGTTTACAAGTATGTTCAACACTTAATGAAGCCCCTACAAACTACTGGTGAGGGTGGTTCTTCAATTCCAGAGGGAATATTACCAAAGGATGTTGTATCAGAGATTGAGAAGTTGAAGTCCTCAGTACATAGCACCCAGGAATGGCTTCATGATGTCAGCAAGAGAGGTGATGAATCTATTGAGCAAATTTTCAACGTTCATGCTAAGGCTGTTGAATTTCTAGAAGATACCTCCCAATTTGTTGTTGATTGCAATAAGGTTGATGAATCAATAGTTGAAGAGTTGAAGAAGATTCTGCAAGTGCCCAAGGAGGAATTGGCTAAAATGAACATCTTCACTTCTGATGATATCGGAAAAGCAATGGAGTGGCTAGAGATATGAAATTATAGAAAGGAACTCTCTCTAAGGCCCTGAAGAAGATAATGAAGCTGCAAGGGAAGATGAAAGAAATATATGATAGTTGTATCACCTTCCTTGAAATCATGGCTGGAAGAAGGAAATTTGGACAAAAAAATATGAATATCAGTAGATTGCAGGCATGGTGGCATGAAATTTATGCTCCATCTAATAGTGCACCCATTGCCAAAGATCATTTGGAAAATGCAGCTATCTACATTTCTAAGCTGGATAAGTATCATGAGCTACAAGTTGAATGGGATAAAATGATGCCCAAATATGTTGATGAGTTGAAAACTCATAAATTGAGAATAAAATTTATTCCAACTCCAAATCCAGTTGATATGAGGGAAATATTAGAAAAATTCAAAGAATTATCCATCAAGTTAGAGGCCAATAAGGAGGGAGAAAACAGCCAACTTGGAGCCACCTAGGAAAAAGTGTCAATCATGTGACCTTCCAGCCAAGAGGGACGACCTAGATTTATGTGCCAGCAAGATAATACTTCTAGAAGGGTCTAGGCCGACCTAGGGCCTATTTTAAAGTATTAAATGTAATTTCATTTTATAAAAAACTCTCTAGGCCGACCTATCTGGCCGACCTAATTTTGTAACCCTAATTCTAGGCCGACCTAATGTAATTTCTCTATAAATTAAGGCCTCAGTTTCATTTGTAGGGGTTAGACATAGTTGGAATAGTTAGAACTAAGAAAAGAGTTAGTATTTTTTGAGAGCAAGTGTTGAAACCTTGTGAATCATGAATTGTTGCAAATATGGGTGATTCAATACAAGTAAAGACATTGTTCTTTGGTGCTCTTTCTTGTGTTCACTTTTGCATGGTTCTTGTTTTTCCAATTCTTTAATAAATTGCTTTGAAATTGTGGTTGCATGTTAGATTTTGGACTTAGATGTGATGCAATTGTGTTAATGATTCAATATTTGAGGTGTTTGAACAATCCTTGGTTCATACTTTTAGCAGCTTGTTGATTGTAAGTTGTGTAAAGTTAGTATGGGCCTAAATATTGTGTGTTGAATTCAATTGTGGTTATTTATTTATTTCAATTATAAAATAAATGTTATCAATCAGATGTGCACCCTTTGTCATATTTTCAAGAAATCAAACTATCTGTTGAAACATGGAAACTCTTTTCAGATGTGGGTAATCTATGTGAAAAGAGAATCTCCAGAGTGAGCTGGTTCTCCGAATGATGGATCCTATTCTAGGTGCTTTTCGAAGGAAAGAGTTAGAAGGATAACTGAAATTAAAATCTATGACTTAAAATGATTTTCAGTACTTGATAATGACTTAATGATGATTCTGGTTTTTTCTCACAAATAGCTTTCAGAAAACACAATATCTCACAACCTCTTATGAACAATTAACACATAAATAATTTGCATGAAGATTTGATTTTAAATACAACATGCAACCTGTATCTTTGAGCTTTTTGCATCAAGAATTATAGTCTTAGGACATAACGAGGATTATGTAAACAAAAATCACAATATAACATCAAACTGAAACTACAAGTAGACAGTAAAATGAGAAGTAGGAATGTTGTTTTATTCAACTGTAGGAGTATGCCCAAAATTTGAAACTGAGTTCAAGGAAGTTTACAAGCTCCAAAATGTGTGAGAGCAAGAAACTAAAATCTGAACTGGAAAAATACTAAGTTTTCCACAAGATATATCTCCAAAACCCTAATTCGAGCTCAAGAAGAAAGCTTAAGGAAAGGAATCAAAAACTGCCCCAAAAGTCTGCACAAAAGCGAAAAAAATCACACTTTTGCATGTACATACTGAAAAGCTCCTCAAAATATGCCAAATCTGCTTTTAAAGCAAAAAAAACACCATATCTCTCCATCAGAAAACCCAAATCCGACCAAGGAAGAAAACAATATCAATCTGCTTAAAAAAAAAAGGAATAAAACAATTCATAGAATATTGCTTTATCCTCGCTTTACAAGATCTGCAGATTTTATTTCATCACAATTTGACCTTTTTTTTTGCAATTAAAGATTTTTTGAAAATCTTTTGCAAAAAACACAACCTTATTTCTTCCATTTACAATGCTTGATTTTCTTAAAAATCATAAAATATAAGGAAATCCCCATCAATACCCTAATTGATTTCTTTAAAATCAATTGAAACAATAAAGTTTAAGTCAAGTCTCATCTACATTTCAATTGATTTATCTCAAAATAAATAAAAAACTAAGACATTTTAATCACTCTCCAATTTACTAAGGCATGAATATAGAATAAATACCCCAAGGTATTTAATACTCGGAAAATAAAACATACCCAACCTAAGCCTAGACCCATGAAATGTGTGATCAAACATGCCTCAGGACTTAGGTAAATATCAATACATAAAGATTTAAAACAATAGGGCATTTGACTTAAGCTTGTTTAAAATGTAAAAAAGACCCTAATTTCGAATTAGGACAAGCATGAACAAAACTAATGAAGAAACCCTAACTCCTATCATTTGGCACTTTTGCATTTTGAAGAGTTTGGGCTCTGCCTGGGAAAAATGGCACCGCCATGTATGCTAGGGTTTCAATTTGAAACCTCCATCTGAGCCTCTAATCGAGCTTTCTTTCTCTCAATCCTTTGTAGGCTCAACCTCCATAACTCAGGGGTAAGTATCACTGACATTCTCATTGCTCCTTGGCTTCCTTTTATGAGAGAAAAGGCCTCACAGGCTACGGCTATGATATAATTTTCTGATGTATTATTTGTATTTCTACGTGCACCATTGTTGATGTATACTTTGGCCGCTATGTTTTAGAGTTTGGCCCTTGCATTTGGGAAGCTCTATGAAAGATTGGTCTTCTACAGGCACGAATGGTAAGGTTTATCTCTGTGCTTTCCTATTGCTTTCCTTTCTTGTCAAACAAAAGCTTGTAAAAGCTTCTATGAAGAAGAATGAGTGTTGTTCTTGAAAACATAATACAGACCCATTGTAGGTCGCGCCATTACATGCTCCTAATAACGAATTTCTTCATAGAAAAATTGCATTATGAGTATTGCTCACTTCAAATATCAAAGTTTCGATGGAAACTAAAATGGATTTCCTCCTTGTTTGTGAAATGGTGGACTTTTAAAAGAGCCAAAAGTTCCCTCTAGGCCACGACCATGTATGAACTTGAAAGGACATTCTGAAGCTTTCTGGGCTCGACCCATGAAAGGCATTTCATTTCACTTTAATATTTTTTTCAAACCCTCACATGGGTACTTGTAAAAATGAAGAAATTCTGTAGTTTATGAAAAACCCCAAAGTGGGTATTCGGTATCTTGAAGAAATTTGTGTTTATTCTCACTGGAGCTTGACCCATGTTGATATCTCACTTTCTTTTGTAACTTCATTGTGCAAGTCCTACATTTTAATGAAACCCCATGTGGGTTCACTTTATTCTAAAAGCAATTCGCTTATTTTTGTACTTAATGCAAAAAACCCAACACGGGTACTCAGTATTTTTTGAAGAAAATTGTCAATTTCTTATTAGAGCTCGACCCATCATGGCATCTCATTTTCATTTCTGATTTCTATGTAAAAGCCCTTACATGGGTAAATGGTGTTCTGGAAGAAGACTGCATTTTGAGTTGAAATTCTTTCATGGCATCCTGTATTTCAAACATAACTGTATTTAGTTCAAAAACACAATGTGGGTATCTCTGAAACTTGAAAGAAATTTACTATTTCCTACTCTCTGTGTAAGAATGGCTACTCCATTCATATTTCCAGTCTACTACATTTTCCTTTGACTAAAAACCCTAGCTCGAGGGTATTTGACTGCCACCATTTGATCATAGGACTAAAACCCTAGCACTGGCGTACTGAATAAAACATTGTACTTGTGGGTTATAAGTAATTTGAAATGAATACCACCTTTGGCTGTAAGTTGATAACTGAACATGGATAACCCATTTTTCAAGAGGACAAAAACTCTTGACTTCCATGCATTAATCCTAGACTTAAGTCCTCATGGGATGTAGCTTCACATCTGTATATCGATTCTTCACACTTCTTGTAGCTTTTACTTGCAGAGACTTAAAATGTATGATAACTCCAGATGAATTCCCGTACTGTTTATGCATTAATGAAAAGCTTTAGTATATGGAGCACATTTCTCTTAAATGACACCATCCTGCACACAGAAATTTCTTTGACTGGCACCTTTAGATGTTTGCTTGCTCAGTCTATTATGCCTTCACTCAAATCTTTTAAAGGATTTGTTTAATCTGGAAATGCCTTTTCATACTCAAATTCTTATCAAACATGTTCATGTCCATTTACTTCGATCTCATACAATGATACTTTGAAGGCATACCTTGAATGGTGAAAACAGATGCACAACTCCATTTGCAATACATATCAAACAATAACAAATCCCTTGTACTGTTTACTCCACTTAATGCAACACAATGAAATACCCGAGGGTTGAAAAACCTGAAGCTTCCTCCATGCTTGACTATCCTTTAAAAGTATGCTCTTCCACCTGGCACTCTTCATGCATTTTTATGTTCCATTATGAAAACTACTCTCTGATGCTTGTTACCTTCATATTACAACTTGTATGCCTCCAGAAAAAAATAGGCATACCAGCTTGAGCACTTATGAGATAAAGCAAACTGAAACTCTACAAATACTTCCATGTTTTAATTGCTCATTAGTGCTTAATTGATAAGGCATTATGTATGCATGTTCACTATCATTGTTTATGAGACAGAACACTGTTGCTCCTTAATAGAAAAATATGAAATAGTATTTAATGTGATCAGATTTAAAGCAGCAAAACAATACTATGGTAGCAAAAGAAACAGTGTAACAATATTTTAGATTTGCAATCATGAAAATGATGCATTTCAGCTAAATTGATTGAACTCATTAACTCTACTGTCCACCTGTAGCTTTCAAAAAAGCATATTACTTGATTGTTATGAGTGAACAGTAGGCTTAATGGCTTTGATGAATGAACTTCACTTTACTCTTTCAGTTGTATAGTTCAGATGAACATGATGATTTCATTCCTTCATTCAGCCCCATCTCTAATACCAAAGGGGCAGCATGTCGAGCTCTACCCTTGTGGGAGCCCGTTTTTCCCCACATGCTTGGTCTTCAAAAGATAATCAGCTACATGACTTTTCCTATACCTGCACAAGGAAACAAACGATGTTAGCATAAAAACAATATGTGATGATGATGTTCTTTCTTTTCAGTTCATGTTTTTGTTCTTCTCTTTAGTTGATTCTATGCATTGCAAGGATTGAAATATATCTCTGTTAGTATGGCATGTAGCATAGTTCATATCTTGAGCTCTTAATTGACGCCCTTCTTATCTTTTGCAGGTACACTCAGAAGCGGAAGCAGGATGGAGCAAGCTATGAGGCAGCAACCAAAGACCAACTCAGGAAATGACGGATATGTCCCATGTTATCTGCTTTTCACTTTCAGTTGTATATTTCCTTTCTTGTTATGAATGGAAACAGCTAAAACCACAGCTTGTGTGGATATTTAATTTTGTTCTTTCATTTCCATTCTGAAAGAAAATACATTGAAATGCAAAGTTGTATTATCATTTGTATTCTTGCAATCAAATGAAAACATGTAATGTGAATCACTTCATGAAATAAACGAAAGCATTTTGTTATGCTTTATCATTTGTATATTCAGTTTTGTACTTCATTTGATTTGTAAATTACTGGAGCAATACTTCTGAACTCAACTACCTCAAAACACTTGCATATCTGTCACTTGTTAAATGATAAATAAGATGCCAACGGCACTTAAGCATATGTAGAAATAATTGCATTTTCACCTTCAAATATGGCAATATTTAATCAGCTCCACCAATTGAGCTGTAGCAAAAAATCGGTAACAATAAGGTTGACTTGTGTGAATGCTCCATGATCTGAAAATATTTATTACCTTAGAAGATTGCACTATTTCTGTGAGATTACAAGTTTAATCTAGGTTTAGTAGGAATTGGTTTTGGAAGGATTGGTCCACTTTGAGTGTTTGGTTGTTTGCACAATTGGTCTTAGGTTTAGTTTTAGAAATCTCTCTGAACCCTTTATCTTTTGCTATTTCTTTTAAATCTGGGTTAGTTTAGGATTAAAAAGCATCAACATATTGCAAGATTTGATGAGTTTGAAGCCTTTGGTATTTTTTTTGTAAGGCCCCTTGTGATTACCAACATTTTCACATTTATCACTGAGTTCTTTCACTGCATTGTCAAGACCTGACATTAGAGACCTTGGGGTTATCTCTTGAGGCTTGTTGATAGAGATTTACCTTTCAAGAGAGATAGGATATTATATTTTGTTTGAATTGTTGTTGTGCAGAAAACACCATCAACAGGCCCCTTGGTGTCTTGATGTCTTGAAGGGTTGAAGGGTTCCCTACTAAAAGAACCTCTTTCTGAAAATTGTTTTCTAAAAGGGATTCCTTGGTGTCTTGATGTCTTGACAAGGAATCATTTGTGTCTTTTATCTGATATTTAGCATCGTGTGTCTTGGTGGTTGATGCCTTATATCTTGGCATCTAGCTTGGGGGCAGCCTAACTAGACCTGTCTTTTTTGTGACTGTCATGCAACACAGTTTGCAGCAACCACAGGCCTATCTATCTGATCAATGTGTCTTGTGTCTTATATGATCAAACTGTGTCTTATTATGTCAGTTTGTGTCAAATTTTGTCTTCTTGTGTCATATGAAATTGTGTCTATTATGATTAGCCTTTTTGCCTAATATGTTTGTTTCCAGCCTAACATGTTTATGGTGAGATCGCAGCTAGCTTTGTAGGATCAAAGACCCTAATCATCTTCGCATCTTGGTGGAGCTCTCTCTTTCACATCAAGGTATGTCAGATCGAAGGTCTACTTCCTCAATGATATCAGTATATTCTCAACCTCCTACTTTAGCTCACATATGCTCGCTAAAGTGGGGGAAAAATGTAATGGTGTAAATTTGCACCCTGTGCAAATATTTACCCTCATTTTAGTCTTACAAGTTCAATAACACAAAAACTCATCGTATTTGTTGGCGTTTAAATTAGCACCTCTGGAGTGTTGATTGTAAACGTTTAGCTATTTCAAATGTTTTGCAACACTTCTTTGTTATTTAAAAAGAAGTCCCTCTCTGCTGAAAGTAATGCGTAAGGAAGGGAATGGTAAACTAAGGTTCCTATCTTTTTGTACTTCAGCGGTAGGACACAAGGCTGCACAAACACAATGTGTCGCAGCTAAGCTTTTTCTCTGGTTTCCGCAGATCTTAACTACGACTGTTCTAGCTTTTAATCTATCCAATATCCTCAAGGTAAACAGAGCATGAGGGTATAGGAGCGGGAATGGATTGGTTGGATCACTTGAATCCGCCATCTCCTTAGAATATGGTCGAGGCTCTAAACTCTCGGATATATGTTGGGATAAGGTTAGATACAAACAAACGCTCTTTACGGTAAGCTGGATCTAAGACCTACGAAGGAGGAGGAACCCCTATCTAAGGTATGGGCTAGGAAACGACTTACAAGAAGCAACAAATTACGATGTCTTGACCGACAAACTTGCTAAGGAGGAGGAACCCCTATCCGAAGTATAGGTTGAAGGACAATCCATTAGACAACAACAAATGATAACTGTCAATGACAAATATCCAAGGAGGAGGAACCCCTATCCAAGGAGGGAAATGAAACAACAAGCTATTTGATACAAGACGTAGAAAGAACTCAAATAGGTAGATCAAAATGCAAGTGCCTTCTGATATTTTTCTTCAAGCTTCATCAACTAATTACAAAGGTTGGGATAGCAAAGGCACAAAATCATGCACAATTGCAATCAACCAACGAACTCTCATCTAAGAGTGAACAAATATTCGCTTTCAAAATTGTTGGCAACAATGGTGCAGCAATTTTGCATAGCAAGTAAAGATTAAACAAACAATGAGCCCAAGGCTCTTATTTATAGAACTCAAAGGAGTGGGAAACCCCAAAATCTCCTTGAGTTAACAATGAGTTCTTGCCAATCTATTAGCAAGATTTATTCCTAAAAAGGGGGAACAAGCAGTTAATTGGAAAACTACTTTAGTTAACTGAAAGTAAACAATGAGTCAACTAGAAACTACTTCAGTTGATTGAAAGCAAACTAAAGGTGAACTTTAATGTAAAGTATCCCTCCAAAATAGACATCCACATTTAGTGGAGATCTAAGATCCACAAATTATGGAAGTCAATTAGACATCCTTAATCAGTGGGATCTGACAATGCATGATTTATGGGATATGGAGTTAACTTGGAAAGGGGTATCAAGTTAACTCCAATTACATTTAATGTCATCTTGAGTTGACTTGGAAAGAAGCATCAAGTCAAACTCAAGTATCATAAATGTCACTTGGAGGGTGTAGAACGTCCTTCTTTGGTGCTTTTACAACTCACCATTAATCAGCAGTGTTTCTATCCATTCGTTGACTTCATCAGCCTCTGGGGAGTTAATGCTCTGCAAAATGATGACGTGGTGTTTGAGCATTACTTCACCTGTTGTGAGTTGATATCTGAAGTCTATGCACTGAGTAACTGCCTCTTCGAACTGGGTTGATAAAGCTGCCACCTTGGCTAACTTGCAACCGTCTGGATCATCAAGAAAGGTACTGTGGATGACATCTCTGAATTGATTTTGTACATTGACCATCTCAATGTATTCTCCCCCCTCACACTGATATTCCATGCGAGGGAATGATATCACCAACATTCTTGCGAAGTTGATAATAGTGGCGACCATCCGTCTGTAGTCAATCAATTCTATTGAATGGGCATCATAGGCTTTCACCTTGTACGCTAGTTGTTCTTTCCAAGCAAAGAGATGTTGCTTGTTTTCCTCAAAGTAGACTGATTGATATGCCAATTGCAAGTTTGCAATTGTGCTCTCGTCTTCTAGCCTCTTTTATGCCATTCTTTTTTCTAATTGTTGGATCTCTGCACGAAGTCCGTGTGCTCTATCCTGTAATTGGTATAGATTTTTCAATATACATCTACCTTTGAAAACAAACTCTTCCACTTGATCTCTCAAGTGTTTTCTGTATGTTATCAATTGTTGATGATTTTGTTCTACGGGGAGATCTAGCAATCCTGCTGGTAAGGCTGAGACGTTTGGGGTGCCATGCATCAAGCTGGAAATGTATGACCTCAGTTGCTGATTTTTAGCCTTTAAGGCTGCATTTTATTTTCCATCCTTGGCCATTCTTTCTTGTGCGCTCACCGAAGCTATTCTGAGAAGGTCTGCCTCCACTTGTCGTGTAGTCTTCCTAAGGTTAAGTTTAGACAATGTATAGTCTTCTACTTGTACCTCGGTTATGTTTTTCTCTATTGGTGGGCTAGCAATCTCTATGATGAGTTCACAATCTACATTCCTTTCTCTGTGAACTTGCTTCTTCAACTTCTTCGTTGGCATGTCTTGTGGGACGTGGTCGAATTCAGTGAAGTCAAGTTCATAGGAGGGTTTTTCCCTCTTTCTTCCTAGGAAGCCTTCAAGCCAAATGGAATCTCGGCTAACTTCACTAGGAGGAATATGAGGCCCTTGAATGTCTGATGTGTGAGACTATGCTGGAGTAATGTCTCTTAGTGGCGAGTCCAAATCAATGAGGACTTGCGACTGTTGTGATGGTGGTGATGTTGGCGGCTCTGTTTCCATAACAGGCACTATTTCTGTTGTTGCTTCTTCTGCTGCTAGCTTTGCCGCTTCTGCTAACGGCTCTTCAGCAACTATTGCTACTGGCTCCTCAGCGACAACTTTTGCTAGTTCTAGGGTAGCAGTCTCTATTACATGCTCTAGGGCAGCAATATCCATGGCTATTTCAGGATTGTGTGTGGCTTTCTCCACATGTGTCCTCTGTGTTCTAGGCTTTGTAGGCTTCGATATCCTCATCCCTTGGGGAGGATTGCACCATTGCTTTTGCCTAGGCTTCTTTCTTGAAGTGGAAGGTGGTGTAGACTAAACTTGTGGCGGCTCTGTTCTGTGAGGTACCACCTTCCTTGATTTCTTGTTGTCGAGATAGAGTTGGCTATTTCTAACAACTCTACTTGTCCTCTCCTTTATAGACGTGTTGTCTTTAGCATACCAATCCACTCTTGGGAGTGGTTGGGAGTCGACTGAATCTACGAAGAATGAGGGGAGAATGACTTCCCCTTCATCGTCAGATAAGCCCTCAATGTTTGCTGACATAAAATCAACAATTTGTGGGAGCCTGAACCTTCTATAGTTCCTTCTTCGCACTTCATACTCATCTTGACAATTTACCCAATAATCTTCCATAGAAGATTTATGTGATGAGTGTTGCTCGAGATGCGCCGCATAGTGCCCTCTGGGATCATTGGACCTCCTCTCAATGAGGTACTTGAGATTAAGCCTCACCGTTTCCTGACTCATCATCTTAGCATCTGCCATGAATTGGCATCTATAGAGTCCCATTTCAACAGGAAAGTTTACAGCGACCTTCTTCAAGTGCAAGTAAACGTGAACCTCGGACAACTGCCTTAGGAATTCCATGAAGACTACCCTATATGAAGGGTATCGTGGCATCATGGCTGGGTGACCAATGTAGCCATACACGCGTATGTAGGAGAACGTAGGGAATTGGATGAACAAATCCGCCCAATCCGCCATTGCCTCTCTAGTTGTTTGTGAAAAGCGTACGTGCATCTCATGGTCTAGATCTTGTACGGTGTGCATGATGAAGTGATCACTTGTTCTTTTGAAGTGTCGCTCTGCTTGAGTAAACTCAAGACATGTAAAGTGTTCATGAATCTTCTGCACACCTAAGGCTCCCACATTGTTTAATATCTTGAAATCGCCTTGGAAGGAAATCAGGTATACCAAGTAAGAACACATGTGAAACCTATGAGCTTCTAGATACCCGGTGATCTGTTGATGGAGCGTGTCACTAATCAGAGTGGCCCAGTCATAACGTTCCCTCTTGCCAATGATTTTTGCAATGACATAATACATCCATGACTGGAATTGATTGCCATCCTCTTGTCCAGTGATTCTATTGAGTATTGTGATTAACACTGCATACTCATCTTTAAATTCTCTGTGTCCAACCAACTTAGGCAAGTTAGCCTTTGTCACCTTTAGCCATTTTTCAGCTATTATCCCTTGACATTTGTCTTTGGCTATCTCAAATGCCTTCTCGCATTCCATCACTGATATGACCTTGTTGTTAGGACATGGTGGAATATCAAAACACTTTTCTATATCCTTGGGCTTTAGACTACAAACGACCCTCCCATCCACTGCTTTGATTTCTCTTGTGGTAGGATTGTAATGCTTAATACAAGCGATTACAAGCTCCACACTCTGTAATGTGATGGAGATGGATGCAGGTTGTAGCAACCCGGATTCTTTAATGTTTTGCATCATGATTTGGTTCATGCCCTCTAGGTCTTCTAAATCAACTACGGGGCTTACTTGATGCAAGTTTGTGTCAGTCATTTTCAGGTAATCATGGTACAAGGCCATCTTGGTCTTGTATTGTATCTGAGAGTATTGCATCCTGAATAACTTAAAGATTGACTGCAAACTTGGCCTTGTTTTGATAACTTTCGGAAACCCCTGAAAATAGCGCCTTGCCAAGAAGTATTTTTCTGGAAAATGTCTGGCACATGGGTTTTGTTCGTGCTTCAATGCTGAACAAACCCAGTGCCTCAGAATTTTGATTCTGAAACTTTTTCAGAAAAATCCCCAAAAATAGGGGCAGCAAGTTTGTTGATTCTGGAAAATTTGACGAGATGGGTTCACTGGAAAATTATGTTGAATCTGCCCAGTTGATCAAATCTGATGTAGCCTGCTACTTTGTGTGACATGCAAGAAAACCTAAGACAAGAAGAGAGGAAATAGACAAAAGATGGATTGGAAGTTTTTTATCTGACTCCCTGAGAAAATCTGTCTCTGAATCCAACCTCATATTAGCAATCTTCTTTTGTTTCAGATCTGCAAGAAATATTGAAGAACGGACAAAAACCTTGGCCAGATATGTAAATGGCGTCCTTGAGAGCTTATGGTTGTTCTTGATCATCAACCTGCAATGAAATAATGAAGTGGGATGCCTATACCTTGATTATATAGACTTAAGCCTTAGATCCACAAGTTTGGGAATTTAACTCACGATCAAAAGTTGATTTGGCTTGATTTAAAGTTCAAAAAGGTGATTTCCACTGATTGTGGAGCAAGTTGGTCAAGTTTATCTTAAAATATCTTGACTTTAGTCAACAATTTTTCCTTTGACCTTTTCTAGGCGTCCCTTTTGAGTTTTGCAAGTTTTTTATTTATTTTCTCTATTGAATGACCCCAGTTTGATTCTGGATCTAGATTGATCTGTTGATCCTGAGCTGTTGCTGGTACATTTACTGTCGAGCTGGAGGTAAACTGAAGAGAAGTGCCTGGGAGATATGATGGCAAAAAGCTGAGTTTGTGGCCTCAAAAGAAAGGGCGCCTTTCTCAAGGAAGGGCGCTTTTGCTTTTGCCTTGGTAGATTTTCAATTGTTTGATCTTCAGCTTTTGACTTGACCTCTCGTGCTTTGATTTGGGATCCTCGTCGATCGGAGAAACATACGATCTCGTTTGATATCTCATTAGGTAGCCAGCTCTATTTCGTCGAGGATGACTGGAGTTGGAAAACTCAGAAGTCAATTTAGGGTTCCTTTATTCAAGGGCGCCCCTCAATGAAAAGGGCACTTTTTCCTTTTGCACAGTGATTTTCACCTTTAAAGATGCTCCAGTTTGACCTTAATTATCTGGTGATCAACTTGTCAGATGCTTGTGCTTGCAGCTACGTTGTCGAGATTGACCTAGACTGAGGAAACTGTCTTGGGAGGCCCTCTAATATCTGATAGCATTTGAAGGCTCAAAAAGAAGGGCGCCTTTTCCACCTTGATCATCATTTGGACAACCATTTATGATGTCTTCGTCAACTGCCTCATTTTACTCTACTAACGGTCATTGGTGATCACTTTGTCAGATGATCTTGCTAATTGTTTCGTTGTCGAGCCAGCAAGAGAATGCCGAGGATGACTGCCTTGGATGATTCATCAGGTTGTATCTGACCCTTGAGAATCAAGGGCGCCCCTCAATGAAAAAGGCTCTTTTTGCCATGTGAACTGATTTCCCCTTCGTAGCGTTTCCAGAGTTAGCCAATTTTCAGCGTTTTCCGATTTTGAGAATCTCCTTCATCGAACATCTTTTTCATCCTTTTTCGCCATGGTTGCATCGTCGAAGCTTTTGAAGCTTAGCTTTCAGCACCTAGTACTAGCCAATCTACCATTAATGGCTACGGAGCTCCTAACTTTGTTCCTAAAAAACAGAAATAGACCCACCAGAGTAAAACATGTCTTTTGATGATTCTAACTTGACCAATGTGATCATGAAGTCTTTTAATCCTATCAAAATCATTTTCAATCATTTCCAGGAAGGTCCTATTTTCGAGGGTTACCCTGAAAATAGGGGCGTAAAACCCTAATTCTCAAATTTTCAGAATTTTGCACATGTTCCTTGATAGAAACCCACAAAGACCTTATATTTGGTTTGACCTAAAACAAACTTTTGACGACATTTTAACAAGATTCAGCTCAATTTATACAAAATGCCAAAAATTTATTTTGCGTACAACAGTATTTGCCTCGCTTTTTGCACGTGGACCTGTCGTTTAGAGTCAATGAAGGGAATTTATGTCTAGGACGTACACGCCGCACAAAAATTTGTGTTGTGCTACCATCCTAAAAAGATTCCTGCACCAAGAAACGGTAAAGACGTTATGATTCTCTATCACCTACAAGCATAGCGTCCCCCTGTCGAATCTTGACCATCGAGAACGACAATTTGCTTCCAATTTTCCCATTTGAACTAAATTCAATCTCATTCTCAATCTCTCTCTTGGTTCTAACACTTCTTGCTTTATTTCTCACCATCTCTTGCTGCTACCAGCTTCATACTTGGTTTCTACACCATCTTCTTGCTCCAACGCCATTGTTATTATAGATTGTCAAAGCTCTACTCCGTTGGCGTGGTGATCTTGTTTTTCTCCTTTCTCTATTAACCTTGGGCGCTCGTAGAAAGGAAGGTGATATTGTGTCTATTTGCTTATTTGCATTATCATTCTTGTAGAGTAGCATCAAGGTTGTCTTTGCTCTCTACTTCATTGTGTCTTTTCTATCTACTTCTTTATCGATTTTCTATAATCTTGTTGTCTATTGGCTACCCGTGGAGGTGGAAACACCGAAACGGGGGTTTGACTAGGGCAAACCTCAAAACACAACCCCAACACTTCTATTATTTTTGTGTATGTAGGTGCTATTCATTTGCTTTGAGCTAGTTGGCAAACTGGACCTTGAGTAAGTTGGCATTCTTCTTTTTTCTTTGTCATTTCGTTGTTAGAGTAGCTTTCATAGTATTCTTCTTGTTGTACTTTGCATTTCCATATGTTTTTGTCAAATTGTAAAACCAAAACTTTCAGATTGTAAGTAGACTCTGTGTGTTTCAATCTGCAACTTGACCCTCTGTCCATACAAGATGCCAGCGTGTCTCTGAGACTCCAACACGTCTTTGAGACTCCAGCGCGGTGCGCTGAAGTCCGACCCCCATGTTGTCGTCCTCTGACAGAGAGCCATCTGGTTTGTTCAAGACCTCTATGATCGACTCACCCAATTCCAAAAAAAATCTGTCATAAACATATGGGAAACAAAGTCCTATTTTCCCTTCCTTTTCAGCTTATTAGGTAGTATGAGGTAATTTAGGTCAGTTTGCTCCCTTAGGCTCTTCCGTGACCTAAGAGTCTCGGGGGCAGCAAATCCCCCTTCTCTATAGTAACCACAAATCATTTGATGAAGAACTCACTACTGCATATTTATCTAAGTAGTTATTAAAGCATGTATGACAATACACGAACAAATGCAACATTGTTAAAGTGCATGTGATGAAGACTAAGGACATAGTTATGTTCTAGGGTATGCTCAATGATATTGCAAATGGATAGGAACAATTTAAGTGTTTGTTTGTACTACCACAAGGAAGACAACATGATTCAAGTAAAATTGGTCAACAAACTTTGACTTTGTATGTGTGGCAACACTAATTATATGCAATTCTCATCCACGTAGGAAAGCCATATTTCATATGGCATGTTATATGTTGACATCATGGTACAATCATGTTTTTCTTTTGCCTATTGATATTCCACGTAGTAGTTAAACAACTAGACAGTTCGAATTTTATGACAACCATATTTGATTGCTTGTACAATCGGAATAGTTTAGTCCTAGTTGATGTGGTGTTCCCTAAAAGGTTATAGGCTTATGTAGAGACTGTACACTATAGGTTTATAGATTGAAATCATATTAGAGAGACGAATTGTATTGGACTAGTTTCCTTTTGCTAGTGAGGTTTTTCCATAAGGGTTTCCCACGAACTCTTGTGTCTTGTGTATATGTGATCCGCATACTATTTCATGTTCTTTTATTAATGCCGCCCATTTGAATTACTAGAAGAAACACAACTCGATTCTATTTGCATCACACAATCTTAAAAGTGTTCCAATATCCCAATGGACTACAGTATGGATTATCATAGATATGTAATTCTTAATAATAAAATTTGAATCAAAGACAAATGCAACACATGCAGCCAAAGCTATGAATCCAATATAAGCTAGCATCACTCCATCTTAAGCAGTGGATTTGATATACACCACGAGGTATCCAAAATACTCAAGATGTATCCAAAATACTCAAGATGCAAACTCACAACAGTGTAAAAAGAGGGAATTTGGCACCTCAAATAATTTAAAACACATTTCAGCAGATAATAGGATCTGTACTAGTGTATATGGACTTCTCCTAAGGAAATTAATATAACTTGAGAAACAGCATTGCGGTTACCATAATTCATAGAAATATATAGGCATGAAAATATTTATATGCATGGTTATGGTACTACAACAATAGCAATTATTGAGGAGATTATTCATTAAAATTCATAATGAAGCTATTATTGTTAATTTGATTCTTTTACAAACCAAATATACTTGTATATGTTCGTCCAGAGAATAAAAGATTAATATTGTACCTGCATGAAAAACTTAGAAATTTTAAAGAAATTATTACAAAACTGGGATCTTGATGACAAACATAATTCCATTTGATTGAGATAAATTTCTCTAACACTCAATATACCACACAAATCACCAAGTATAATGTCTCCACATGAATAATCACCAAGTACTTGAAAGGGAGATAAATTTCTCAAATACTAATTCTAGAAAAGAAAAATGAAAATCAAGGTTCCTCCAGCATTCAGGTAAAAGTTGAAAAATATATTATATCTTGCACACATCTATTCGTAGTGAAAAAGTTGTGAACCTCTTCAAATTATTTAGGACCAAAATTACCAGCCAAAGACAACATAATAATCAATGCTGGTACCGACATTTAGTAACATAATACAGACTTCATTCCAAACTTCAGCTATGCACTTGAAAACATGATACCTCGTGTATTCATATTTATATAAAACAGGCTGTCCTGTTTCCTGATTCTAGTTGGCGGTGCACGAGTTTTGAATGTGTTTCTACATAATTGTTTCCATATAGTAGATGCAACTAAACATTACACCATAGCCAAATTTAGAATAAACAGGATTATCAACAAAGATCAAAACACATACAAACAAACAGCAGATGTTGTCAAAGTTGTTATTAGTACCGCAACAAAATTTACCCCATTATTACTAAGAATATTTTGCCCAGTAATCCTCTTAACTGTCGGTCCTGGTTTTCCTACCACCTGTGCATATAAAGAATTATGAAAATCAGTACACAGTCTACAGCTGGACGACAGAACAATTCCAGAAAATAGGGTATACAAGTTACCTTCTTTCGCACAGCACAAAACCCACTATACTGCACTGTAGCACCTAATATGGAATCAACTACACTGCCAAAAAGTCCTGCAAAAGTCGCAATCGGAAATGCTAATAACTGTTTTGATGCTAACTGGCCTTCACATCTTGCTGTGAACAAACCTGCCAATACAAAGGTCACCCCTATCACAGCACCTCCAGCTGCAGCAGCAAGAAGGCCTGCAACAGTCACTGCTCCATTTGTTCCATGTGGAACATGCTGCCAAGGAATGCAGGCAATGAACAAACCAAGATATAAGTGAGAAAACAAACAAATACCTGGAAATTTAGTATTACAAGTACAGAAATCATAATAAAAAATGAACAGGATATATCTATATATATACACACACATACATACAGGTCTCCTTCAATTGGACATCTTAAAGACCAAATTTTCATTACTCTTCCTTAAATAAGTTACTAACGAAAATTACACATTGGTGGTACAAAATGTTATGTCCCCGTCCCTTTTCGAGAACTAAATGCAAATTGAGATTAATTAATTAAATATTCAATAATTCTTTATTTATTTATTTATCTTTAAGACTTTTGAAATATTTAATTAATTAATTCTTTGGGACTTTATAAAAAGATTATTAACAAATATTTTATATTTTATAAAGTCTTTGTTAAAAATAATTCCGTTAATGCAACGGAAGGTGGCGGATTTTTTAAGGAGATCGAAGCAATCTCCTGGGCATCACAGAATAATGAAGACTATCTGGTTTGATTTTGTTCTGGGAACGGCAACTCTCAGGCAATCGGGTAGCCATTCAGGACATAGCCCCTGAGATGGTTAATTTTATGATCTTACTTGACTGTGTAATCGGTCGATATCAAAAGGAGAGCATGGAAATCAAGTTTGGAGCACGCTTTGGTTGACGCTGGAGTATTGACAATAGAATTTAAGGATTCAATTTGGGGTATAATCTACATTGATGCCGCATGTATTTTCTGAAATCATTATCGGGTGTACCTTGCAACGCTTGTGAAGACGTCCTCATTAACATGGGAGTGCATTTATATTTTACCAAATCTGGCCATTTTCTTCAATCGGACATTCCCAATCTGATGCTGGAAACGGGATTGAAATTTTACTATCGGGCCTTGCAAGAGTTTAATATTGATAGACGGGAGACAATCCACAGAAGTCGTGTTCATAGTTGGCAGTAATATGAAGACCTGATATCGGGAATAGAAGCATTCATGTCTGGAGAATTAACTCTATCATATTATTGGTATATCGACTGGGAAGATCACACTACTGGAACATTATCGTTGCACTCTGGCACTAGCGTAGAATATCATCTTCCCACTCTGGCCGACATTTGGAGAAGACGCACTCTGGCCGACATCTGGAGAAGACGGGTATGTTCAAGAAATGTAAATGATGAATTTATTCCTGTGTAGTCACATATAATTTCAAATGAATGCTACGTATATACCGAGTGTCTTGTAGTAGAATATTCATTATCATTCGTAATGTTCTGGTCTGCCACTGCCATTCTGGTCCATATATTCTGTATTGAGTTTGGATCTTGAAATGAACGTCCTGTTATTTTTCTCACTGGTTATCAATATTATTCTCTATGCAATCATTTATTCTGTGGTTTGATCCAAGACGCCACTTTAATATTGGTAAAGACCACTGGAATAATAAAAACAAACTACAGTTATTTTGGCTATCCGGGAAAGGTTTATCACACAAAATATGTATATAGCTCATTAAGCGGTGCATGGATTAGGGAAAATCAACGAGCTAAATATTTTTTTGGTCAACAATCCAAATTTATTAGAGTATGTTTGGGTCTGTGACACAGATCTAACCTCATTTCTTTTCATTTCATCTTAGTGGTGTTAGAGGATATAGTGATAGTGTTTAATGCACACGTATGCCATGACAACTGTACATGCTTTCATGTGTGCATTTTCATTTACTAACTTAATAGTTCCCTACAACTATGATTTCAAAGTTGAGGACTCAAATCCCCTCCCATTCCTCGGGCCCTGCTTATTCACAAGTGCTTGGCTGTCCTGTTCACCTGTTTTCAGAAAAGGAAAACAAAGGTGAGTGAGGAAAGAAAGACGTGGTGGCCATGGCAAAGATTTCAACAATTTTTGTTCCAACAAATGCTCCATTTTTATGTGCAGCAAGGCTTTAGAATATTTGAAGGTTTTGATCTGAAGATTTTTAAAATAACTTATTGTGAACATATTTTATTGGCTCCTATTAATGGTCGAGTGAAAGAGTTAGGGTGAAACTTTATCACAACTGACCATCGATTTTTACCAATTAATATCATAGGAAGAACGTATGTATATATCATGGTTGATATTTGCATCTCATCGAGCTTCTGATATCCATTCAAAAAAAAAAAAAGGATTAAATCTTGGCTGAGGTAATGGACAACCTTTAACCCAGGGTAGGTAAATGTCAACTACGTTCTTAAAGATACTCTGGGCCGTGCTCAAATGTACCTCATAATTGTTACACTGCAAACTGGCTACATTTCCATTGGAGTTATAAGTAGCTATATTGCACTGAGGGTGAGTTAAAACTAGTTACATTCTCTTACAAGTACCCCCAATCACCAGTACACCATAACCCCTTGAACCTATTGAGATTATTTGAGCGGCCTCACTTTTTGTTTAGTCATTTTGTAGATTTCAGCTGTTCAGCCTATAACTCTACTGGTTTATACTTATAGTAAGCTGCGTGTGGAAGAGTTTTCCAGTTTTGTAGTGTTGCCAGCAGTTACAGGAAGCAACCACAGTAGGTAAGGCCCATGATATTGAAGGGGCTGATGGATAAACACATAACATCCTTGAAGTTCACAATGCCCCCTCTGACAAGGAAGCTTACACAATCAGCTATCTATGCTGACCAACATAAGGATTCAACTGCCACAATCTCAAACAAGTATAATCCTAACAGTGCTAAGAAGTCAAGTCCCACTCCAAAGACTCTTGATGTTTCATGAGTGGGAATGAGTGTTACAGTGGTTGTCAAAGCATCCCCATTGATCCTAACTTGAAGCAGCCTTTGAGGAAAGCCTAAGTCAATTACATCTTGCAGACGCCAGTCTTTTGTTTGAACGGCTCCATATCCTACCTGGAGCAAACATTCAGGAACTAGGACAAGAACATTGGAAAGACCACCGCCATGATAGAAGATACTTCAGTGATTGTCTTGCACCAACAGACTTTAATAAGACCTTCGAGTATGAAGAGGTATTCAAGCAAGAAAACGCTAAACCCCAACAATTAGTTGCAATGAAAGAAAGAGCCATCAAAAAGTTTTGATTTGCAAATGTCATAAAGACTCAAAAGAATTCCATCCTCAAGCATGGCAAGTACAGATTCAAGAAAGCATGTGTACAGTCTAACAAGTGATTTTGCTTGCTGGACTTGATCGATCCCAATCCTCTGACATGCCTACCAAACCAATAAAATTTACGAAGGGTTGTCCAAGGACACGGACTACAATTGATTGGCATAATTGTCCAAGAAGAGGAAGGGGTTTTCATTTATTGGGACCAACAGTTCATTTATTGGGACCAACAGATTGTATATGACTTTGTGCCATCACCTTGTTCCTGGATGCCTGCACCAAGCAGTTTTTCCAGTAAGGATTGTATCAGACCCCAAGTATGGTTCCATGCTGCCGACAATGATGAGAGGGTCCCACCTTTACCAAGGGAAGAACAGGAACTGCACTCACGCTAAATGCAGGGCAGACAACCTTAAGCATAGCTTCAACTGCAAGTGATGGTTATTTGAGAACAAGGACTATAAGCACATCTCCAAGACACAGAGGATGAGGATGTTCTTGGGGACTATAAGGACGGGGAATGATGAGCAGGTGCCTCAGATGTGAAAGTCTTATCCTTCAAAACCCTCTCAGACTACTTACAAGGGCCTCAAAGGAATAAACCTCCCCATGGTTTTTCCTCCTCCTTGTTAATACTTATCACCGATTTTCATATTTTACGTGTTACTCCACCTAGTCAGGCTCCCTCCTCTGCTATTGACTATTCCATCTACAGATATATGTGTGTGTGTGTGTGTGTGTGTGTGAGAGAGAGAGAGAGTGAGAAAGACAATTAAGAGGGGTTAGTTAAACTTATGTGCAGGTGGTTCTGACCATGATGCTCATAACTGTTCACACACTTCCAGGGCCTTATATATATATACATGTGTGCATGCGTGTGCATGTACACATGCATGTGTTCTCTTATTTTTTGGCCCCAAGCCCAGTATTGGGAGGGCCAGAGAATCCTACACCTTGTTCCCAAAAAAAAAAATATATTTATGTATATTCTTATTTATATGTTTTGAGTTGTGTTACCACCATTGTGTTCTATGTGTGATATTCACATAGAGAGGCTAGTGTGTGTAAGTACTCCCTCTACATTGATAAGATTCCTAATGTCCTACACCATCTGAATTAGTTGTTCCCAACCCACCCTCCGACTCTTCCTTGATCACCCTATGTTTTATGTGTGAAATTCATGTAGAGAGGCTAGCATGAGTAAGAATTCCCTCTACATTGATAAGATTCCTAATGTCCCACGTCAAATGAATTGGTTGTTTCCTAAGTCACAAGGTTCGAATTCGAATTTGAGTTCGGCAACATTGAAATTCGGATGAAGTTCGACAAGGAAAAAATTCGAAAAGTAAAAAATTCAGATTAAATTTGCCTTATGTAATTTTTTTAATATAAATAATATATCCACAAAATTTTATATATCAATAGTTTAAAAAGACATTTTAATATATCAAATGATAATACTTAAAAATAAAAATAAAGTAATATTAAATTTAATTATATAATAAATATTTAATATTTTTAGATAACAATTTAATGTAAATAAAATAATATTTCAAATAGAATTTTACAACCATATATTATTAAAAATTTAAAATACATCTTACTGATTATAATATTATATTATATGTTTATTAATATATTATGATTTGTATTTAGCTATATGTTTAATTTTTTAATAATGTGCTTTTAATATAGTTTAATATTATAAAAGAAAAAAATAATTAAACATATAACAATTTAATATATTGAAGGAGAAAAACCTAAAATAAAAACAATTGGCCCGAAGCTCAAGCGGATCAAACATAGAGATTTCAAGCGTAGCAGGAGGTAGAAAATCATGGCGCAACTTGCAGGAAATCGCGGTGGAAATGGCGTTTTCACAGTCGCAACAGTTCTCAACCGCGAAAAATCCAACTCCAGACGGCGCTCAAATGAAACTTGCGATGGCTTTCAGAGTCGACTATGTGTTTTCAACCTAAGAGAGTGGCATTTTATAAAAAAACATTGTGAAGCCCTAAAAATCATTTTAATAGAACCCTAAACAATGGGCGCAGTTTGTCCGTACGAATTTCATACAAATTTTAATGAATTTCAAGAAAAAATTTCAGATTCAGAAAAAGTTGAACTTCATACCAGTGTTCCACAGGGACGCGTCCCCCCCCCCCCAAAATTTCAGCCGTCCCCCCGTCCCGGACGTTTCAGAGACTTGGGGACGGCTGAGAAACATCCCCCCGCCGCCCCCCCACCGCCGCCAGGACTTGGGAAACTCCGAGGATACAGCGGGGACTCCTGGACGTCCCTAAGACGTCTCAGGGACTTCTAGCCGTCCCTCAAGCGTCTCGGAGACACCCAGGCGTCCCCCGCGGTGAGACGTCCAAAAAAGCAATTTTTTAAAAATTTCTTTCAATTTTTTTGGAATGTGAGCCTTGGGCCGAACCCTAAAGGCTTGTGGGACCCTTCTAAAAGTCATAAGCTAAACAAAACACTCTCATTCTTCATTTTTTTGCTCAGATATGCCATTTGATGTTTTGCAACAGCTAGGTGAAGAAGAGGAAAACTAGTGAGAAGAGTGAGTGAAAGAGTAAGTTTGGGGATGATTAGAGGCCCCCCTTCACTACAGTTTTGCATTTTGTACTTATTTTGATATCAATGTATCATTCTACTCATTGTAATCATCTTTATGATATGATATTATGATGTGACATGTCATATTTTCGATATTCATATAATAGAAATCTCAAATTTGACAATTTCATTTGTCAAATTTTAATATTTTATTTACTTTTAGTCGTTTAGTAATAGTATTCAAGTATTTAAAATGTTAGTATTTGCAATTTTACTAATTTTCCAAAGTTTAATTTGAAATGTTATTCTTAAAACATCTTTTTATAACTAGTTATTCAAGTACCATATGTATATAAGCACCGGCCTCCCCGCCGCCCCCCTGCCGTTGTCCCCAAACTTAGACCCCTTGTCCCCCCGTCCCCGTCAAGAAACTCCATGGAACACTGCTTCATACATGAAGTTCGCCAAACCCTGTGACACAGGTTGTTTCCAACGCAACCCCAACTTTTCCTTACTCAATCACCCTTATGAAGGGCAACTAGTGGGCAAACACAATCCACACTATGTACCCTATGGGCATATCCCCTATGTTTTTAGGCCCATTTCCTATAGGAGACATTTTGGGGATACAAGGATGGATCAAAAACATCCCCCTGCCATCCCCCATCATCAAAAAAATTCAAAAACATTTCCAAAGTGCCTAACTCTTTTCTAGATATGGCAAGGAGTGGCCAGCCATCCTCAAGACAGCCCAAAGATCCCCTAACTATCTCGAGAATGGCTAGCATTCCAAGGACATAGGGATGGAGCGTAAGCATTTCAAGGACACGGAAATGGATTAGAAACATCCCCCCTATCATCACTGATCATCAAAAAAAATTGGAAACGTTTCTTAGGCACCTATTTTTTTCTAGGTATGGCAAGGATGTCCTCAAGGTGGGCTTGACATCACCTAATTGTTCTAGGGACAACTAGCCATCTTGTATAGACCAATCAACATAAAATGCAATTTAAATAAAAAAACCACAAAACTAATAAGAAAGGAATGGCGAGCCCACAAGCATCCACTCACCCTTGCACCAACCCTCAACCTTAAAAAAGCACACTAACAACTAAAAAACAAAAAACAAACTCATTTTTTCATTTTCCATATTGTGAAGAAGAAGACAAAGAGCAATTGTGAGAAGAGAAGAGAACAACAATGAGAAGAAGGCAATAAAGTATCAAAACTAAATCACTAACTTAAAAGTGATGAAATCATGAAAAATGGCATTTGCCTTGAAGGTCTATGTGATCTCAAAAGATTTAACTTGGGCTTCGTGGTGGGGACTCCACCCTAGGAAGTGTGTCAACGGTGTTGCCCTCCAACCCAATGAGAGGTGCTACCCCATGACCCTCAAGAGGGGCACTACCCCTGGACCCTACTTACAACTTCATAATTTGAATCAAGAAGAATAAGCTTACCTCTTGACAATTATAGAAGTTGGTGGTTGTACATAGTACCTTGCAACTTCAAGATTGATAGATTCTTAAGTGTCATTAGACTCCAACCACACAATAGGATGTTGATCCAAACATGCAACACAAGTTGATGAGGAGACACAAGAGGGATTGGTTGGGATTCCATTGGATGAGGCAGCCCCTCATAGTGGTAGTCACTCTAACTCTAACTCCAATTTTAATGCAAATTTAGTAGATGTTGATTAGGGGTAGTGGCATTTTTTTTTATGTTTTTGTCATTTTAGAGTTGAAACTTACAGCCTTTGAGCATTTTGTTGTAGTTTTTATACAATATATATGCACATCAACAATGAAAGCAATTAAAAAATATATATTTTTTGTAAAATTCCCTCCCAGGGGTTGTATAGAATTTGTGCAATCTTGTTCAATTTAACGGATTTGTTTATACACACTATTAAATTTACAAGCATGGAATGCAAGTATTCAATACAAAGATCATGTCATAATGGTGATTCTGAAAATTTCAGAGTTATTGACATTGAAATTCAGCTGTTCACATAAGCACTAGACTCGCAACCAATGACAGAGACAACGCTTAATATCAGCCTTGACCAAATTTCCTTTAACAATACTAACAGCCTCCCAACATACAGTTGATCATATAAGCATCATTTCCATTCATTAAGATCAATTACAGCACATTACAACAAAGTAGCCGGATACACCCCTGCCCCTCCTCGGGCGCGCGTATCCCCATATCCGATATGGATACAGGGCCACGGGTATGATACACCGCAGATACACGTTGGATACCGTACCCACACATGCCCAAAACATCTTGATTTTCCAGCTGTGTCGAATACTTTGTGATTTGATTTATAAAATATCTGACATGAATCTTCCTAAACTTAATCTTAAAATGAAAGATCCCAACCCAAATCTGATCTGAGTTTTTGAGTTTTGTCTTTTCAAAGTCTTTGACCAGTGAATAGGTAGGTTTTTGTTTTTGTTTTGTCTATGTTTTTTCTGATTTTTTGTGACTTTTGAGTTTTACCAAATATAAATGCAATTTGCTCTTGAGATATAAAGGAATTAAACCAAAATAAACTTTTAATTTTTCTGATTTCAAACAGCCATGCATAAAATTGTAAAATTAAAAATTTAGGAACACCATTCATCAACTAGTCATACCCGGAGTCCAATGCTAACTTGCAATTGAATTCTATTGGAGAAATTCCAGTGAACTACAGGATTACAAATCAGATCTGCTCCTCCAATATTCTATCCAAACCCTAGTAGCAACATAGATGGTATGGCTGCCCTTGAGGATGGAACGGCTAGCAAAATCAGTCACCAAAATCAATAAATCTGCTCTCCAAATTGACAAATCTGACCTCCAAAACCCTAGCTGCCTACTGCCAGCAAGTAGAATGCAAATATGTGATAGTATTGGCCTGAGAGAGGTTCGATCTATCAATGGCAGCCTCTGATCTAAAGAAGTATGATGATATAACACTGCTACAAACTCAAATCTGAAAAATAACTATCTGAAACTCCTCCAATGAAGCCCAAACGAAGACCCAAGGTAGGCCCTCCTCAAAGGTGAACTAGGTTCTCGTCCAATTCACGATAGCCTTTAAGAGTTTTCGTTCCCAGAAGGCTAAAGCAATGCTGAAACCCTTCTCCAGAGCTCAAAACTGCAAAGTGTTTTGTAAAAATGAGAGTAGAATGCTCAAAAAAGAGCCCAACACTTTGCTTTATAATCTCTCATGGACATTTTTAATAAAAATCAATACAATAATTTTCTTGAGGGTCTTTCCTCATCCAAAGAAAAGGGCCACTTTTTAAAAACAACTTGAGTTGCTAGGATGGGGGCACTTTTCACTATTCACCTTATGATTTTCAGTTACTATTCACCTTTTACTATTCCATTAAAGCAAACCTTAATATTTTCACTTTAACCCTGGATTCATCAACTGAACTCCAAACTGAAAAGCTCATAAGGCTCCCAGCTAAACTCCACAACCCTCGGTTGGGTCCCCTAACCATTCTGCTGACCTACGGGAACCCTAATAGTAGGCCAACCACCGCTATAGTCTGAGTTGCCTAAGGAAGGGACATTACATAAAAAACTTCAATCGTGCAATTTTCTTTTTGTTTTGTATAAACAAAACCTACACCAAATGACGAAGAAAACTAAAACGTTTTTCTATTTCAGCAACCCATTTTTCTAGGCCTTCTTCCAATGCAACTCTACCATTTTTTGGCGTTATAATTTTTATAGATTTAAAAAAGTTAATTGTTTATAGTTTTATATTTATATTTAAATATTATGTTGTTTAAACATTAGAAATTTTGAAAAATTAAAATTTATTCATTAAATATAAATAAAATTTATTATTATAAATTTATTTGTTTATTCTTTACTAAATTATTAATGTTTAAATTTTAATATTATTTAATTTATATTTACTTATTTTCTTTTAAAGTAATGAAAATATCCTCTAATAACTTAGAAAATATGTGTATGTGTTTTTTATAAATGTAGTATCCAGCCATATCCATATTGGGGGTTTTAAAAAATGGTTGTATCCGTGTCCGATACTATATCCGTATTCGTGTCCATGCAACTTTGCATTACAATCACCACTTTGATAAGTCTCCTGCACATTTATGAAATACTAAGACACACAACTTGGCTGTAAGATGCAGCAATGACGCAATTACTAAATACACAATGACTGAAAATTACAAATAGTGAATCCAATTCGCCAAGACACAAAATAGACTCTTTGCTAAGACGTTGAGAAGTAACTACAGGTCCAAATACAAAGATTATGATGCAAGAATCTAAGACCTGGGAAAATAATCGACCCGACCTAGAAAGAGTTCTTTAATGTCTCAGAAACGCCCAGAAAATGATAGCAGCAACTAGTAACTCCACTTTGGAAGTCGTTTCTCTTAATTGTTGATGCGCCCAGCCTTCTAACCTCCAGACGTCACCTATAATGGCTTGTATCAATGCCCACAACCCAGGTTTCAAGCTGAAGCTGCCTTGACTTGCTCATAAACTAACACACCTGCTTATTATGCTCAGTCTCCTCAAAACCACGACTTGTACAGGGCTCAAATGCATGCATTTACTGCGCCTAGGGTTAACATGACTTGCAACGCCTTTAAAATGTATGATTTGCTCACAAAATCGACCCAATGAAACAACAGATATTTCCGTGAACTGTGACCATAAAGATATGAAGTAAAACCTTCTTTCCCATTTTCACTCAAGCTCAATTCTCAACCTTACAACAAAAGTACTGCCTCAAATCAAATGACCATTAATTCTGCATTGAAATTCTGATAGAAAGTCTGAATGACTCTCTCGACTACTTTCAACTAGGGTTGATGGTTTCACAACTGAAACTGAAACTATAGGGTTTCCCAAACCCTAAGTACGAAAACCTCCAAAGGCTCTCCAAGTTTTGATGTGAGAAAATAATATCCAGAATGTGAGAAATGAGCTCTTTTTTGCCTTTAATATTTTCCCACTTAATTTCCCACTCACAAATATAAAGTGACTTTATAAAGTTCATATTTAAATATTTCACTTAAGTCACTTTATAAATGTACTTTATTAATTACTTAATATCACCTTTTAAAATTAACTTGCCACTTAGGCAATATTAAATAATTAAGTAAAGGATTCCCAAAGTTCACCTTTAGCCTCCAGGAATTGAAAAGGCTAAATGTGCAAACTGAGTGGCTACTGAGAAGGGGACATTACATTCTTTTTATAGGCTCTCATGTGAAATCTCAATTCAACTCTAATGTTATGTATTAAGGTTCTCTAATGTATGTGGTGAATGCATTATAATTGTTATCATATGAATATTTGAAATTTCCTATATTTTTAAATTTTCCCCTTTGTGTAAATAGTCATCCCCTGTTGTCTCCTAAAAAATGGCCTTCAAAAATATCCATCCCAGAAACATGTTCCCATGTCCCCTACCATCCCCTAAAAAATGGCCTTCAAAGAAATCCATCTCGAAAACATGTTCCCATGTCCCCTACCATCCCCATCCCCAAAACTTGGTGTAACATAGATTCCACATGATCCTTTTATGTAGGGAGATGAAGTGCGAGATACTACCTAAGTAGGATTATACCTATGTTCCACAGCGTTTTGGGGACGCTGACGGGGGGACATGTTTATGGGACGTTTCCTAGGGGGCCATTTTTAGGGGATGGTAGGGGATGGTGACATACAAAACACACACACACACACACACACACACACACACACACACATATATATACTAAGTCACAAGGTTCGAATTCGAATTCAAGTTCGACAACATTGAAATTCGAATGAAATTCGGCAAGGAAAAAATTCAAAAAGTAAAAAATTCAGATTAAATTCGCCTATATAGTTTTGATTTTTTTTAAATATAAATAATAAACTTAAAATAAGTAAAAAATAATATTAATATACTAATATGTTAAAATATATTAATAAAGCTAAACACATGACAAATAAATAATAAATATGTTTAAAAAAATATTTTAAATTTTAAATATTATCAATATATCAATAATAAATAAATTAAATTATATATTAAATAATAAATATATTATAATAAAAGTTTAATTTATTTATTTTAAAATATGAAAATCTAACATTATGAATAAAAAACAAAATTAAATAGATTTAAAACATACAATATAAATAAATTAAATTTTATTCGAAAAAACAAAAGATTAAATAAAAACAAAACTTAAAAATTAAAAGGCCTACCTCTATATTTTTTGGTCTTTGGAGTCCCGGAGGAAAAAACCTGCAACCCTAAGTAATTGGTGGACAAAAGCGGCAACATTCTAGGATTCACAGAACTCTCGACAACTATCTTCAACTAGAATCCCTAAAAAGGCTTGGTGGATGATCTTTCGGCCGTGGCTCCCATTTTTGCCTTCTAGCTCATTCCACAGTTCCGCATTACGAGTCATCTGGAGTTCTTCTATATAACCAGTTTCCGCCCACCATGCGCTCTCTTCCTGCACGTCTAAGGTGGGGCAGTACTTGACCACAGTCCTTGTCGATGGCATTCATAACAAAACAGGCCGCAATGGGAAAGCGGACTGGCTCGATGATAATCTCAACCTTGGTCGCCTTAATTATTTTTATTGGCTTTTGTCCACCATCGCAGCTGTTTTCTTGGTTTACTTCATCGTCTGCTATAACGTACGAATAAATTCGTGAATTTAAACGATTTTTTTTTTGGGGGTTGAAATTCGGTGAATTTCGAATCTCATGGATGAGATTCGCCGAATACGGTGACTTAGTGTATATATATATATATATATATATTTTCAAAATTTATTAATATATTATAGAGAGAGAGAGGGAAAGAGAGAGAGATATGTCAATAAATTAATAATTAATAACAACAATATCAATATCAATATGTAAATAGATCGCGAGAGGAGTAGTATAACAGCATAATAAATGTCATTAAACTTATTATTGTAGCCAATGATCTGGTATGTTTGTATTTCATTGGGAATCAATATAAATTAGATTTTGAAGGAAATGTCTGCTGCTGTAATCAAATCAGACTTATATCAGACCTGTAATGCAATGTATTCAGACTTGCTGTAGTGCAAATAAAATCAGATTTGAGGTTGAATGTTTCATATTTGTTGATGTTATGATAGCAGTTATCATTTCTATGTTTTATCCAAATGATTTGGCATTAAAATTCAATCACACACAAGCATAAACATTCAGAAATCAGAACTCAGTCACTTTGCATGCCAAGTGTTTGACAAAATGTCAAACAGCCCAAACTCAAAAATCACCTTAGAAAGGAGGACAAAATATTTAAAAAATCAATTTTTAAATTTTTTTTTTAACCCAAGAAGCTCCTTGTTTGCGGGGAACGGCTAGCCATCTTCGGTACAATGAGAGACGTTTCCAATGTCCCCCTTCCGTACCGGGGACAGGGAAACGTTCCCAAAGGGCAGGGGACGTTTCCTCCTGTTTCCTGCTAGTTGGGCTGTTTCGGGGACAGCTTGGGGACGTCCCCTTTGTGTCCCCCCATCCCGGGGACGGCAGGAGAAGGGGGCAGTGGGTTTTGGGGCAGGGGACGCGTCCCCATGTAACACGGGATTATACAAAACACATGAACCTACATCAGAGTAGTGAAGATGAGGACAATGAGACTTAGATAGAATAGGTTCAAGAGTTTCAAAGACTCAATTTTTGTAAGAACCCACGTTCTTGCTATTCATTTTTCAAATGCAAATGATGTATTTCTTTTGCGTTTTTGAACAATATTTGATTTTGTGTATTCTTTTGGGGTTTTGTGCTTTTTTGAATTTTTCTGATATAGTGAACTAAGAAATTGCAGCAAGCAATATACTATAAATGAAGGCAGAATATATATATCTACCACTATAAGGGCTACTGCAAACTTAACTCAACTTTATTGAATTAATATATAAATAGGAGTTTTTCCTTAACAACTCATACCCGATAAATACAAGCAATATTTGTCTTAATTTTGTAGCTGACAGCAACAGCCAGGAGAAGCCCTAATAAAGACGATTTGCCGCAATGGAAGCTCCCTCCACCAATTAATTGTTGCTTCCTTCTCTTGGTCCCTTAGCCGCCACTAATGGATTAATTACCATGCCCTAACTCAAGGCGTTTCAGCCTTTATTTCAAACGCCCCTTTACATACACAGTACGGCCAGCAATGAGGAGATTATGTACGACCTGTACCAGCAGAAGTACGGCCCCAGCAATGATGTTCTAATGATGTTTTCAATCTGCAATGGCATCCTTGGGGTTTTATCAGTTTCCCCTTTCAATCTCTTCTCAAAGACTTCACAAGTATGCAAAATATTGACCTCTGGTTGAAGCCAACTCTCTAAGCAATCTTCAGCTGATATCTCACAACCTCAGAATGCTGATCAACGAAGATACCATGTTCTCCATTGTCAAGGAATTGCAAAAACCCCAAGTTTCTTCTTCTCACACGCCAAACTCACAAGGGCCAAGTTAATAAGCGCACAATGAATAATGAATAGCTCTTGTTGAAGCCTTAAATAATCTTCTCCAAAAGGCTCGACCCCCAAAAAGCTTTTAAATCAATTAAAATATAATTTCATTCGCTTCCACTCTTGACTTTATAATATATCATTAATTGGGCGCCCACAAATAGGTACTTAATTATCTTTTAAGTCATTAATGGCCCCTTTTTGACATAAAGTTAAAATATAACTTTATAATATATGCACCTTTCTAAAATAATTAATTATTATTAAAGATAAACTTTAATAATAATTAAAATAATATAACTTAATCATTAATCACCCATTTTCCATTCCCTCTGAACCTGGGGGTCAACCACTGCACTCTCACTGCATCCAGGTTCCTTACTATAAATAGCAATACTGGACTATCATGACTAGGTGACTTACTATATTAAGTAAGTGTGTACAACTGAGTCCTAAAACACCAAACGAAGGCCAATCATGAACCACACTAAGCCCTAGAGAAGAAAACACTCTAATATCTGCCAAACAGGACCCCCAACCCATCTACATTAGCCTACGAGAGTCAGGTAATAGGCTAATCCACCAAAAACAGCAACGAGCTAAAAAGGGGACATTACAATTTTTCACCAAGCTACTGTCATGTCCCCAATTTGATTTGAAATTCAAATTTTGCAAAGGTGGGAAAAAATGTTTTTGAACACTAGTTTTCATATTTTAATTAAATAAATAAAATAAAATAAGAATTCTTTTTGGGGTCGGCCCTCTTGAGGAATAAAAGCAATAAAAAAATATAGAAAATATGCCTAGGTCAGTCAGCTTGTGGGGAGAAGGAAAAACAAGTATAAATACAAGGTCTTTGAGGCATTTCAAATCATCATTCAAACAATTCATTTTTTCAATAGACTTCTTCTCCTTAGGAGCAGATTTAGCATATGCTTTAGGACAAAAACCCTATTGCATAAAAGGGAGTTGGACGAAAACCTAACTCACCTTGTGGGAAGACTTCATAATAGAGGTCTACTTGCACTTCATTGGAGGATTTTGAGTTTTGGAGCAGAATTAGATCATAATTTGGAGCAGATTTCATATCATTTTGGAGTAGAATTTTGAATCAAATTTGAGTGCCATTCTTGAAGAGTCATAATTCAGATTTATAAATCAGCTTGGAGTGACATTTTCAAGTTGTTTTCATGCATGTTGGAGCACCACCATAGAAGGACAAATTCAGATTTGGAGCAGCATTGTTGTGGCAATTTGTGAGCATATTGCATTAGGGTATGCCCTAATTTGGAGTGCCACTTTGGAGCAGATCTGAGTGCCCACCTTTGGAGGGAAATTTTGCATATTTGGAGCAACAAACCCTAAGCACTTGTCAGGGAGGAATTTGCCCATCTAGGGTTTGACATTTGAAGACTATTTTGCATATATTTGGTATGTACAATCACAGATTTAGATCTGATTTGTAGAGCAGAAATCTGGGCATATATTTGGCATGTTTGGGCCCATGAATCCATTGTAAAATCAGTCCAGATTATTCAGTTTTGTAGTAATAGACTTCTTTAATCAGAAATTAGATTTACTGGACCTATGTTTGGCAATTTGATGGATGATTTTCATGGTTGCTATCATAATTGATGTTATCTACATGTTTGGCATAGTTTTATGGATGTTTGGTTACGGTATACGTTTATTGGATGCCTATAAGTGTTTATTATTCTGAAAAATAAAAATCAGAATTCAGTCCTAGGGTTTGAGCAGAAAATTAAATCAGAAAAGTGCATAAATATAAATCAGAAATCTAAGGCATAAATCAGAATTTTAGGGAAAATTCCATTAGGGATATTTCAATGGTATCAAAGCTTTGATGCTGCCAGCCTGTGGTGTTAGCAATTACATATCAGATTTTAGCAGTTGGTTGATGTGTCTTCTACATTTGGAACTATGGATGCAACTATGTTTCATGCATATATTTGTACCAGATTTAATGAATATCACTCTCCTCCTAAGGAAATTCGAGATGTTCTCACATTCAATCAATTTTTGGGTGGATCAGAAGAAGAAGATAAAGAAATTTTGAGAAGAAGAAAAGTTGTAAAAAGGGGGGAAGAAGCACTTGTTTGTGACTTGCAGCCTATTGGCTAATAGATTGGGCACCTTGAAGTTCTACGATATTTTGCTCAAAAGGTGCAATCGTTTCCAACAGCTTTGGAAAGATCACAATTTCATTTGTGACTTTCCTTTGAATTTTAGAGGTACAGCTCCCCCGTATGATTTGATTGGTTTTTCTGAGTATGCTATTAACCAGAAAGCAGAAAAGGAAAGCAAACATCTGTGCATAACAATGACACAAATGTGATTGATAGCGTGAGATAAGGAGAGCGCAAATGAATGATACACAGATCACTCATTCAAACCCCATGAATGATAATCAGAAAAGAACGAACAGCAGATCCTCTCAATAAATGACTTAACTGGAATTCACAGATTCTACAACAAATGCATTCACAACTTGATATAATAGAAACTACACTAAAGGATGATTGCAAAGACACAAAGGAAATTTGCAATCAAAAGAAACATGGACAAATACACAGATTTAAGAATGTCTCTTTATTCCCATAATGCAAAAATATGAGTTCATAGACTCAATATCTTCTATACAGCACATGTGCTTGAAAAGGAAACCAAACTGCTCCTCTCTTCCCTTCCCGGTGAGTAATAGAAAAAGATCCCCCTTTCTCAATGAAAATTTCACAATAAAAATAACTTCCCTTCTTCCCCCCAACCTTTCGGTTCTATAACTACCTCTTGAAATAATCTCTAAAATGAATAATCTCTTGGGAGACTTTTCAATTTCTCCCATAACTGCCTTCTTTCTCATAACCATTTCTTGAAATCTAAAATTTCACTTTGTGAACTCGCCCTTTTATCAATTCTCCCTTTAAAACTGCTCGCCAAACTATACCGATTCTTTATAATACTGCACTAAAAGGCTTTCCTACGCTTTCTCGAGAATCAAGAAATTGGTTTGTATGAGGGAACATTGGGACGAATCTTGCATAGATTATGTTGCTCGAACTTTATCTTAATATAATAGTACTAATCTTGACATGCTTATCTCCTCCAGAATGTCGGAATTCCATGTCGATGGCCCTTTATTTCAGCTGTATATTTACTAAATATTGACAATGACTATGCCATTTGTTGGTTCCAGACTAAGAAATGACTTTCATTAACAATTGATGCCGACTCAAGGTCATTTAAAGACCACTTCGAAGAACATTTTGATCCTTTGATAAACCGAGCTATGTTTCTCCACAACAATCTAAGATTGCTAGGACGTAGAAATAATTGTGCCAAGGATGTCATATCAATTTCAAAGAATTGGCCATGTGTAATACTTCTAATTGATTAAACTCCTCAACTCGAGACTGTCCCAGACATAAATTTGCAACTGTTGTGACGCCTTCAAAACATTTTCTTATGGATCGAAGTAATTAAACTGGCTCTATGCCTACCCATAGCATTTGCTTGAAAGTTCCTATAGATTTTGAAGATTTGAACACAATTTCACAGATGAGGGCAAGCTCAAGACATAATTTACTTATAAAATTTTAACTGAAGCAATAGCACTAAGGTGTCGCTCCACATATTCTATATTACACCTGTTCAATGCAACGAACAACCTTTCTTTCCTCAAGCATGCAATTCTCCTCTATATCTAACTACTTTATAGGAGGCATTCCTGATTCAAATGCATTCTATGATTCAGTCAGAATAGATTGATTGCAAAGTAAACTAGTCTTTGCCATCAATTACTTTTGAAGCGACTTTATTGGCAAATGATTTAACTTAATCTTCTTTTGCTTCAAGGAGAGTGGTACAGCATCTTTGTTTTCAACATGGAGACCCATTTGTCATCCCATTCATTTGGTGCTCAAGTCTTCACCATGTTTCGGGTTTTGTCATTGTGACCAAATATCATTTTGCATAGTATGAACCTTAACGTTTCCGAATTCTGGAGATTTGAAGACTCGAAAATTTTGTCTACTGAGTAAAGCATGGCTTATAACAGCTCTTTAGCAAAAAGCCTTCACCTGAGAGTTATAGAAACACGAGCATACCCGCCTTCAATTTTCAGAACATAAGCTACTATGTAATACCCGCAATGATCAACATTTTCTCATTATAAATCACAAGGTTGGATGGGTAGAACTCAGACACAAGCTCTTTAACATTACCAATATCAGAGGCGATGTACAACTTTATCAAATCAAACTAGCATGCCTTCAATTAGAAGCTCAATTCTGCTACTCCTTTCACTGGTTCTTATTTCTCTTCAACGACTTTCCTCAATGTAATGACTAGTTCTAGAACTCTAATTTGAGTGACCATATCAAACTTTCCAAGTCCATCGAGAGCTCTGTAGAATAGCTCTGAGTCTTGATCATTTAACCAATTCGGCTCATTAATATTGCAGTGACTAATATCCCTATGCAACCAATAGAGCGAACATTCATCTGAGGAAATAAGCAGAAGAATTCAAGAAGTGGTTTCCTTTATTCTGTCGTCACAAACTTGTTGTCCCTAAGCAAGGCACAATCCTTAAATATTTTGGACAATAATTTTCTCTAATCCATGATGCAGCCTTTCTAGAGAAGTAAAATTTAGAAGCATCCACCAAAAGCCATTGAAGATCATCTTCATAGAAATCCATCTCAAGATTGTTCAATGTTAAAGAAATGATCTTCAAAATGCATTGATACCCACTGCCATTGTTGATGAGCAGTTAATTCGGCTTAATCATAGAAAATCTATAATATTGATTGGCATCTGATTATCAGGCTCCAGTTGCTTATAATTGATTTCATAACAAGAATAATTTAGAAGCCAATAATGTCTTTACCAAGACTATCTCAATGTGTCAACTCCTTTCATATGGAGTCTTGAAGGCGGCTTCAAGGTCTTCGATATAAGCTCTTCCAAAGTGATTTATTCGCAAGCTTTTTATATCAATCAAAGCTATCCCTTTGATGCCAATGCTTCTCTGTGTAATAAGCGAGTGTTAACATGATCCATTCGCTGCTGTGCATTATTTTACAATTTTGATAGCATTGAATTCACCTTTGGTTGTCTTCATCGAGCCATTGCAACTGCCTATTACTTTTGCCAATAAGTTTCTAAAGTCTTTACAACATATGGGTTTTGCATATGGGCTGAAATGAAATCATCATCATAATCTATGGTATCGCTGGAATTTAGTAAAATGACAGTGATGTGTCATCTGGGTATGTCACCTCAACTTCATGCTTGAGCAACAACTTTGCTGCATCCTTGCTTATCATAACGCCGCTTTAATGTCTCTGAGCACGTGTAGTGAATCTGGAAGAAATACTCTCTTCGTCATAGCCTCAGCTTTTTTCAATAACTATCCAATTACAACAGCAGCGGCTTTTTAAGTGGTTATAGGAACCCCTTCAAACACCACCCAAGTTAGCACGACCAAGCAAAATGCTGCCCACTTTAAAATAAGTCAAAAGCTTTCACTTTCCAACTTTAATTTTTGCCTTTCATAATGTTGGCAGGAAAAGTGATGATTGTGTGAACCTCGGCGAGAATTTCCATGGTTATGCGAATCTTGCAAAACGCCACCACAACACTTAGTGAACTATTAAACCATGAAACTTTGCAAGCAACATTCTGGCCAGAGATGAAAAACTTCATAACTTTCAATTGGAAACTCCATTTCTTGCAAAATTTTGACAACAGGGTGTATAATCGATGTAGAACAAAACTTAGAAACCATTTTTGCTCCAGACTCAAGAAATCTGAGATTTGACATTATTTACAAATTGCTAGCCAAGAGCTTAAAACTTTAAAATCTCACAAATGGTAAGAGGTTTTGATCTGAAAATTGGTCACATGTGGCAAAATAAGGTCAGGATCAGGTCTGCAAAAGGATTTCACACCAGCCTTTATGGAATTTCAAAATCAATTGTTTTTGTGATTTTTCGGGCTAAATTGCTTATGGAGGTGCATTGGAAGTTTAAAATGGGCTAGTTCAAAAACATGGCCAACACAGCCTACAAGTAATTATGAGGACAAAAATCAGTCAACATGCAGCCCTAAAGAAGACATGTCCAAAAGTTCACTTCAGCTCTATGAGGATAAGGATAAAAGAGATTCACCTGTTGAAGCTACAAATGAAGAGCACATGAAGATTGAAGAAGATACCACCATGGAGGTTGTCAAACCAGCCATGTTAGATTAGCTACATGAAGGTATGGGTTTTTGTGATGTTTCATTATTTGAGCCTAGCATTGCTTCATCACCTTTACATCATTTTGGCAAGGAATCAAATTGTGGTTTGGGTGTCCTTAAATCAGATGTTGCTCATACATATGTGAGCAATTCAGAAATTCCAGTATGTAATGAACAAAGTGAATTGGATAAGACTGATTTCACATTGCAAGATTTGAAGGATTCCTTGGTGGTTAAGGGGGTTATAGCTGTACATACACTTTATAGATCAGCCCTTGAGGAAAAACATGATGTAGAAGATTCTACTCACTACTTTGATGGTGACCCTTTGATTGAGCATGGTGATAACCTAGTTTCCACACATGGATGTAATGAGGAAGAGGCCATGAAAAAAGCTGATTTGGAGGTGCACATTTATGAAGACCAAACAAAAAAATTTGCATGGAGGTGTTAAGTCTCATAAGTCACATTAGTTGGAAGGGCAATTGAAAGTAAACGAAGGCAAGATTGTGGTGCAGCCCTAACTCATTTTGATCATGTTCATAAGCTGATGGCAGGTTTCTGTTGGAAGGCTCTAGGGAAGCATGAAGGTCTTGAAGGAGGTATATCTCTTGATGACTTGCATGAACTCAAGGGGGCTTTAGTGGTAGTAAAGTCAAACTACCTACACTTACTTGCTGACAAAGATCATCTCCTCACACTTGGTGAGATATACTCAGATGGTTTGAGAAGAAAGGAAGAGGAGGTGGACCAGCTCCCCCTTGAGCTTGAGGGTGCAGTGGATTCTTTGAGGGGCACTCAAAGGGCTCTCCAAGAATCAAAAGATCATGAGGATAAGCTTTGTTGGAAGCTGACAAAGGGTGGAGACATGGAGGAAGGACATTGAGGATCCCATGAGGAAGTCACGAAGATAAAAGAGATCTATACACATGAAAATTTAGCTTGCAGCCATAGGACAGAAATTATGGCACATGACACACTAGATTTTCCATTGAAGACATCCCTCAGACCTGCACTAATAAATGAGCACCCATTCATGGAAGGAGAGCTGATTGAGATTGAGGAAGACATCACACTAAAGCATGAGGTAAGGAATGATTTTCTGATGTATGACAGCAGTCCCTTATCTTCAAATTATCATGTTATGACAGCCAAGGGGATCAGCCTTAAGGCTTCTGATTTTCATGGAGAAACTCATGTTGGACCGGCACTTGTTGGAGAACATGCAACGATGAGGAAGGAGAAGTTTGAGATGATCGAAGGCACTACAAAGAGGTATGATGAAAGTTCTGATTTTCTATTTTATGACAGTAGTCATATTTTTGTGTATAACCATGAGAAAGCAGCTATGTCACATGAGGGGAATGGTGTTAAGGGATCTCCCAATGTTGGCACTCAAGATGTGAGTGTCAAATACAAGGAATGTATTGTGGATTCAAGGCACAAAGGTTCTGATTTTGCATGCCATACTATGGAAGATGTGAAGAAGACACAAGACATGTGTGATGGGTGGATGCAAAGAGCTAGGTGAGCAAAGATGTTGGCTGCCCTACTTTTGGGACTTATGACACGCATCAGGGATGCAAATTCGAATGAAGATACTATGGAAAGGTATGATAATTGTTTCGATTTTCTGATTTGGAACAGCAGTCTTTGGGTTTTACATAATCTTGAGTTGGCTGCTCCTAATCATGAGGATGATAGTAAGAAGATTTCTTCTATTGTTGGCACTCATTTGGGAGACAATAATGAGGTCTTATTTGTGTGTCCAAGACACAAGAGGACCAAGCTAGTACAGCATGTCATGAGAGAGGCAAAGAAGATTTGAAGTATGTGGCATATGAGGAATGAACCTTGCATGGTGGCCAAGCAAGTGGAGCAATCAGGTTTGAGGTATGATTCAGAATTCCTTGTTTGTTTACATAGCTTGCTTTATGAGGATTTGGTGTCACCTCTTTTGGAGAGCCATTTGAAGGCTCGCATTATAGACTTGGATGGCATTATGGAACATACACTTTGTGGATCAGCCACTAGTATTATGCCTTCATATGTAGATGGAGATATGGGTAATGCAGATTTGGTTTGGTTTTTGATCATTCATGGAGCACTCGAAGAGTTTGCTTGTGATGAGTCTCATCATGTTGATGACTCTTTGGTAGAGTATGTAGTTGCTCTATTTCAGAGATTTGTGATGCATGCCATGGAGACACTTGCATTTGTTGGGCTTACTTTGGAGGTGGAGTTGAACTATGACACAAGGTATGGAGGTATTGCTATAATGTTTGGCAATTTTGCATATTTGGAACAGCAAAACCTAAGCACTTGCCAAGGAGGAATTCGCCCATCTAGGGTTTGACATTTGAAAACTATTTTGCATATATTTAGTATGTACAATCATAGATTTAGATCTGATTTGTAGAGCAAAAATCTGGGCATATATTTAGCATGTTTGAGCCCATAAATTCATTGTAAAATCAGTCCAGATTATTCAGTTTTGTAGCAGCGGACTTCTTTAATCAGAAATCAGATTTATTGGACCTATGTTAAGCATTGTGATGGTTGATTTTCATGGTTGCTATCATAATTGATGTTATCTACATGTTTGGCATAGTTTTATGGATGTTTGGCATAGTTTTATGGATGTTTGGTATATGTTTATTGGATGCCTATAAGTGTTTATTATTCTGAAAAAATAAAAAATCAGAATTCAGTCCTAGGGTTTGAGCAGAAAACTAAATCAGAAAAGTGCAGAAATATAAATCAGAAATCTAGGGCATAAATCAGAATTTTAGGGCAGATCCCATTAGGGATATTTCAGCTACGCTTCCCGATCGGACACTTGCAATAAGGAGCATTGGGTAGTTGTCCCAAATTATCAAAGGGTAATCCCAATGGGGGTTTATAGAAGTGATTTGAATTAAGAGGATGGAAAAATTGTTTGTAGATGCCACTGTGAACATGAAGAATGCAGACATATTTATATGGAAGAACTGATCAAAGAAGTTAATAAAGAAAATATGAACATGAAGCAAGCAAACATATTTGCATGAAAGGACAGGTCTAAGATGAGGAATTAATAACAGCTCCAATTTTTCTTGAGGGATGCAAGCAATATTTCCAGAAGGATTACGATGTCAGGGTTTGAAACAATGTTATCGCCCTACATATTCTAGCAGGATGTGTCTCTCAAGTAGGGATCTCTACTCCTTATGAGCCTGGGTCTCTCGAGTTGGGATGTCTACTCTTTATGGGCCTATCCAAATAACATTGGAACATTTAAGCTTTCTAGACACAAGAAGTCGACATTGTTACCTACACAACAAGAACAACAGTTGGATAAACCACTAGTGGAGAAATCAGACCTGGAAAATAAAAATCAGTAGTTGGAAAAGATGATTCAAAAGTTGGATAAAGAAACCATCCCCTGAAAGAATGAAGTCAAGTACTGGAGGGAGACAAGTAATAAATTTGAGGACTGGTGGACCACCCATGACATTGCTGCCAAGAAGTTGAAGCACACCAATGATCATCTTATGACAGACATAAAAGGTAAAACGAAGCATTAAAACAGCTCAATCAGAAAGTAGAGATGGGAAAATCTGAACATGAGCAGACTTAGGCACCTTTTGATGAAGGGTAGCACATGAGCAAATTGAGGCATTTTTACCTAAAGAGAAACTAGCACATGAGATTACCAAAGCAACATTGAGAAAAAAGAAGGAACGGGGTGATGCTACTCTCAAAGTAGCCAAGCAGTTGACAAAGATCAGGAAACTGTTTATTGCTCTATTTGATAAATTGAATACATGAATTAATAATAGAGATGACAATGCATACCAGCTGGATACATGCGTAAAATATATCTTTATTCACACATGAAATTATTACTGAAGAAGACTAGAGATGGTCAACCAACGATCAAAGTCAATCCGACTAGATCATACTACTCTCCTTGACAATACACAATGTATTTAAAGGACCCAACGGTTGCCAAGAAGAACACAACCATCAACCAACCAACACTTATAACTACCCGAAGCCAACAACCAATTAATACATAGTCAGATAACCAATTTTATCAAAACATAATTATAGACATTGTACACCGACTATAGAAACTTCAAAAATTGATGTGGCCGGCTGATTCTCCACAATCAACTGCATCCACATCTGCAATACTAAGGGTTGGACAGTCATCACAGCACTCTATAGTGATGATTACCACTTTGGTGGCTCCTAAAGATATGGTAGATGCACACAACCCCAACCAATTAAGTTATGACAGTGATGCCAACAAGTCTTATGGGAAGGGAAGATATAGGCATCAATTTTATCATAGCACAAATAGTCTTTTTCCATGTACTTGGCATGCTTAACCTAATCTCGTTTATTGTACTTGAGTAAGACAATGAACTTAATATATGTGTATTACAATTAAAGTATGTGTGCTTGTATTACTTGAAATTAACTTTTGTATTAATTATGGTTGAAAATTTAGACTACTAAATATGTCCCATACAAGTGGTGGTTGTCAAACAGTCAAACTAACATGCCTTTAAAGAGCCTTTCTATACATGCTATGTTTGAACAAATAAATGGGAATCTCTATCACATTCTCCCCAATTGTGATAGTTGTCTTATGTTGGAGAATATATTGAACATGCTATGTATGAATCATAGTTACAAGACTCGGACTTAGACTCACTGTAAACTTGACAAGCTGATTTTTTACCTGAACTCAAACTCAATGCCTAGACTCGGCAAATTGAAAAAACCATGAAATATAGAGATTTTTAAGGATTTAAAATTTGTATCATGCACCCTTTAATAAATAAACATTAAAGACACAATAAACTAATCAAATAGAAGCTACTTTGATCACATACACAAGTATACATCAATCATATGAGTATAAAAGCAAATTTAAGTTGAAGGAGACAACATTTTTAGATATATAAATATTGTCAGGTGTTTAAGGTGTACAAAACTCATGGATTATAATATCCATGGCATCGAAAACAAAAATCACAATATTAAGTCATAAACTATGGTCGAAAGGAGCTTGTATCCCTCAACCCAACAATACTAGCTCTATATGGAGTCATGTGCTTCTTTCTTAGACGGGCCTACAAATGCTGCTACAACCTTAAGAGCGTCACTTAGGATACAGTTTGACTTAGCCAGCTAGAAGTATAAATATAATTTAATTACTATGAATTTAATTGGTAAAAGTTGAAAAAACCATGAAATATAGAGTTTTTTAAGGATTTAAAATTTGTAAGATGCACCCTTCAATAAATAAATTTTAAAAACACAATAAGCTAATCAAATAGAACCTACTTTGGTCACATTCACAAGTATACATCGATCACATTAGTATAAAAGCAGACTTGAGCTTAAGGAAGCAACATTTTTAGATACATAAATATTGTCAAGTGTTCAAGGTGCACAAAACTCACGAATTATAATATCCATGGCATCAAAAATAAAAATCACAATATGGAGTCATGAACTATGGTAGGAAGGAGCTCGTATCCCTCAACCCAACATTACTAGCTCTGTGTGGAGTCATGTGCTTGTATCTCAAACAAGTATGTTGCTACAGCCTTAGGAGTATTACTTAGGAAAAAGTTTGACTTGGCAGACTAGAAGTATAAATATAATTTAATTACTATGAATTTAATTGGGAAAAGTTGAAAAAATTAAAAAAATGTTGTTCTTCCTTTCAACATGGCCCAAAAAGATTTTCATTTTTTTGTTTTTTAAAACTAGAGTAGATATTTGGAAATAAACACACGCAATGGGGTCAAGGGGCAGCACCCCTTGTGGAGGTCTAGGGGCAACACCCCCAATGGCATCAAGAGTCAAAGCCCCTCAAAGGGTCCATGGCTAGTGCCCTAGGTGAGATCCTTGTTGCAATACAAGGCAACGTTGAGGGAAAGCCCCCACCCCCAAGCCCAAATTAAAGCCTTTGAGACCACACAAACCATCATGGACCATGCCATTTTTCATAGTTTTCACATTAAACCATCCTCCAAAAGTGCTCCAAACCCTTCATAAAATGCTTGAATTCATGGTTTTATGTTTTAAGCATTTTCAATTTTTTATGCTTTTTTTCTTGGTTTTCATACACCTGGCTAAGTCTAACCATCAGGGCCCATCAGATAGCCAAATCATGAGTCCTCAAGACTCATTGAGTCTAGGCAAGTCCTAGTGAGTCTTGTAACATTAGTACCATGAATAAAGTACCATGTTATTATTTCAAATATTGAAATATGTGCATTATTTCTTTATTTATAGTCTTATTTGGTTGTGAATAGTCTATTTCTATGTACAATGCTGCTCACAATAAGATTGTTCAAATGAGATTGTTATCCAGCATCCAATTGGTTAGATGATGATGGTATTGGCATCATCTTAGAGCCTGCTTGATATGGACGTAAATGATGCCAATAAGAACCCCCTTGGTATCCAAAAGAATGTCACCCAACTCCATCCATGTTATTGATTCAGAGTCTTTTAATTAGCCATCCTTCAGCATATAGCCATCACATCCACTCTCTATGCGGAAAATACCCACTACCTTTGTAGAGCGCACAGCTATCCAAGCCAATGACTGTGGCACCATCAACAACAATGTGCATCAAATGTGTTGTACCCAAATAAATTTTTTGCTTCAATAAGACATTTTGATTTAAATGGTCTAAATTGTCATCAAAAGTCAATTTTAGGTCAAAAGAAGCATGGGATTTTTGTGGGTTTATTGTCCAGAGGATATTGGCAAATTTTGAAAATTTTGAAAATTAGGGTTTCCAGGCCCCTGTTTTTGGGAAAAACCCTAAGAATCTTTCCAGAATTGACTGAAAATAATTTTGATTGGCTTATTTCACCTCACGATCAATTGGTAAAGTCAGAATCAAGAAAAAGTCAGTTTTGCTCTGGTGGGTCTACTTCACTTTTTCAGGAGAAAAGTTAGGACCTTCAAGATCAACAATGGCAGATGGTTAAATACCAAGTGTCGAAATCTAAGCCTAAAACACATCACAGAAGATTCTATGACGAAAGATACTTTGCAACGGAGGGGATTTTCGAAGAGGTGAAAATCATCAAAAAATTTCTAACTCTAGAGCATAAAAGCGCCCCTGGAGACCAGGGGCGCCCAAGGTTTCAAAGGCTCAAATCGACTTTTTGGATTTGTCACTTCCAAGAAGTCTTCTTTGGAATTCTTCCAGCTTCGCGATGAATCTGCCAACCAATCCAAAAGATCTATCTAATGCCTGAATTTGAAGATCAAACGAAGAACGGAGGAAATGAAGTTAGTCAAAATTTAACTGACTCCAATGGATAAAAGAGCCCATGCTAGCCAAGGGTGCCCAAACTTTTGAGGCAACAAATGCAACTTTTTGAGCAAATGACATCTAAGATGTTTGTCTCAGACTTGATCAAGCTTCGCAACGAGTCCACCAGTGGATTAATCGGAGCTGCCAAACAGCCGGAATTAGCAGTCAAACAAAAGGATTTAGTCAGTCAAATTGTGAGTTCAGAGCACAAAAGCACCCCTGCTAGCCAGGGGCGCCTAGGGTTTTGAGCCCTCAAATGCAGTTGCTAGGGTTTGCTAAAATATTCATCCTCTTCGGAATTCTTCAAGCCTTCCATTGCATATCTCAGCCTGATCAGAAGAATTGTCAGTAGCCGACAGTTGCAGATTGAACAAAGAACAGAGCATGAAGGACAAAATTAGAAAATTGTAAAAATGGCTAAGTCTGGCAATAAAGGAGCACCTGCTGGCTAGGGGCGCCCAAGATTTTAACATGCCAAATGCAGTTTTTAGGGTTTATGACCTCTAGGAGATCATGTTCAGTTTTGCTTCAGCTTTGCAGTGGACCTGTCAGCTAGCTCGGGAGATTTGTCAAGTGTCGAGAAATGCAGACTGAAGGGAGTAAAAATCAAGTTTGAAATGGTGAAAATCCTTGAAAATTTTCTAAATCTGATGAGCAAAAGCGCCCCTGCTGGCCAAAGGCGCCCAGAGTTTTGATGACCCAGAAGTCAAAATTAGGGTTTGCAACCTCGAGACATTTTCAATGGTGAAAAATTCTGAAATTTGGAACTAATTTTCTGTAGGCCTATATGCAAGTTATCACAAAAGGAGGGGTGTTGATTCATTGGTTGGCGTGAGTTATTGAGGACAGTCCTATTCTTTGCTGTTTTTGACTGTGCAACCCTTAGTCTTTTTGAGGGTTTATTTGAATTGCTTTGTTTTGGGTTTAACCACTGTCAAGAACAATTTGAAGGGAATATCTGGAGTGTGTTTAAGAGCTTTAAGGCCTAAGTGTGTGTAAAAGATAGGTGGGTTTGGATTCTTTTTGTGGGTTTGTGTCTAAAGAACCAAGTTTTTTTTTAATAAGTTGCAGGGTATAAATTGGTGTTACCATTGAAAGACCAAGGATCTTGTGTTTACTGTTGTCAAACCACATTTTCATTGCCTTTGAGAACTCCTTGAGTTTGCAATAGCTTTTGCTCTGCATCAGGAGACCTTGTTGGTACTTTACTCTTTCATCTGCCAAGGGGGTAATCTTGTGTGTAGCAAATTCAAGTGGTGACTTCAGAGATTGTTGTCACCTTGTGCTTGGCGTGATGATTACACTTGATGTTGCAGTGCATTTGATTATGTTTGGTAACATGTTGATTGTAGATATTATTGGTGGACAATTGATGTGTATATGTTCCTCCATATTGTAATGATTTCACCTAATGCGTGTTATTTCAAATATTACTTTCAGTGATAATGCAAAGTTGTCCTAGATTGATACTTGGTGACTACTCATATCAGCCACTAAAGATTGGTCATTTTTTTCAAATTATAGCATTGCAAAGAGAATCACTGCATTCATTATTGGAAAATGCAGCTTAGACAAAACAAGTCCAAAGTTGAGAACTATCAAAGCAAACAGGCTCATTATCAAAATTTGAGACCTGTCAAAGCAACAGGCTCGGTATCAAAATTTGAACCTTGTCAAGGTAAGAAGCTTTGTTCAAACAAATTTAAGACCTGTCACAGTAACAGGCTTTTTAAAGAGGCTTCAGATCAACCAGCAGATATTCTCATCAAAGTGCTTGGCCGAGAGAAGTTTGAGCAGTTCAAAATACAGCTTTGTTTCATAGTAACCCTTTCAGATTAAGGGGGGGATGTTAATGTGTTAATCATTAAGGGTTAGCACATTTGTAATTTATTTTCAGTTTAGATGGTTATGGCAGATAAACTGCTTTCCCTGCCTATAAATTTGAATGTAAACTGTCCTTTGAAATGTACAATTTATATGCAGGAATAAAATATTCTATTCTGCCCCTCCTGTACCTAACACAGATATCTAACACTCTAAAATATCATCTTCATCTGAAAATCAAAATTAACCATTTGAACTTCAACTATTTACAGTACAGACTATGAGCATACCTTGAAGGTAGTAATTAGCCGAGGTTGGCTGCTACTAAGAACACCAATTTCTGAAGACCAGGTGTCACCATTACAGCATGCATAGTGCCCAAGAATACCTCCAATAAGACCAGTCACCAAAGATGCCTTTTCAGAGTCCAAACAGATATCATTCCAGCCTGTTAAATATGCAACTCCTAATGCTAAGGCCGTGGCAACCGAACTATTTATTAGCACTTGCAACCTGAGTGAAAGGCAAAATTAATCAACATCAAGACCAAATATCCATTTCAGAATACCTGATATTTTGGAATAAAGAGAAAAAATAGGTCCAAATATTGTAGCAGATATTATGAAAAAAGTAACATCTCAGAGAGAAATAATGCTAATGAAATTATGAATCAGTTAGAATTTATGTAAAAGGTTTCCTGTATCAAAACTTCAAGGTACAAGAAGGTAACTTTTAAGAGTCAATAAGTCTAACATGAGTAATCAGATATGACCCATTCGCATCTGTAACGACATCAGAATTCTCTCAAATACAGATACAAATACCTGTCCAACTGATTCCAGTAGGAAAGGGAAATATTCATATCTATACTGCAATATCCAGGACAAGCTCTGACATAATAAGAACATCATTTAATACAAGTACTGAAGAAAAACCAATTAAAGGGCTTAGAATGCTTTAAGATTTACGTTATACATCAATAATAGTAGCACATTCAGAATGTCTTAGAGTATCTGTATTCAATGAAAAATTCGTTGAAGATGCCTTATATGATATATCTGTAATTATTTCATGTGTACTTATTTCCTGAGAAACATCTAAGTCCATATAATAACCTCTAAGGCCATTGTGATATCATGGCCACAAAAAATAGGTTAATTAAAAGCTGTACTTGATATGTATGAGAATTAAGCTTTCTAAAGATTATAACATTTTTCCTTACCTGTAGGACCTATGCCCTGTAGTGGTGTTTCCGTACATGTAGGACCTGTATCTACTAAAGAGGCTTGCATACCTTGAACCAGTCCATATTTATGTAATGTCCCCTTCACATTAGCCACGCCTGTGATGTATTTAGCCTTATTTATTCCCGAAGGCTAAATAGGAGAAATAAGGGAATAAATATTAAATTAATTATTTGTAAAGTTATCTCAATTAATTGATATCATAAGATTGCTAGAATAATATATCTCTATATAGTTAATGGTCAATATTAAATGTAATTAGTTAGTCGACATCTTAAATGTCTTCTGTAGTGAGTAGGTAGAGGTTGGTAGATATCTTAAATGTCTACAGTTGTAGTTAGCTGAAGTAGCTAGATTCATAAATGCCTACAGTGCTTTGTCACTGCTATATATTGTAATCTTCTCTTCTTCTTAATACAAGCAAGTAATAGAATTACCGGTTCTTTTTTGAACATGGTATCAGAGCCCAGGTGACTAAAAATTAATCTTCTAAAAATTTTTGAAAGAAATTTTTTAAAAGCTCTTGAAGATTGAATTTTTGTGGCTCTTTGTATTCTGAAAATTGAGGGCTTTTGTGCAAAAGAAAAAATCGTGGCTTTGTGTTTAAGATTTTCGTGCTCCTATTAAAGACAAAAATCGCAGGTATTTTTTTTTTTTTTTGTAGACTTGTGCCCTAGGCCAGCGGATTTTTTCGTGGTCTCTTTTGCTCCTAGGTGTGTGTTTATTCTGAGCACGATTTTCAGACTTCTCTAGGTGCGTGTTTTCACCTGTTTTAGCCACGATTTCGGCTCTTCTTGGGCACATATTTTGTGAACCCTTTGTTGGACGCGTTTCTCAGAGATTTTGTGTAGGATTTGGACAGGTTTCCTCTGAGTTTTTTCAGCCCCTTTCTACACGCGCTTTTGCTCCTATAAAGCCGCGTTTTCCAGACGTATTTGGGCACAGTTTTTGAGTTTTTATGGGCCGCATTCTTGTCTTCATTGTGGACGCGATCTATGCCCTTGCTTTGTTGTTCCTGCTAGGCGCGATTTCCTGAATTCTCTGCAACTTTCTGAATTTTCATGGCTACCTAGGGTCTCTATGAAATTGTCCAGGGTTTTTACCTTCAGTTTCAAGCCGAAAAATTATTCTAATCACGGATTCTTGGTGGGTTTTTCGAGATCTCAATTGGGTTGTATTTGGATTTTTCTGGGTACCTCGAAATTTGTGCAAGTGGTTGTTGCCGAAATTTTTTGGGTATCCTTCAAATTTTGAGTTTTGTCTTAAAAACTCTGCATTGGTTTTATACCTCAAAATCCGTGCTAGGGTTTCGATTTCTGCCTTGAAATTTGTCCTACAAAACTTGTTTTTGTTTTCAATGCAGTGGTTTTTGTGCCTTCACCAGTTTAACTTCAGGGTACGCAATGGCATCTCTGACAAATATAATGCTCAAAAGCAGCCAGAAGTTCAATGGGAAGAATTACAACACCTGGAAGCAGCACATGTTTATGAACTTTGAATATCGTTGCCTCGATCAGGTCGTTTTGGGGAACTCAACTCGTCCCACTGTAGCCAGAAAGGACCAAGACAAATGGGATGAACGCAACTAGGAAGCTGTCATGCTCATCAAACTCTCAATCACAGATGAGCAACTACCTCAAGTACCGTTTGGCAAAACTGCTACGGAAATCTGGGATCATTTGAAGGCCCTTCATGAAACCTTCGACAAGAGCAGAGCGTTCTTTCTCAAGAACATGCTTTTTTCCATCATGATGGATGAGAAAATGTCCTTACAAGAACATCTGACAAAGATTAAGGACATTCATGATCAATTGGAGGCGTTTGGTCGAACAATGGAGGAAGAGGACATGGTCGTCATTACTTTGAAGAGTTTGCCAAAATCTTATGAGCATTTCATTGAAAGGCTCAATATTACTTCAACAAATGTTGATTTGAAGTTTCCAGACTTGTGTAACAAGCTTCTACAACAGGATCGTTGGAGACGGCAGTTTGGAAGCAGTACCAGTTTCACCTCCACAGAGCAAGCGTTCTCTGCCAAATCTTCTGCTAAAAACAAAGGGAAGGCTCAAACTTCTCAGCCGAAAGGCTCTGGTTCTTCTCAGGACAGCAAGAAGAAGAAGAACATTCAGTGCAATTATTGCCATAAATATGGTCACATGAAGGCTGACTGTCGAGTTCGATTGGCTTCTGAACAAAAGAAGCAGGGAGGGTCTCAACAAAAGGCAAATGTCGCAGAGCACTCTAAACAGAAAGAATCTGCATTCTATGCTTTTATGGCCAAGAGAACAGTAGATCCAGTACAATCTTCTGCCTAGTATATTGATTCTGGAGGCTTCATGGCATTTTACTCATCGTCGGGATTGGTTCACAAAATTCGAACCATTCTCTGATTCTATCATTCTTGGAGGAGGCGAAGAGTACACAGTTGTTGGTAAGGGCACTGTCTAGATTCACTCAGGAGGAAGAAATTTAATCTTTCTTGATGTCTACTATGTTCCAAGCATGGAACATAATCTTCTCTCCGTCAACCAAATCATGAGGCATTCTCCCCAGTTGGATGTTCTTTTCAATTCGTCCACCTACAGCATTGTTGATCGGGAGACTTGTACTACAATCGCTATGGGACTTGAGGATCATGGTCTGTATAGACTTGTTGATTCTAGTGATTCTCAGGAGCATGCTCTGGCTGCCAGGAGTACTTTCATCAACAAACTTTGGCATCAGCGTTATGGGCACTTGAATGTGTACTATCTCTCTCAATTGTCTCAGGAGGGTTTGGTTGTTGGTCTACCTAAGATCCAAACTCAAAACCATGGAGTTTGTGGAGCCTGTCAAGCTGGGAAGCAGCATCGGACACCATTCTCGAATGGTGATTCTTGGCGAGCCTCCAAGGTACTTCAATTGGTTCATGCTAATGTATGTGGACCAATGAACACTCCATATGTTACTAGATCCAAGTATTTTTTATTATTTGTTGATGATTTCAATAGAAAAATGTGGGTGTATTTTTTGAAACATAAATCAGATGTGTTCAGTACATTTCAGTAGTATAAGGCCTTAGTTGAGAAGGAATCAAGTTCTCAAATTGTCACTCTAAGGTCAGATAATGGGGAGGAGTTTTGTTCAGCTGACTTCTCTACTTTTTGTGTTGCACATGGCATTAAACACCAACTCACCACACTAGACACCCCTCAGCAAAATGGTGTCGTTGCACATAGGAATCACATCATTACTAAAATGGCTCGTTCTATGGAGTATTGAAATGTCCCTAAGAAATATTGGGCTGAAGCAATTTATACTGCAGTCTACCTCCTCAATCGGTCACCTACACAGGTCATTAAGAAGATGACGCCAAAAGAAGCCTAGTCAGGATGTAATCCTAAGGTGGGCCATCTGAAAGTCTTTGGTTCCACAACTCATGTCTGGATTCCAGACGCCAAGTGTGCCAAGCTGGACTCCAAGAGCCAGCAACTTATGTTTACTGGTTATAGCGACAATCACAAGGCATACAGGTTGATTGATGTGGAGACAGATCGCCTCATATTCAATCGTGATGTTGTGATTGATGAGACTACTGGTCCATTTCTTCCTACTACCAGTCCTGTGGATCAGCCTATGAAGGTTTTTGATGAGGGTGTTCATCTTCCTCTTGGTTCCCCTGATGGGAGGGCTTCAAAGCATTCTGACTCTGAAGATGAGGAGTCTACCGGTCATGATATAGCACCACCTGCTTTTCCTCAGGACTCACATCCAGATGACTCTGTTCCAGAAATCCCAAGAGATGTTGTTTCTCCTATTTCAGATGTTGGTACTTCTACTCATCGGCCTAAGTGGTGGCTCAAGACTATCAGAGATCTTCATAATGATGAACTCATTGAGGGCAGATCAGCTCGCAGAAAGAGCAAGCAACAAAACACAGTCAATTTTGCTCTTATGGCCAACATCCACAGCATCTATGAGCCTTAGACATATTCAGAGGCTAAAGGAATTCCAGAGTGGGAAAAGGCTATGGAGACAGAATATCATAGTCTTCTGAAGAATCACACTTGGGTTCTTTTTGATCTTCCTCCTGGGAAGAAACCTTCAACTACAAATGGATTTATAAGGTCAAGTATCATGCAGATGGTACTCTAGATAAATACAAGGCAAGGTTGGTAGCTCAGGGATTCACACAGTGGGAGGGCATTGACTATGAGGAGACTTTTGCTCCTACTACCAAGATGAGCACAATTTGTCTTCTTCTCGCTATTGCCGCCCAGTTTGGATGGGCAGTTCATCAGATGGATGTCAAGAGTGTCTTTCTCAACAGTGAGTTGCAGGAAGAAGTCTACATGACACAACCTCCTGGTTTCAAGGTTGCCGGAAAAGAACATCAAGTTTGTAGACTGGTCAAAGCACTCTATGGATTGAAACAGGCTCCATGTGCATGGTACATCAAGATTGATCAGTACTTGGTTGATCATGGTTTTCATTGCAGCCCTTCTGACAGTAATTTGTATGTCAAACACTTTGGTGATGATAGTCTCTTTCTTGTTGTCTATGTTGATGGCTTGATCATTACTGGTAATTCAGCACATTTGATTGCAGCAATCAAACAGGATTTGTGTCAGGCTTTTGACATGACAGATTGGGGGCTTCTCCATTATTGTTTGGGTATTGAGGTTTGGCAAACAACTGATAGTATTTTTATCTCTTAGTCTAAATATGCTTGAAGTCTACTTGACAAATTTCGGATGCAGGATTGTAAACCTGCCTCCACACCTATGGAGAAGGGGATGAAGTTATCAGCCAGCTCTGATTCACCTCCAATCAATGAAACGACATTCAGGAAACTAGTGGGTAGTCTCATCTACCTCACTGCCACTAGACCTGACATTAGTTTTGTTGTGAGCTACATTTCTTGTTTCATGATAGCTCCAAAAGCTGATCATTGGGTTGCAACGAAGCGTGTGCTGCGATATGTTAAGGACACTTCAGATTATGGTATTTTGTATGGCAGGTGTAGGGATCCAAAGCTGATTGGTTACACAGACTCAGATTGGGCAGGTTCAGGGGATGACAGAAAATCCACTTCTGGGTATGTATTCAGTTTGGGTACAGGTGTTGTAACATGGACCAGTAAGAAGCAGCAAGCAGTGGCTCTTTCCTCGACTGAAGCTGAATATCGAGGAACAGTTAAGGCAGCATGTGAGGCAATTTGGCTGTGCAAGATGCTTTCTAACATGCACATGTCACAAGTAGGACCTTCTCCCTTGTACACTTGATAATCAAGGGGTGCTCAAACTAGCCAAAAATCCAGTCTTCCATGAATGTACCAAGCATGTCGAGCTTCATTGTCACTACATCCATAAGCTGGTAGAAGACGGATCAATTCAGCTGCAGTATGTTCCGACAGTGGATCAAACTGCAGATATTCTCACCAAGTCTCTGAGCTCGGATAAGTTTATCAAATTCAAGGGGCAACTTGGTGTTGTTGACAGATTGACCATTAAGGGAGGGTGTTAGAATAATATATCTCTATATAGTTAATGGTCAATATTAAATGTAATTAGTTAGTTGACATCTTAAATGTCTTTTGTAGTGAGTAGGTAGAGGTTGGTAGACATCTTAAATGTCTACAGTTGTAGTTAGCTGCAATAGCTAGATTCATAAATGCCTACAGTGCTTTGTCACTGCTATATATTGTAATCTTCTCTTCTTCTTAATACAAGCAAGTAATAGAATTACCAGTTCTTTTCTGAACAAAGATAGCTTTATATTTAATTAATTTAATAAAGTGACTAAAATAAATATTATATCATTAAGTCACTTGGAATAAAATAATATTATTTTCTAGAAGCTTCTTGGAGGTGAATGAGAATTCTTTATAAGGAGCTCAATGCAAGTCACTTTCACCATGTCTTGAGTTATTCTACTTTCATACCTGTTTGGTAAAGAGCTGAGTGTTTGCATTGCCCGAGGGTTTGATTGCATTGCCCGAGGATTTGAAGACTCTAGGGTATTGATTTCGGTTGTGGAAGATCAACCCTAGTTGGAGTTGAGTGGGAGATACTTTAGTCTTCCAGTTTGAGCAAAATTTCATGGTCTTTGACCAAATTTTGGTGGCAAGGAGATATTCGATTTTGGAGGAAATAGTTGCAGACTTTTTAAAGAAGTTTGGCAACTTGAGTTCGATTTTGTTAAGAGATTGGAGAAAGTATTTCAGTTTGGCATCAAGTCGATTTTTGGAGATCATGATGGCAGCTTTATTGCAAATCAAATTTTGATAGTGAAGGACAATTTGCTGTTTCAGATACAGGGCAGCATCTTGCACAATTTGCTGGGTCGATTTCTATGTTTGGAGTCTTATAAAAATTCAGTTTTGCCAGAAGGAGAGATGCCAGGCATCAGGGATAATATTCACTGCTTTTTGACATCAAAAGAGACATCTTTGAGGGAGATTCGACTGGTTTATTGGATTGCTGGGTCGTCTATATTCAGTCGCCTTTCCAGGTTCTTTACATATTGTAAACCTTGCATTTTTAGAGTCCTTTTTGCATTGTTAGAATCGCTGTCATAACAGCAGACTGTAACTTCATCTCATATGTTGAATATATCAAATTTGCATCATATAGCAGCTTGAGTCGAATTAGTCATTATCTCTTGTAAATCACACTCATTGAGAGTTTTAGTGTGAACATCATTGGCATTCATTGTAATCAGTTTAAGGACTATATTTGCAATACTTTGGAGTTGGGAGTTTGCTTACAAACTGTTTGTCAAAATGACATAATACTGTAGCTGTAAGTCTATAGTAGTTTCAGTCATATATTGCATTGAAAAATCACTAAAAATATCTGCATTTCATCTTAGTTGCATTTGAAAATCTTTGGCATTGTTGGTTAAGTTTTTATGCATCAAATCTTCATTCAAAAACAAGCAAAACAGAGCAGAAAATCAATTACCAGCAATAAACACCTTGCAAGACAACCGTTTGACAAAATAGTAGAGGCATCAAAACAAGAAATTCAGGGCAGATTTGGCAAGGTTGTTTACAATTTATTTAGTGCAAACAAGTAACTCGGTCCAGGGGGGGTATTAAAAAGTCATGTATATTTAGGAATGGAACTAATACTCGAGAAACTATACGGTCCACCTGCCCATTCATGATTTGCTCTAGAATAATAGACATCTATGCAATGGCAAGCATTAGCATGAATTGTGCATTGTCCCATTGAAGTGAATATTTGTAAAACCAGTACAATAGGTACTACAGAATGGCAGAAGGGAAAAAGACAAAAATCAAACGATGCTATTTGTTGCAAATAAAAGAAGTGCAAGTACTCTAGAACTTGGAAGTGCAAGAAAATAAGCTACCAAACAAACTGGAAGAGGCTAAGGCATGGACACAGGTAGTAAAAGAACCATTAAGCAAAAAGGAGGAGTTGATCGAGAAGCAAGTAAAGAGTCAAATGATAGAAGGACAGGAAAGGCACAATAAATTATCAAATATAATCATCTAAGGGCTGAAAAACCATGGAGAAGGAGAGGAGACAAAACATCAAGCAAGGGATTTCCTTTCAGATTGGTTAAAATGAAAAGGTCAGATCAAACAAGCAAGTAGAATCAGAAGTGGCAGGAGACATGAAGGGATATACATATCCGGGTCACAATGGTCAACTTTGTGGATGTCACAAAAGTATTAAGAAAGAGGCATGTTGAAAGACTCAAACTATTACCTCAATTAAGACTTAATCTTTTTGCAACTAGAAGAGAGAATTAAGGAATGGGTGAAGGTGAAGGCAGCAAGGAATGAGAGGAGCTGGACATAATCAAGCAATAGGAAAGCCTATATCACAGCTCAACAAAACTGAAATAAGTAGGGAGTATGGGCTGCCCAAAATCATCTTATGTTGGTAAGTTGAAACTGCAGAGTTTATCCTTGTAGAAGAGTACCTGGGTTAGGACCCATAGCCAAAGATAGAGAAATAACCATTTTGACAAAAACAAATGAGCACAATGGGTGCAAGACACCAGAATAAGGCAACACAAAGGCAGCAATATGGAATAGAGCAGCAGAAAATGGCAAGCGACATGAGGGTATAATGGTGTTACTAAAGGAAGCATGGGGTAAAAATGTCAGAATAGGAAAACAAAATGAAAATAAACAGTATATTTGGATAAGAACTATAAAAAATGACAGAAATATTTAGCATAGTGGCATGCTATTTTACACCCAAGAATTTCAAATTGTATAAAAAACATGACGTAGACCATGAAGACCCATTCCTAAAGAGGGATATTTCAGCCTACAGTAAGCTTGGGAAGATTCTGTTTCCAGGGGAATTTAATGCAAGGAAAGCAGACAAACAAACCAATATTCTATGAAGTAATGAAGATCCAGATATAAATCCTCTGTGGATGGTGGAAGAAGAAAATCAGCAATGGGTCAGAGCTTCTGAAGATGCATAGTGGGCCACCACACACTTTGAAGAAGAGTTATCAGCTTTATGCACCATACACAACTTGATCGTATGTCTATAAGGAAATGGGAAAACTCAGGAAATATACATGTGAAACTTATAATGGGCAGCGAGTAATTGACTATGTAATATGCTTACAAAATTGCATATCTAGAATAGAAGACCTAGAAGTAGAATATTCCCTCATGGAGCTCAAATCAGATCACAAACCAATTCTTATGAAATTTCAATTACAAGGAGACAAAGAGCATGACAACTACAACTGGATCGATAAAATAAGCATCCATTCAAATGAAACATCCTCTCGATAGAGGAAAATCAGCAACGCCTTCAGGGCTGCCTTGAATAACAACAAGAAGAGGAAAGCAAGGGACACCCCAGAATTTGTATAGACTCCTGATTCTACTAAGAGCAAGAAGCTAATGCACACCATTCAAGAAGCCCTAAACACATCCAAGAGAGCTAAACCTGAAAAGAAGAAAATAAATAGCTTCCCAACAAACCCATGGGATGATGAAAAATGCAAGGCAATGCAGAGATCACCAAAGTAACCAGCAGGAAGAACAAAGGAAAACCAAAAAAATGATGTGCGATTGGTGAGAACAGAAAAAGAAGAATACACAAGAACTAGAAGAAAGGAGCTGATTTACTTAGGCAAACATGAGCCAAAGAGACTTTGGAGAGAGCTACATAAGGAAAATACACAGACAGAGATCAGCATAACGGCAAGTCAATGGTTGGGGTAGGCAAAATAGTTGTATGAGCATGAAGAAAAACGAAAAGCTGCACCTCCTACTATCATTGTGAGTGAGGATCTTTTCATGACTAAAGACAACATACAAAGAATTAAAAAGCTAGCAACACGTAAAGCTTGAGACAGAAAACCTACAAGAGAAGCATCTAAAATGGGGAGATCAAATCCTAGCACCTCAAATCAATAAAATTTTCAATGAGGTCATTTGAAACGATTTTCCGACATAGTGGACAACCACCTTATCCATACCCTTGTTTAACAATGGAGAAGTAAAAGGTCATTCAATCCTCTCTTAGCAAAGCTCTTTGAGAGTATGATAGAATGTACAATTGGTAGTTGGGTGGAGGAACATGGAAGGAGAGAAAAGGAGCAATAACGTTTTAGACCCGAACACTCAACTATCAATCATTGTGTCATGCTCAAACACCTAGTTGAAAAGGTTTGGGGTAAAAAACAGGATGTTTATTGCTGCTATGTGGAATTTAAGAAAGCATTTGACATAGTGTCAACGAGCAAATTATAGTGCAAAATGGAGGAACTAGGGGTCCAACACATTATAGGGAAGCAATTCACAGATTATATGAGCAAATCGAGGCTAAAATCAAATCACAAGAAGGGTTGCCTGAAAGTTTTAGAAGTGATATAGGTGTCAAACAAGACTGCCCTCTATCCCCAACTTTTGGATTATACATTGCTAAGCTAGAAAATTGAAAAAACAAATTTGGAGAGGAAGGGGTCCACTTGGCCAAGTATGTGGTGAAACTCGTACCTTATAAGGATGACCAAATTCTAACAGCAGAGACAACCAAGTTTTGAGAGATCGTCTATGGACTTTAGAGCTCTTTTGTAAAGAAGTTGGGATGCAGGTGACCATTCATGAAACCAAAATCTTTATTTTCTCATTGAAAAGGAAAATCAAGCATTTCCACTTTGAGTTTGAAGGAGAGTCTCTTGAAGTGGTGTTAGAATACAAAGAATACAAGCATCTTGGCCTCTATTTTCAAAACAAACTCAGCTGGAACACATGTACGATGAAAAGAATACAAAGAGGTTGAAGAGCTCTTTGTACACTCCAAAACAAATGCAGGTAAGCAGAATTATGGGATTGGAAAACCACCAAGGTCCTATTTTGGTTACTTGTCATACTAGTGGTGTTGTATGGCTGCAAAATTTAGGCTAGTGGAACATTGAGTTTCAAATGGAGGCAAATAGAAAGCATCCAAAAGCATCTAATAACAAAAAAAAATAGAATTAACGCTTCAATTCACTATGAAATTATCCTTGTCGAGACAGGTACTTTCTTGTTAGAGGCAAACACTATGACAATGTTATTATGTTTCTTGAAAAAAACAGAAAACACGAAAACTAGCAAGAGGCCTAGGGCTACAAGCCTACAAGAGATGAAGAGTTGCACAAAAAGAAGAACATATGAATAAAACAAAATCAATATAGATGAGTAGTTGGGACATTAGCCTAAACAAATGCCCAAACTTTAAAAAGACATTAAAAACAATGTGAATGAAAAAGTTTCAACCAACGATGTCGAGGAATAGAACAAGTAGGAAACAACAACACTATATTACACAGTTCAAACGGCTTACGACCATTATGAAAAATCATTTATAAGGGTTGAAATCAAATGAAGGGAAAAAATCCTCATTGCTCCTCAACTAAGGACTAGGTCCCATAGGCTTAAATGCAAGACAAGCAAATGGACAACACCCAAACAAGAGAGGGAGGAGAGGGTTTTTATTTTTTGCACCATAGGGGAGTAGAAATGGAGGAACATTTTATCCTTTAATGTCCAAGATACACAGACATCTAAGCCAAATACAAGGAAACACTAAATTCCATGGTAGAATTATTTGAAGAAAACAGCTTTCAAGGATTGGAGGGTTGCTAACCCAAATCAGCAAGAGAAAGAACAGCCTTTTAAAAGATGCCACTTGTCCTACAAATCTTTGAACATTTGAGGCAACCAGTACAAATTGAGGTCCCATAGTCCATTTTGGTCTTGTGGACGTAGTTGATATCATTCCATTCACATTCATTCTGGTTTTTCTATTTACGAAAAGGACATTTCCAAAGATACCAAAAGCTGTGATTCTTCTACAAATTTTCACAATTATATATAATTGAGTTGTAATCCTCTTCTGCCAAGAAAAAAGTGTTCAACGACTCTAAAAAACAAGAACGCCCAAAAATGAATATTGGCGAGGCTCCTTGGCATTTTTCAGGTTGGCCCTATAGCTTAATACTACTCATTTCAATTAAATGAAATTTGAATAATACGGTTCCAATTAACATCAATATCTCTTGTGCAACATCAATATTTTAGCCCAGGTGATTTCAGATAAATTGTAAATTCTTCAAATTTCACAAAATAAAAAATGAGAAATACATCCATTGGAGCGTAAAAGAATACCAATCCCGTTGGCCTCCCTCCTTGTACTCAGCATCACTTTTGCGCTTCCTTTCGGCACCAAGCTTTGTGAGCTTTGACGATGTGAAGAAAAATGCAAGAAGAAGAGCTCCAAACCTTCACGAAAACATGAGCCCCTTTTAGTATGAACTAAAAGAGTCTCGTTTACAAGTGTAAGCCATATTAATACCTGTAGGAGGCCATGATAGTTGCTGCCATTACTACAAATCCAGCAAAACCACCCGACAGATTTACAGACTTTCGACGAACAGCCCATCTTGCTATGACTAGAGCAAGCGCCACACTTACGAAAGCTTTTATGGCCAGACCATCCATTTTGCCCTACTCTCTGCTTTGCTTTGCTATACCATATAGAGGCTCAAAATTCTCGGGTCATAGGACAAAGGAGAAAGCATAAAGAGTTCATATTTAAAATAGATGTAATGCAAATTCCGTCAAAGCACGTTCCCCATATGTAGATGACAGTGGAATCTCTCACTCTTCAACTATTTTTTGTCTCTCTTGTTATTGCACTTCACTGTTTTTGCACTTTCTACTGTTCAAGTTAGGTAGGCTTTTTCAATAAAAAGTTTCTATAATCAGATTTTCAAACTCTTAGTTATATGGTCATATGGAGGGAGCGAGCTATTCAAAACTTCACAATTATGCTGCTAAAAAAATTACAAGATTCGCTTGGTTTTCATTTCACAAATGTAGATGATATTGGAATCTTTCACTTAATTAATTTTTTTCTCTCTTCTCAATCACTCTTTCTAATGTTTAATTTAGTTAGAAGATATTTTCATTAAAAAAAATCATAATCACATTATCAAACTCTTTAGTTATATGGTCATATGGAGGGGGTAGGTCAAGGGAGAGGGGTCGACACTGGCGCGGGGTCACATAGTGGGGACAAAAGTAATCTTCTATGGGCCCCACAGTGGAGTGCATTAATATTTAATTGTAAAACATTTTTTATCTATAAAGAACAAAGAGTAGTTGAATCATTGTATCGTCAAAAATTGTATTATAAGATCGGTTTATATTTCTCCCAAACACAAATAATCATTCGTAGTCTTACATGTCAAAGAATATTCAAAGCCCATCTGACACCACAAACATACAATCCAATTTTCTTTTTAATGGTTCATAGCATGAAAACATGCAGCCAAAATATAAAATTAGTATAACCCACACTCCCCTTAAATATCACCACTTGCTTTACATCATCGCCAATATTTTCATAGATCTGATGCCACGAGAACAACTAAGAGCCAAGACTATCCCATCACCAAATCCAATCGAACCCACCCCCTATCCCACGTTCCCAGCAACACAACACTCAAAGGAAAATCAGTCATTCAGATGTGTCCCATCAGTCAAATCCCATCGCAAAACTATTGGTGCCTTCTCCTCTTTTGCCACCTACAACCACCAAAACAATGGTGTTAAAGCCACCAAAGTCACCTGAGAAGCAAACAAACACTACACACCATAAATACATACAAACTCAATTGAAGGCATCAAAACAAGTTTTCAAATTTGAAAAAGGAGGATAGAAATTAAAGATCCATACCAAACCAGCATTAAACATATAAAGAGATTTACAAATTCAAAAATGCATTACTCAATCTTTGGAAATTTCCATTCAGCATGTCTCACTTTCATATTCATATCTACATTTTCCTAGAGGCAAAGGAAGAAAGAGGAGAAGCAGCAATAGCAGCATGCTATCAAGTTACAGGTATTCTACTGCTACTAATTCTTTATGCCTACAAATGTCAATCTGTTGAATGCTATGCAAATGTTTTTCACAATACTGTAAATATTTGGGGTCCCACCGTGATACTGTTTACCTTGGGTTTTTCATTTATATTCTTTACATCAGACTAGTAATATGTTGTATGAGATGTAAATGTTTGTCACAATAACCTGTAACTCAATATCTGGGGTTTCAACTTACACTATTTATGAATCTCAAGTCATTTTAGTTCAATTTCTGAATTTTTTATATTATATATGCCTAGGAATATAGATAAGTTGTATGCACTGTAAATTTTTGTCACCCACTACCCTGTAACTCAATATTTGGGGTTTCAACTTATATTATTTATGGATGTCAATTCATTTTTGTTCCTTGCAATGTGATTGTTACACCCTATATGCTCTAAGTGCAGAAGACCAAGTCATTTGTGTTCCTTACAATGTGATTGTTACACCCTATTCTTTATGCCTCATAATGCCAATATGTTTGGTCAAAATTACTTGTAACTCATTATTTGGGGTTTCGACTTATACTATTTATGAATGTCAATGCATATCTAATTAAAATCAATGTGATTGTTTCACCCAATTTGCTCTAAGCGCATAACATCAACTTCTTTCGGTTCAATTTCAACGTTTTCATTTATATTCTTTATGCCTGGGAATGCCAATCTATTCTATGTAGTGTAAATGTTTGTCACACAAACTTGTAACTCAATATCTAGGGTTTCAACTTATACTATTAATGAATGTCAATGTATTTTGTTTCACCCAATCTGCTCTAAGCGCATAACATCAACTTATTTCGGTTCAATTTCAACATTTTCATTTATATTCTCTATGTCTAGGAATGCCAATTTGTTCTATGTAGTGTAAATGTTTGTCACACAAACTTGTAACTCAATATCTAGGGTTTCAATTTATACTGTTAATGAATGTCAATGTATTTTAGTTCTTTACAATGTTAATTCCAATCTGTTTAAGTGCATAAGACCAACTCCTTTCAGTTCAATACAAATTGTTTTAAACTTTTGCAATTCAAACAAAGTAGTAAGATCAAATATAAATCAAATTGTCACCAAATTTTACATTATAAAGTATCAACACGAGCAATAAAGAAAAATAGTATGTTCATGCATCACTCTAACTTTAAGGGTGTTCATTGATGGTTGTTATCATTATTTGAAACATGTTTCCTAATGTGTGTTGGTGCAATATAAAGTTGAAATGAGGACCATACCAATGAAGAAGAGAAACACGACAAGGTGGCCTGCAAGTAAAAGAGGGGTTACATTCCCTCCTGAAGAAGAATAAAAAGTACAAGCAGAGTCAGTTGTGGTAATTACTACTCCTACAAGTAAGCGGACAACAACAACACGACAATGGGAATGGTCAATGAATGAAATAGTAAATCAACAATCTAATGACATGGTGGACAACCAACATGAGGAACTTAATGACAGCCCAAGTCCTCCCTCGGCCCCTAGCCCACCATCTTGGTTGGCAAAGGGATCTATGAATATGGGTAATGACAATCTAAGTCTTCCCTCAGCCCTTAGCCAACCGTCTTGGTTGGTAGAGGGAGTTATGAATGTGGGTAATGATGGTCTAAGTCTTCCCTTGGCCCCTAACCAACAGTCTTGGTTGGCAGAGGGACCTATGAATTTGGGTATTGACTTGCAGTGGGAAGAAGAGCAAGGAACTTATTCATTTCCATCTCCACCTGTCATATTTCCCATACCACAAATGGTAAATTACTATGCATATTTCAGCAAGGAAACTCAAGGTATTAGCAAGGAAGAGGAGGATAACATTGATAACCAAGTGATTAAAACAATTGAATCCCAATGTATTTTGACAATCACTAAATTTGTGAAGGAAAGGGAGTAGCTCAAACAATTAGAAAAGAAGGAAAGAGAGTAGAAGAGGGAGCAAGAGAGAGTTCAAAAGAAAAAAGATATAAAGGAAAGAGAAATTGAGGTGGCCCATAGGGCATTGCAGTGAGAAATACATATAAGAAATCCTACGAACCCATTACTAGAGAACCATGCCTTGTTTCAAGAAATATTAAACATATACATCCCTTTGTTTGGTGTTGGTGATGTTAGTTCGAGTCTCAACCCAATGTAAGTTGCACTCGAGTTTGTGTTGGAAATAATTGTTTAGCATTGTTGCATGTAAGTTGCAGTCAATTTACAAATACAAATCCAAATCATGTAACGACAACTCAAAACGTAGAGGTAGGAGACGAGAACACATCTCCAGATGTTTTTCTTGGCATGCTTGATTGAGGTTGGGAGGGATCATCCCTACAACTCTATGAATTAATGACTACTTTTTTTATGTACATTCTGGAGTGCTTGAGATAAAGTTCAATTGCTAGTTGTTTACTTTTATTGTTGGGGATTGTAATATCCTATTATTAACCAAAAAAAATTCCCACCACATCACCATGCCACTTGTGCATTTGCTAATTTTGTTTTTTAAAATTCTTGGGTCATAGGACAAAAGAGAAAGCATAAAGAGTCCAAATTTTAAATAGACATAATGCAAATTTCATCATGCATGTTCCCCAAATGTAGATGATAGTGGAATCTATCTCTCTTTAACTAAGTTTTGTCTCTCCTATTATTGCACTTTCTAATGTTCAAGTTAGGTAGGTATTTTTATTAAAAAGTTTCTATAATCAGATTTACAAACTCTTAGTTATATGGTCTTATGGAGGGAGAAAATTATTTAAAACTTCACAACTACTATTTAAAACTTCACAATTATGATGTTAAAAAAATTACCAAACTCACAAAAGTTATTCTTGGTTTTCATTTTAGAGATGTAGATGATATTGGAATCTTTTGCTTAATTTTTATCTCTCTTCTCAATAGCTCTTTCTAATGTTTAATTTAGTTACAAAGGTCTTTTCATTAAAAAATTTCCATAATTACACTCTCAAAATATTTAGTTATATGGTCACATGAAGGGGGTAGGCTAGTTAAAACTTCATAGCTATGATGTAAAGAAAAAATTACAAGCCTCATAGAAGTTATTATTGGCTTTCGTTCATGTAGATGGCATTGGAATCTCTTGCTTTTTAACTATTTTTATCTCTATTGTCAATTGCTCTTTCTAATGTTTAATTTAGTTAGGTAGGTATTTTCATTAAAAAGTTTCCATAATCACATTCCCAAACTCTAAGTTATATGGTCACATGATGTATTGTTCCCTTCCTAAGCAATTGACCCTCGAAGACAGTTAGCCTATTCTTTGAGTTCTTGTAAGCTAATTGTGCCATAGAAAAATGGCCCCTTGTCATTTTCATGGCCTTTTAGATCTTGTTTCATGGTGTTGGAACTATGTTGCTTTGATTTTATATTGTGACATGGCTTGAACATGCTTATTTAGGTACTAAAACTCAAAGAATGACATCTTGTGAAGGTGTTGTGAAGTGTTGTAAGACATTTCTACATTCTTCTAGACTCTATTAATTACAATTCACCTTAAAATCACCTTTTTATTCATCAACAAACCCTATTTTGAAGTGTTGTAAAGTATTGTAACAAGCTTTCATGCTTTTCTAGGCACATCTTCACTATTTATCCCTTTTTCATGCTTTATTTGACCCCCTTTATGCTCTCATATGCTTAATTAAGTGTATTTTTTAGTATTATCCCGACAAACAACATTAAATACAACATATTTCCCAATACTTGTTTTTAGGTCCTAGGTGGGACCCATTCGCCATGGGTGGTGAATGAGTCCCCCTTGGCCCCAAATTTAGAATATTTTAAATTTCCTTTCGGGATTTTATTCAAAAATCACTTGATGTCGGCCTCTGATGAGGTATGAATGGGTAACTAAGGCACAAGTGTGTATAAATATGTGATTTTCACCTCATTTTACATCTCACTCATTCAAGCATTTCATCTCATATTCAAGCATTCAAGCATTTTACAACATCTTTTCAAGCACAATTCAAGCACTTTGAAGCAGCCATTGGCATTACTTCAGAATTACATCATCAAGGGTTTGGTAATTTAATAGCAATTACATGTTGTTAGTTTATCATTCCTTTGCATTTCATTATTTTGTTGAAGGTTTGATTACCAAAAATGGGGTTTGACCAAGGCAAACCCCTATTCACTAACCTTAAACCATTTTTCCCTATTGCATGTTTGTTTGCAGACCTAGGTATGCAGATTTGACAAGCTTTTTGGTGTTGAAGATTGGTTTACAAGTCAACTAGGTGCTTCAAGTCAACTTAAGTCTATTTCAAGCTTGGAGAAGTTTTTTTGTCCGTTTTCTGCATAATTGACTTCGGCAACCCGACAAGCAGACTTTTCCAAATGTGGTGTTGCAAATTTGTCTCCTGATTTTTTAGAAATTTGGGAGAGGACTGGTTTGCCACCTGTGGCGAATGAGCTCCACCTTAGGACTAAAAATCTGAATTTTGTCAAATTTCGGATCTTGACAGATAAAAACTTGTTTCCGACACTTTTTCACCAGGAGGATTGATTCACCACCCTAGGCGAATGAGTCCCACTGTGAAAAATTAGTAATTTCCACCAGCATCTAGAACACTCCAGATTCATCACACTTCATCCAGGTGCACTCAGACTCATCCCTTTGCTTTCTGTTCTACATAATTTCTTCATTCATTTAGTTGTTTACATATCATAGTGTGTTTTCAAACATAGCTTTAATTGCACTTTTGCATTCGTTTTCATTCATTTAGATCAGTTAATTGCATTTAGTTAGCTTCATTTAGGTTAGACAACATAACAAATAACATTAAATTGAATGAACCATTAGCATTTTTGGCCTACTTCTCTCCTTTTAGGTGAAAAACCCTAGAAGAGTTAGACAAGCCCTAGGAACCAAAAATCAACGGTTCATTTTGGTGAACCTGACATTTGAGCACTTTGCATTTCTGATTTCATATTGCATCCTCATTTTCATGTGCATTAACATGTTCAATTAATACATTGTTTTGTTTTTGCATTTTAGGACATTTTATCTTACAGTAGTGAAAACTTCATTTAGATTTTATTTTTGCATTGCATCTCATTGAAAAAACAAAAATTTTGCATTCTGCATCATTGTTTGCATTCTGTAGGACATTAAAATCATCTTCAAATTTTTGAAAAATACAAAAAAAAATTATACTGGGACTCATTCGCCACCCAGGGCGAATCAGTCCCTCTGCACTTGTTAAACAACATTTTTAGCACTTTTCTGGCATTTGTCTACATTTTTTTTTTGTAGTTAGATCTTTGTTACAATTAGCAGCATTTCTGTTATTTGCATTTCAAACTCTTAGATTAGTTTGCATTTTCATTGACCCCTCCTTAGTGGTACTTGCATGAGTGTTTGGTGCCCCGTTGATAATACTTTGGTGAGACGAAGTTCTAGACTCATGGCTTCCCATGATAGCACTTTCATTGTGGACCTTGGGATCTCAAGAGCTCCTACTCCTAGTATGGACAATGGTGCATTAGGCATTGATCATACCACTTCCATCCCTTCACCTTTCCATCCAATGAATGTTGACAACCAAAACAACGCTCTCCCTCAAGACAAGGTCATTAGTATTCATGAGGAATTGGCACATTTACAACAAGACTTGTCCCTTGAAAACATTTCCCAAACCGCCATACCTGCCATTGATAATCTTCATCATTTGATTGAAAGTGATGATGGCTTGCAAGTGATGAAGAGAATTGTTGAGATTTACAATAAACATGCCTCTTTTAATACCCAATTTGCAACCATTCCTGTAAGCCAAGGAGGACCTCAAGTTCCTCCCCCTTCAACCATAGCTTCCATCCCAACTTATACCAATCTGCAAGTCCATACAACTATGCATCAGGCTACTTCTTTCCTGATTTCCACTAGCATTCCTACTTCTTTTGTGGCATCGCAAGTCCTTTCCACCACCTTCACACCTCAAAGTATTCCTTTCACTTCACCTAACATCACTTACACTCCATCACCATTTTCCCTTCCACCTCAACCCACATACCCCGATCCCCTTCTTACACAACTCCTTACCACCGTTTCATCTATGCAACATCAACTTTCCACCATTAGCCAAGGTTAATCAGCTCCACTTACATATCATGTTCGTAGTAGTCCTTTATCCTTAGAAATATTATGTACCCCTATGCCACAAGGGATAGAAATGCCTCGGTTTGAGAAATATGGAGGAAAAGGAGACCCTGTCAGCCATGTTAATGCCTATACAACTTTGTGTAGTGACTTCGTCCTTGATGATAAATTGTTAGCCAAACTGTTTCCAAGGACCTTGAAATACATTGCCTTAGAATGGTTTTCCAACTTGCCTAATCATTCCATTCGTTCATTCAATGAATTGGTGGATGCTTTAATAAGTCACTTTAAGTTCACATGACACCTAAAAAGACAATGGTTGACCTTATGTGATGTAGACAAAACACAGATGAAAAAGTAATAGATTTTATCTCATGATACCAATCTATGTATGCTCAAATTGATGTCAAGATTCTTGATGCACATCTACAAAAGATGTTTATCGAAAACTTACACACACATCTCCAAGATAAATTAGCAATGATGAAATTCCCTTCATTTATGCATTTATGCACAATATTATGTGAATACCATAATTCGATTTCAAGTCGTGATTCAAAATCCACTTCTAACCTAGCTAACAAACCTAAACACAACAATCAAAACCAAAATAACCAACAAAACTTCCACAAACCAAATAGAGGCTTTTTCTAGTTTAATCTGCCTCCTCAACCTCAACCACAACCATTCCAAATCAAGTGGCAGTTGTTAAAGCAACGGTGCCTTATACCTATAGGGACCCAAAGAGACAGTTTACTCCCCTACCCGATACCCTTCATAATACAATGAACCACTTAATTCAACAACGCTTGCTCACTTTGCCACCTGTCCGACTGCTTGATCCAAACCAGCCTTTACTGCCTACCTTCAAACCTAACGCTTATTGTCATTTTCATCGCCAGAATGGACATAACACTGAACATTGCAATCGTCTCAAACATCTAGTTCAAGACCTCATTGATTCAAGCAATCTATTCATTATGGGTGTTAATGATCAAGGCAATAAGTTCGTTGCACCCCCTAACCATAATTTGCATATTTTCACTAATCCCATGCCTAAACATACTACCTCATTTGTCAAGGCTAGTGAACCTTCAACCACTGATGTAATGACTGTTGATACAAACAATGAAAAACATAATGCATCTCCCCCTATTACTACAGAAAATTCTCTAAATGCGCTAGTAGCTATGATAGATGTTATCCCTCGTAAGGGCCAAACCACTAAATCTCTTAATATCACTTTTTCTTCTAAAGACATACTACAAAAACTTCTTGATGGTCCTCTTTACATAGCTGGCAAAATCTATAATAAGCCCACTAATGGGATATTAATAGATCCCACTTGTGGCGAGAATGTGATCACAGAGGAGTTTCTAGTATTACATGAGTTGTATCAAGATGAATATAATAAACCAACTACGTGGATTAAGACACATACTAGTGTTGCATGTCCTACGATCGGATCGATCGTGCTACCCTTACAGATAGGACCTAAAACTTTGGAGGTAATATTTTCAATTATTCCACAATCTAACTAATTTCGTTTGCGGCTAGGCCACCCTTGGCTTCGCTCAATGAAAGCGGTCTCATCAGTTGTTCACAAGTGTTTGAAGTTTCCACATGACAATGAGATAGTCACCATACATCATAGTGGCTTTAATACTTTATCATACAAAGGTAAATTTTCATTAGAATCCTTTTGGCCTACACCCATGGAACCTATCACACATCGAAAGGACTTCTTTTCCATAACCTATCAAAAGTTTAAAGCCAAAAAGATAGCTAAATTGTCTCTTCGTAACTCGTCCCCGTCCACTTCCACACCTCCTATTATAGATGAAACCATGCTTCAACCTGAGTCTGACATTGAGAAAACCATACAACCTCTTGAACAACCACCCCTTGATACTTCCTCGCCATCATTTAAACGACCAAGGGAAACTAAAACCACTCCTGTCATGCTTCCCAGCCTTAAACAAGTGCATAAAGCCAAAGAGAAAGTGGTCGATCCATCTTCTTCAGTCTCTTCTATTCTTCCCTCTTTGGAAGTGGAAGAACCTATGATGCCTCAATCCGCTCTTACACCTCAACAATTTCAAAACAAAATTAAATGGAACTGCGGTGCTAGGGAACGAAAGTGTCGTCGTCGTCTCCTTGCTCGCTAATCTCGCATAGAAGAAGATAAAGAAAATCAACCTTTACCTTTGACTGAAGTAATAGATGACACCCTCCTTCTCCTAACCTATCACACAACAGTCCAGTGTAACCTTCACAACAAATTAAACCAATCCAACAGCCTCCGCTTTTGATCCATCCATCCTTAGAAATCACCCTGCGTCCTCCTATTGTCATTAATCTTGATGATGATGATGATGATGATGATGATGATGATGATGATGATGATGATGATGATGTGATGATAGCAAAAATAGATGAAGTGCATAACAATTCAAATTCTTTATTTTCATCTACAATGAGCTTAAATGATACATCCTCTTCACCAAGTGAAGAACCTAGTACGACTCCTAGTTCGACGCTTGCAATTCTTCCTTTGGACAGTCAACTGCCCTCACATTACACTGAACATGATTGGGAGGCAGATGACCTGTTAGATGGTTGACTTGCATTTGCCTAACTAGTTCTTTTTTTTTCTTTTCTCTTTTTTTTCTTTTCATGTACGTATGGTGTTCCCCCGTATCGTGCGTTTGATATTCCCTCTCTTTGTACACTTATATTCGTATCTCTCCCTTCTTCTATATGGTGTACATCATCTTTTTCTCTTTTTGTTTTGTGTTCTCCTTTTGGGGATGACATAAAGTGTAGAGATGCCCTATGTCTCTTCCATGTTGACCCAAAAGGTCCTTGTCTTTTTCTCTTTTTGTTTTGTGTTCTCCTTTTGGGGATGACACAAAGCATAGAGACGCCCTATGTCTCTTTCATGTTGACCCACAAGATCTTTATCTTTTTCTCTTTTTGTTTTGTGTTATCCTTTTGGGAATGATGCAAGGCATTGAGACAAAAATGTCTCCTTCATGTTGACCCAAAATATTTTTCATTTTCTTTCACCTTTTCATTTTCATTTCACTTGTGTTTTCCATTTGGGGACGATGCAAAGTGTCGAGACCGCAATGTCTCTTCCATGTTGACCCAAAACGAACTTTCTTTTTCCTTTGTTTTCACTCTCTTTGTGTCATTCTTCTAGTTCTATGTGCTTTGGGGAATGATGACAGTTTCGTGCTCTTTCATAAAAACATTGCAGCAACAAACATACTGACCCCGAATCCATAGATCACTTATGTGTTTGGTGTGCTCTTTTCTGGGGGGCAACTCCCTTTCTTTGTTTTTCATTTTTCCTTGACATGACGCAACCTAACTTTGAAACATATGACTTGGCATAGGGCTTTCTAGGTTGGCTCTCATGTCTTGTTTTCTTTTTTTTTTTGCATTTTCTTTCCTTCTCTACTTTAACGTAATTTCTCACAGAACAATGTGTAGCAATTCCTTTAAAGTGGGGGGCATACATTACCATTATTTAATTTGCATTATTGGTTCCTAGTGCAGCTTTGTCATTTACGTGATGTGTTCGTCACTTTGTGGATGACATTGGGTGTGATTTCCTTCATAAGTGTGATCTATCTTAGAATATTACATTCCTCTTGGTGGCTTGATGCGATGCACTGCATCCCCTAAGTTGTGAATATACTATTCTTTGATTGGTCCTATCTTGGAGACATTAGACACAATGTTCCCTACGTGACTGACCTTGCATGAACTGGACAAGACTCCTTCGAACATTTTACATTTTTATATTTTACATTTTCGCATCTTTACATTTTTGCATTTTCATGACTGTGGTACTTTGTCTTTTTGTTCATAACATTTTTCTTTGTGGTGCCTTGTTAAAGTTATCAACGGGTATAACTTTGGCATGGTTGAGCGGGAAGCCCACCTAGCAGCATGACTTTTCCCCATAGCCACCTTTGTGTTTGTGAGTGGATACCAACTAGCGTATGTATCTTACCTTTTGGGCTTTCTCACCCCGCAGAAAACTAGTTTTGTGGCCCCAAAGTGAGTACATTTGGGCCTTCTCACCCAACGGACCGTCATGTGTTCTGTCATCCTAAAGTGAGTACACATTCTCTTTTTCATCTGATTCATCTCAACACTTGTTCCTTTGTTCTTATGTCTAGTTTTCCATGGGATCTTCATCCTGGAGGCTTGATCATCCCTCTTGACTGTTGCATTTCATCTTACTAGTGTAAGTGCATTTGAACCCTCCTCTCGATGTTCATGGCTACTTTAGTGTGAGTTTGAAGCAAGTTCATCCTCTCACTAAAGTGGGGGCTAAATGTGTCGTAGAAAAATGGCCCCTTGTCATTTTCATGGCCTTTTAGGTGTTGTTTCATGGTGTTGGAACTATGTTGCTTTGATTTTATATTGTGACACGGCTTGAACATGCTTATTTAGGTACTAAAACTCAAAGAGCGACATCTTGTGAAGGTGTTGTGAAGTGTTGTAAGACATTTCTACTTTCTTCTAGACTCTATTAATTACAATTCACCTAAAAGTCACCTTTTTATTCATCAACAAGCCCTATTTTGAAGTGTTGTAAAGTCTTGTAACAAGCTTTCATGCTTTTCTAGGAACATCTTCACTATTTATCCCTTTTTCATGCTTTATTTGACCCCCTTTATGCTCTCATATGCTTAATTAAGTGTATTTATGAGTATTATCTCGACAAACAACATTAAATACAACATATTTCCCAATACTTGTTTTTAGGTCCTAGGTGGGACTCATTCGCCATGGGTTGTGAATGAGTCCCCCTTGGCCCCAAATTCAAAATATTTTAAATTTCCTTTCGGGATTTTATTCAAAAATCACTTGATGTCGGCCTCTAATGAGGTATGAATGGGTAACTAAGGCACAAGTGTGTATAAATATGTGATTTTAACCTCATTTTACATCTCCTCACTCATTCAAGCATTTCATCTCATATTTCAAGCATTCAAACATTTTACAACATCTTTTCAAGCACATTCAAGCACTTTGAAGCAGCCATTGGCATTATTTTAGAATTGCATCATCAAGGGTTTGGTGAGTTAATAGCAATTGCATGTTGTTAGTTTATCATTCCTTTGCATTCATTATTTTGTTGAAGGTTTGATTACCAAAAACGGGGTTTGACCAAGGCAAACCCCTATTCACTAACCTTAAACCATTTTTCCCTATTGCATGTTTGTTTGTAGACCTAGGTATGCAGATTTGACAAGATTTTTGGTGTTGAAGATTGGTTTACAAGTCAACTAGGTGCTTCAACTCAACTTAAGTCTATTTCAAGTTTGGAGAAGGTTTTTTGTCTATTTTTTGTAGAATTGACTTCGGCAACCCGACAAGCAGACTTTTCTAGATGTGGTGTTATTGAGTTGTCTCCTGATTTTTCAAAAATTTGCGAGAGGACTGATTGGCCACTTGTTGTGAATGAGTCCCACCTTAGGACTGAAAATCTGAATTTTGTCAGATTTCGGATCCCGACAGACAAAAACTTGTTTTCGACACTTTTTCACCAGGAGGAGGATTGATTCACCACCCTGGCGAATGAGTCCCACTGTGAAAAATCAGTAATTTCCACTAGCATCTAGAACACTCCAGATTCATCACACTTCATCCAGGTGCACTCAGATTCATCCCTTTCCTTTCTGTTTTGCATAATTTCTTCATTCATTTAGTTGTTTGCATATCACAGTGTGTTTTCAAACATAGCTTTAATTGCACTTTTGCATTCATTTTAATTCATTTAGATCAATTAATTGCATTTAGTTAGCTTCATTTAGGTTAGGTAACATAACACATAACATTAAATTGAATTAACCATTAGCATTTTTGGCCTACCTCTCTCCTTTTAGGTGAAAAACCCTAGAAGATTTAGAGAAGCCCTAGGAACCAAAAATCAACAGTTCACTAATATAGTTTGGTTAGGGGACTCCACAGATCATGGAGACCATATTGTTCAAGCTCATTTGGCATATTTTATGTGTTGTAGTAAGTGCAGTGTGATAGGAGATTCTTGTTGGTACTTTTTGGAGTGTTCTTAGACACTTGGCCTGATTTTACTATTTTTAGTAAGTCACCTCCTCAACACTGACTTGGTCATCTGCATTGATTTTCCCTTGGCATGATCAAATTTTTCATTTAATGATTATTTGGTGATATTTAATGGTCAAGGGAATTATTTTAAATAATGTTAATGTTATAAGTTAAATTAAATATTAACATTATTTTAAATTATTTAATGTGACTTTATAAAGTGGCATCTAGGGGACATAAGGGGACATTTGAAAAAGTAAATTTAAGTTTTTTTTAAAAGGGGGATGCTTACATGGGAGACATAAGGGGTTTTCATTAAATAAAATGATATTAAATTCCCAAAGTTGGGCATGAGAATTCATGAGGGGAATAAAAGAACTTTTAGAACTCATTTTATAACTCGTGCTTGATAATTTGAATGAAGAAGAATTACAAGTTGAACAACATTCTACCAAGGCTTTGTGAGGATGAAAACCTTCACAAAGGACATCCATTTTGAAAGTGAAAGATCTTTCTAGGTGGATATGCGGGTGGTTTCATCCAAGAATCGCGTAGGAGCCATATTGTAACAAATTAAATAGTATTCCATGTTGAGGTTTCAAGAGGAATTTTATGAGCAAAATTGAAGGGTTTGAACAACGAGTTGGAGGACTCAAAAATAGAAAAAAAATCCCCAATTGTTGGTTGTACCACTTTGGAGTTGGTCATACATGTTCAAGGAGGGTGTGGGAATTCCTAAGCAAGGTTCCTAGGGTTTCAGTAGAGTTTTGGTGTCTTTTGGGGTGCCTAAGTGTGGTGAACACTCAACAAACAAGTTGAGGGTGAGGCGGTTGGGTTTCAGAGGAGTTTACAATTATTTAACAAGTCATAGGTTCTCATTCACAATCCATTTTCAAACCATTTTAACACAACAACAAATGGGTGTGTCTGTAATGTCAATTTGAAGGTGTTTTAGTCATTTGGATGATATAAAAATAATTATTTGTTGTACAACTTCTGTGTTAATTCTGAAATATATTCCAACCTATGGATGTTTCAAATTGTTTAATTTTTTCGTATTTTTCATTACAAAGTATTTATTTTGATACCATTATCATTATTTCTTCAATATTCAAAACTCAAACTACAAACATATCAAAAAACACAAGAAAAGTAGGGTGTATATTATAGTGGTATCAGAGCAGTGAATCCTCCCATCCTAGAGGGTTGTGAATGAACAAAGGGCAGATGACAATTGGATGAGTAATGCAACCTCAATCATCATTATAATCTAAGAAGAAACAATTCTAATCCTAATCTTGGAGGAGAACCATAGACTAGTATTTTTATAGGTGTTAATATGGGTAATAGAGACCAATAGGAACCTAGTACTAGAGAGGCCGTGCTCAATGATCTTGCTAGAGGGTAGTGATATTTGTAGCAAAGTATATCTCAAACGGTGGCACTAATGTCCCAACATATGGTGGCGAATAATAACAATGGTGAAAACAATGGTTGAAACAATGGTGGGAACAATGGGGGAACAACGAACATGAAAGGAACAATGGAAATGGGGATGGTTCAATCAATAATAGAGTTACAAATCAGTGCACTATGACTGGAGCAACCAACTCAAGACCCATTATGCCTAAATTTCCACAAAGAATTATGTAACATGCCCATTATTCTTCCCAGTAATTTTTCAAATGTTTTACCCACAGTGAATAGTTTACACATTAAATCTAATGAGCAATAACAAATTTATTTTCTCTTATATAATACATGCACCATTTGAAACATAACCTTTCCAAACTTTTCCATTTCATACACAAAGAATCTTTTCAATAATATAAGTATGATTTTGTTAGGAAATATTGCATTTAACCCATGATCTTAATCCATTTCCTGCATAACCCATGAGAGATAAACATGCATGTACAGGTAACCACAATGCATATATCAAATAGACAAGCCACAAAATAACACAATATATACCCTAGGAAAATGTCATGACCCATATTTTCAACAAGCAATTTATAATTCAATAATATTATTTTGATACAATTAGTATCTAATCTAGCTGAATGATTATATAGTTCATATTTAATGTTCAATTAAATTAATTGGTAGTGAAATAAAAATGTAACAAAACAAAAAGGAAATTGATTATAAATTATGGATTTTATCTTGCAAATAAATGGTAATATTCAATGATTTAGAATGATTATTTTAATTGCTATTGAATGATATTTTCTTATTATTTGTCTAGAATGAATATTTAAATTTCAATTAGAATGATATTCTTTATTATTTATGGAAGATAAATATGTTGCATGATTAATAATTCTTATTTTCATTTATTTCAAGATTCGATTATTGCATGTAACCGTTTTGATGAAAAATCCAGGAAAATAATTCAACCAATGGGGAGCAGCGCCGAAAAGGGAGGTTGGGTGCATGGTGCGGGGAGGAATAGCAAAGGACATTGGGAGATTGATAAGCTCGAGGAGTTATCCTTGGCATTCGCCTTGGTGTGGAAGCTTTTTCACCCCATTGTTTGTGTTCCTGTTCCTCCATTCTTGCCAATTCCTCCTCCATTTTGGGCACGCAACCCCCTCATTGCTTTCTTTTTATCCCATACAAATAGCACCAAAGGTTTCTACGCACAGAAGGATGCTAAGCTTGTTAGAGGAAAGAAGAATAACAAGGACAGATCTAGAGTTTATATCCCCAATGTTAGTAAAATTGATGCTCAACATCACAAGTCTGAGACAAAGGTTGCTTTATTTATGAAATCAATGTGAGAGAAGATGAAGATAGAGGAATTACTTTCTACCGCTCTAGGTCTTGGGTTGGCTGGTGCCATTCCATTCGTTCTCTTGACTCCTCCACCTTGTTCAATTTTACCAGGAACTTTATCAGTGAGGCCTTTGGAGGTACAAGCAGCTTACTGTGCTGTGATCCTTTCATTTCTTGGTGGTCCTCATTGGGGCCTTGCCATGGGATTCCGTTTTGGATTACAAAATGTATGACAAGAGGAAATATATCGCGCTCAAAGGATTGGAGATAAAGAAGCAAACTCCCAAGAGATGAAGGGAAAGTGCTCAAGTATGTTTCTTTTTCTGAGATAAGCCAAGTATGCTCCACCGCTTCCAGGGTTAATGTTTTATTTTGGCATTTGTAATGGGCAAGTACTACACATGCTTTTACGCATTTGTCTCTCAGTTGATAAAGTGCATATAAGGGTGTTTTTGTTGCGTGGTTTATTCGCCAAACCAGATGTTTTTGTCATTCGAAGTTACTAGATTTAAGTGTAGCTTTATATATATATATAGGAATACCTATGTAAGGGAGGCCGATAGGATGCGATGTAAGAGTATGCTGGACTACGCCTGATTAAGTTAGATTTGTTTTATAGAGATCAGGGAACTAGTGCCTTATTGTGGCCAATCAACATTGACAAAATCTGTGTCTTTATATCCATCTTTAGCTTAGGCGTTTTTGCCTGTACCTTGAATCTCTGTTTTCTTTTATCGAAAGAATGACTTTGTCCCCGGTGTAGTACGCCATAGCTTTGGCCTGCTCGTTGTTAACAAGTTGAACAATTTAGGATATGAGTCCTTGTGTGATCTATCCCTCTTGGGTATCGATCAATGCTATGCTATCTCGGACTTAGTAAACAATAGGAATTCTTGGTAGCTTCATTGATATTGGCAATAAACTAGACTTAGTCATGGTAAGTGCGTGAGGTATTTTGATACTTCTTATGTTCGTTTCCCTCCTCATGCTGTATAACCTACGCTCTGTAATTTTTGGTGCGCTCTGTATATGTGCCTTCTTTAGTTTTGTTTTTCCGTTTTTAACTGATGTCTATTTTTTTTCTTTTAAACAACTTAGCCTTGAGTCAAGCATATGAGATATACATATTTTTGTAAAGCACTATATATGCGGCTAGATTAATAATTTTCTTTATAAGATCATTCATTATGTATTGCACAACATATATGCGCTGAGCTGTAGTTTGGGAGCTGGGTTTGGATTTGAGATCACTTTGCAAGCTTTGAGTTTGCTTGCCCTGCACCCTATCTTAGAATATCAGCCGATGGGTTCAATGTGGATGGGATTTAAATGTTCAACTCTTTTTTTTATTTTTATTTTTTTGGCCTTCGACTAGCTGCAAGTACATATAGATATATTCATATTGTGTGATATATATATACAAAAGTATCTCTATACATATAAGTATAAATGTGTTGTTACATTGTAGTAGATATATATACAGTATCTAGAATATATATATATATATACTTATATATCTACTGTCATAAAGGTATAAGAGTTAATAAATGCATTGACTATATTGCAATTTAATAATCTTGTTAGCTGTGAGAAGTAATAGAATACATGTGTTGAGTCAAGTAATTGGGATATTATTTAAATTGAAGAAATGGTCTTATACATAATTAGGAATTGATGGAATACTGTAGATTTACGAGTAAAGGGTTCATCTTTTGTTGACTAAGGCGATGCCTAAATGATATTCAAATAGGTGAATGTTACCTGATTTTGGGAACACGGATCTACAAATTGGAATAGATAAACCACTAGTTAGCTTGGACTGTGAATCCTTAGATGAACTGATGAATATGCTGAATTGGATGATTAAGTGAATTGAATGGATTGGTTGGACTTGAATATTATATAGGGCATGCATCAAAAGGTAAATGAGAAGGTTAATATGTTGAATTTGTAGTTTAGAATGAATATCTTGAATAAAAGGAAGTGAATGCTATGTTGAATATATGACGTTTGTCGGAGAAGATAGTAAGTTGAATAGGTATCGTGAACCAAATTGAGGATTTTATAAAAGGAAACTAAATGATAAATTGCACCTTACCTTATTAAAGATTAGGTCTAGTGGAGGTATTTTTCTCATGCATCTTGGTTTATCAATTATGTAAGGAAAACTTTGGAACTCTCACTTAGTTGTTTTTGTATCTTATTTGTATATGAATGTATACATTCTTAACTCTTTTATAGACCTATTCATTATTGATACAACCCTATGAATCATTGAATTTTATTGGTAAACTTTTTGGTATAATTGCATAGGCATGTAGGTATTCTAACAGGAGTAGGACTATTTTCATGAAGCTTTATGTATTAGGTTATGTTTGGAAGTGTACTTGTGTAATATTTGAGAGGACGTTGGAAATAGAATTGTCTTATTTATAATTGCTTGGGATCAACTCATGATTCTAGAGTGGGTATTACCTAATCTCCTATGCAAGGGCGATGCATTGGCAAAACTTGATATTGTTACTTGTAGATTTATGTAACTTGTAAATGAGCTACAATATGTTCTTTATGATATAGAAATACGTAGTGAAAGATCATGACTATGAGATAGTGTGAATGCCCAAGTGGCATCTTGTAACTATAGAGAACATGTAGCCAGTATGGCTTTGTCAAAAGAGCATTTCATTAAGCCAGTGAGGCACTTTTGACGAGTGGTTTTTCATCCCTACGAGGGTTTTCCACTCATGAAATATTTGTGTTATGGTTTCTTTGTGGATGCATTTGTGTACTTGTTACTTCCTTAATTTGTCTTACATTATTTGAATTTACATGTCTTGCTAAGATGATGATGATTCATGTGTAAGCCTTTAAGGCTAGTTTTGGTAAAGGCACAACCATGTGTACATATACATAGTAATTCATTAATGTATGAAGTTCTTTGAAATTGTAATGAAGCAATTTTCTTTTATATGTGTTGAGTATCTTTAATGAACTTGCCTTTGGGCACGCTTGGAAATAATTGTTATGTGTGAAGTGCATTGAACATGGAAATTATTTATTTTGGAATGTGTATGTTGTATGTTTGTCATTCGACAATAATGATGAAAGTAATGGTTAGAACATGCGTCTTTCTGGTCATTACAGAAAACCCTCATAGAGGGAAAAACCCAGCCTCCAAAAGCATCCATACTCCATATTATTCAACAATAAAACAATACAAGAGTTACAATGAATACCTCTGAAGCATCAAGCCCTCCAATGCATTCCCATGTGTCCAAGCATGAATCCACACATCCCATGCCATGCTTCACAAATGCACTCCTCAAGAAGACTCAATAATGACAACCAACCCACTCAGCCAACCTAAACCACTACACATGTGTTTGCTTTAGACACAAGCTCACACAAAATACAACTAGTGGTAAGGTGAAACCATGTACCACAAAACCATGTGAATACAAAACCACTAACCCCTTATTTAATATTGGGTACTAAGACATCACGTTATTTAATATTTCCCTAATATTAAATTATTATCACATGTCTCCCACACATTAAATAACAATATAATGTTATAATAAAACATCAAGTGGCCCCCAAATAATTACCTAGTGTGATTAACCACACCACCAAGGTGCATCACAACTAAATAATTATTTAATTACAACATTATAATAAATAATTTTATGCAATGGTGTGCAACACCATATCCCAACATTCTCCCACTTGTTGTATACATTGCATAAGGGATCAATACATGAAATACATCATCATAGCCATACATGAAATCACATGAATCTCCAACATGTTCTCATGCTCCATCAAGATACCTACAATAAGAACAAAGTGACCACCATCTCAAGGAAGAACTCCTCTCATCCTCCAACGGTCCACCTATGGAAGAAAAGGAACATGCCAAGGTGAAGATGCACCAATCCATGAGCACAAGCATCAAATCCAAGTGATAACAAAGGCTCTAAACAAGTTGTTGTCAATTGAAAAACCCACATGATTGGAAATAGCATCCACACCACATGCTAATACATCCAACCATCCATACCTCCAAGGTTTCAATACATGAGCAAACTCATGCCAAAAAAATATGCAACCCATAAACCACAATCAAGCTCCTTGTATCAAACATGTCAATGAACAACATACATATCCAGGAACCCCCACTGCATAGGTAATGTCAAAGCATATAAAGTCTACCAATCAACACTATATATCAAGGTGTCATAAGTAAATCAAAGCATGAAGTACCAAGAACAATAACAATGATCCACACATACAATCCAAAGAGCTGCATAATCTCTCACAACATGTTGCCACCATCCTTCCAAAACATGAACATCCAAGAAGGAACCATGAAGAGAGAAACCTGTAAACCATAATGCTCTTCTACCAACACCTCAAAAGTGTACTGCTGTGTCAAGTATGATCTCTTAACAATCCCAAATGAAAAGTCTCAACAACATCCATAACACTTAGTCTCATAGATCAAGTACAACATATGAATCAATGTCAATGCCAAACATGGATGTAAGCCTTTCTAATCAAGAAGATAAAACTCAAATTAAGCATCCCCAAATTTGGAAATCAGCCCATAAACCATCTCCTACCAATCCTCATCAAAGTATGATGTCATAAACTCAAATGCACAAGGAGATAACCATGCCATAACATCCCTCAAAATGAATCCTCCAGAACTAGCTATCCATAGCTCAAGATCCATATCTATGAAAGATAAAGCATATAAACTCATGCTAAACCAATCCTCAAATGAGTATCCAAAATCAATCACCATGACTCTACTCAATCCCATGAGAATCAAAAGCACAAAACATAACACATCTGAAAGATATAATGAGAAAATACCTCTCAAATAATAAGCTACCGAGTAGGCCAAGAGTGGGGAATGAGAATGCTCCTCTAGGATAACCAAGTCATCATGACTCCAAGAACAATCTCCTCTGTCGATCTATCATGAACTCACATCCATACCCAGGTTAAAGCTCCTCAATCTTCCTGTTGAAACGTCCAAAGAGTAACCGTCTCAAGCAAATGTCTAATCACAAGAGAACTCCAACCATCACCTATATATCTAAGTATCCGCGAGCACCTATAACCAATCAACCATGCCAAACTCCAAATGCAACATAGCACCATCATGAAGTAATCAAGCAAATGATCAATGTACTCAATACAAAGAGAACTACCAAGATCAATGTCAAAGCTCCAACCATAGAATCAAGAACCTATCATGACAACATGATCTAACCATCTCCTCCTAGGAGATCACATGCACCAATGTAAACGTCTTGGTCTTAAGAGAACATGTAGTATGCCAAACTCTAAACTAGTATCAAGAGTAAACCATGACATAATAGTAAACTCACTCTAAACTAAGAAATCATATCTCCAATCACATGAAGATAACCATAACCAATGATGCATCCATGTCACTGCCAACAACTCCCACTGAACTGTGATACGACCTACACATGGCATCATGACTACCATCTCCTTCATGAAGATTGTCTAGGTCTACACACTCTCAACTGCAACATCAGTAACATACAAGTAAACCAAGATCTCCAAGCCAAGAAGATACATACAACTACCATCAAAACATCACAAACCAAACCAATCCAACACTGCCAAGTCATCACTATCAAAAGATCCCACTGAAAGTGTATAACCAATGAATGTAACAAGATATCATGACATTGTGATCAAACCACATGCTACAAGTCCCATGAACCAACTAATCAAGTACTCAAATCATCCATCCTCTCAATCTTGAAACAACATACCAGTGCACAAATGACCAAAGACAAGGCCAACTAATGAAATTTGTAACAACAATGAATCAAACCTAGTGGATATAGATAGTCCACATCTGATTCATCCCACTACAATCAATAGGTTGCACATACCTACCAACCACATAACTCATAGATTCAATCACTAAAACATGCAAATTCATCATCACATTAGTAACCTACAAACCGAGATATCAAAAAAGATAATCCTGTAGGCATCAAGAATCAAACACCAAATCAACCACAGATATGATTTTCCAACCATGTCCATAAATGAGTAGTCATAGTCAAGGAACCAAATAAGCATCAAGAAGATAATACCAATCTCCTAATACCAAACCATATCACCACCAAACACCACATACATGATCATGTTGTTCCAATACATCAAATGTACTTGCATACCCATGACACCATAACCATATCCATCATTGTACCTACACTCAACTATCACCCATACAAGAATCCAAGTCTCAAACCATGTCCAACCATGTCCTCAGATATGAAGAAAACCTGTGTACCTATCACCATCAAAGTCCTAGCTCTGAAAAACACCTATAAACCTATACCTAGAAGCACTAATCTAATAATTAGCTATAGCATCATAAATAACATATAAAAATATGTACTCCCTCAAGGTTTTTCCTCTTGACTTGTTCGAATGATCACACAATTGCACCCTAAATCTCAGGCTCCTACAAGTGATCAAACAAGTACCAATCCCATCCTACTCCTCAAGTTGATAAATAATCTGAACCACTGTGTAGTACACTGCAAATACTCTCCAATGCCTCTTTGAAATCGAAAATCTGATTCTGTATGCAAAAGTTATGACCAAAATTGTGCAAACAAGAACATCTGACTTCCAGGCCCCAAAAACATGTCAAAATGGAAAAATCAGGAACCAAACCTATACCACTATGAAGATCATGAAACTAGTTTTCCAACAACTACAAGAAGTTGAAAAATGGACATCATGGTCGAAAGATATGCCTTCATGAACATAAATTGTCCAATCTAACTATAAAATGAGCATTGGTGACCCGCCAGTGGCTGGCTGACGGCGCCACCACCTGGGGTGGCGGAATCCAAATGGGGTTTCAAATTCATTTAATTTCCCAAAAAACAAAATTTTATATCCCTCCCCAATTTACCAGACTCGCCCATTTTATCAATTATGGCTTATAAAAGTTTATGTGTTCAGCCGCATTTTAAAAACCATTTAAAAGATTTTAATTTTTAATTTTAAAGGGATTGATAGTTTTATTAAAGGTCGGGCCCCACAATGCCAGTGACCCCTGCTGAAACGGGGATGCACCCCACCGACGGTGATTGTCGGCCACTATGGCCGACAGCCTTGTAGCGGTTGTACAACCACTGCAGGTTGTTGATTTGTAGTGTACAAGCTGGGATGGGGCAGGTACAAACCCCCCAAAATAAATTTTTATTTTTCTTTTAAAAATTCTAACTTTTTAGTTTTTTTCTTATTTTGCAGGGTTTTAATAATATTTTTTTCAATAGCCCGATAATGATTTTTTTTTGCAGAATTTTTCAATGATGCTGTAAATAAGTTTTTAATAATTTTTTTCTGCACATGGGTCATACAGGAAAATTGGCCTTTTTTACTAAAAAAATTTTGCATTTTTTTCAACTTTTATAAAATAGGTCAAATTTTATGTCAATCTTTGTCTCTTGGCCAACCCGAATCCAACCATGAGGTCCATTTTGTCTCAAGAGGTCATCTATGAAATTTACCCTAGAAAACCCTCATATGAAAACTCAAACCAAGAAACCCTTTTTCACCCAAATTTGGAATACTTCAGATCTGCAATAAACCCAACAAATCTTGACAACCCAAAAGCCCAAATTTGAATACAAACACTTGCAACATGTGTTCCATATCTTGTAATACCTCAAACCCTACATGCATGTCCATGGCTTCAAATTTGCAAAAACTCTCAAACTAAGGTTATAACAAAAATTCTTCAACCATGAAAGCTTTGATACCACTTGTTAGAAAATATTGCATTTAACCCATGATCTTAATCCATTTACTACATAACACATGAGAGATAAACATGCATACAAGTAACCACAATGCATATATCAAATAGACAAGCCACAAGATAACACAAGATATACCCTAGGAAAACCCTCGTAGAAGGAAAAACCCAGCCTCCAAAAGCATCCATACTCCATCATATTATTGAGCAATAAAGCAATACAAGAGTTACAATGAATACATCTGAAGCATCAAACCCTCCAATGCATTCCCATGTGTCCAAGCATGAATCCACACATCCCATCCCATGCTTCACAAATGCACTCCTTAAGAAGATTCAATAATGACAACCAACCCACTCAGCCAACCTAAACCATTACACATGTGTTTGCTTTTATAGACACAAGCTCATGCAAAATACAACTAGTGGTAAGGTGAAACCATGTGAATACAAAACCACTAACCCCTTATTTTTAATATTGGGTACTAAGACATCACTTTTTTTAATATTTCTCCAATATTAAATTATTATCACATGTCTCCCACACATTAAATAATAATACAATGTTATAATACAACATCAAGTGGCCCCAAATAATTACCTAGTGTGATTAACCACACCACCAAGGTGCATCACAACTAAATAATTATTTAATTACATTATAATAAAAAAAATTATGCAATGGTGTACAACACCATATCCCAACAAATTTCACTATACATAAATATATTCAAGATAGTATTTCTCATTTTACAATTTCCATATAGATGGATACTTGATTATATATGTAGCTTCAACAAGCTTACATGAACTAGAAATACAAACTATTACAAATTTCCCAGCATTGGTGCATACATTCTAGATGTCCTCTTTCCATGGTGCATACCTTCTAGTTGTTCCCAATACTAACGCACGCATCTTCAATTCTTGAATTAGAAATACCAATGGTCCAGAATGTCCTCCTTCCAAATTTTGGCCGCCAACTGCATGAGGCGAAGCATCACTCAAGCACTTTTCCACCAACCATGGACTTACTGCGGTCCTCCACACATCTACCAATCTTGGTAAGATGGCCCTTCCTTCAACAAAGAGATTGGTTTGGTAACCTCATCCTTCATATAGCCTTTCCTGAGCATAGTGATGTGTCCTACATATCTAGAGCTTACCATAAAATCAACCTCTATTTCTATGATATTCTTAGCTAATATGTACTTGGATCACAGTGAATTGACAGTATAGATGGTGGCAACCTACACTACTTTGGCCAAAAATTCAACACCCAGTACTTCGAGTGAGGGTCATCAATGTTGGTGTAAATAAAGTCTTGTACCTAGTTAATTCATTACTAGGATACTTAGGGGACTTATTTACATATTAAGTTTACTTAGGTCCTAGGAATCTTTCTAGAAGGTGTTAGTTGTCATTAGTTGTTATCTTATCTTTTGACTTGTAACACATGTGACCTAGGTAGTTGTGATAAGTTGTCTTGTGTCATATGATTAAGACACTTGTCATAATCTTATGACATCTAGTGTCTCACCTTGGCTACATAACCAAGGGGTCTCTCATATATTGAACATCACATTGAATCATATTTGCATAATTGATAAGCATGCAGTTTATTCTTGTCATATTAAGATCTTCTCTCTTTGTGCTTTCCATTTGGCCTCTAGTTCTTGGGTGGCTATCTCCATAGCCGATTCTTAACATGGTATTAGAGTGAGTTGGGTGCCTTTGGTTAGCCATTTTTTGAGAGATCTTGGTAAATCTGGAAAAATTGAGTATGCTCTTCTCTTGCATCGTATGATGATCTAGAGAATCAGAAAAACTTAATAGAAATACTAGATTTGGGAGGGTTCCTCTTTGTGGCTCTTTATTTCAAGTTCAAATCAAAGCTTGTTGGTGTAAATTTGAACTCACATTGAGTTCAGGAGGTTTGAGATAGTCAGTTTTTCCTTTTGTTTCATCCAAATCAGACATATAAGGCCAAATCTATGAGGGTTTGAAGCTGAAGAGTGGTTGCCAAGGTCATCATCATTACAGTTGACGGTACAAATTTTTCAAAAAAAATATTTAAAATTTGTCAGAAATTTTTTGAATTTTTTTTTGAAAAATATAATTTTGGAGATTAAATTCATTGTAAAAGATTTGTATTAAAAAAAATTAAAAAAAAAACACAAAGGAAAATTTTAGCAGCTTTTATTAAAAGTGCAGGCTTGTACCCTACTGTGCAGGGTACCACAGTACCTGCAACTTCTGCAGAGCCACCATGCAGTGAGTTCTCAATTGTTGGGAGTGGCCCCAATCGGACCCGCCTCCTACCCATCAGCCAATCAAATCATAAAAAATCATCTATCTTTTTTTAAAAACTGACAACAGTACTTTGTAAACAATTGGGGGCATCAAAGAATATTCTGTCAAATGAAGATTCTGAAACTAGATTCTACCAGAGATTCAAGATTTTGATTCTCAGAGTGTATTATGTATTCTGGGTAGGTTCACGACGAGCAGTAACAACTTAGAAACTGTCAAATTTAGGCTAGTGACTTACTGACTTCAATGACATGTTAGTAGGCCTTAAAGAATTTTTCTACCCCCTCTCCATTTGCATTTTTAGTTTGGGAGCTGATTTTCAAACGCACATATCTTGCTCATTCTGACTCTTTTTTTTGAGCAATTTTTTTTATTTGGGCAAATTTTTCACGCTCTTTGTAGTGGTGCAATCAAATTTTGGTTTTGGTGTTTGGATTTTCTAGAAATTGCATATTCTCATAGGTGTTTCTACTTCATCCTCATTTTGGGAACTTCAGGGGCTCATGTCTGGTTCCTACGATAACATTTTTGGGTGATTTTTTTTTAAAGTGCATATTTTTTAATGTACTTTCCAGTGGTGTAATCAGTTTGTTTTCATCCGCTCTAAAATTTTTACTTTGAGTCTATGGGCTATTTTTGGCATTTGCATGTACCAAGATCAAGACCACTTCACTATTTTTGGCAAGTGGCACCTGTAATCACACTAATTATAAAGTGCCACAAATTAGATATTACTTGGGGGGTTTCATGATTGAGTAATCTAGGGGAGTCATCTTGCAGTGGTTGGTTGCATTCTTTTTCTTGGTTTGTGTTCTTGCAATGGAGAAATCTCAAATTAAACTTCTAACTCCATATAATTATGCTACATGGAGAAAATCAGTATGGAACTATCTCGTGATGAAAGGTTTAATAGGTCACCTAAAGGAAACTATTTCTCAACCCACTAATTCTAAAGAATTGGAAAAATGGGAGCTTGATCATGAGAAAACACTTGGATGCATATGGTCATTAGTCTCATTTGATTTACAATTTCATTTTGAATCATATAAAACACCTAAAGAGGCTTGGGAGGCTTTTGAAATGTTTTATGGTAAAACAGATAAGATTAGGGATATCATATTGATAATAATTTGATGAATCTTGATCCTAAATGTTTTGACCACATCCAAGACTACATCTTAAAATTTAAGCAACTAAGAACACAACTAAAAGATTGCAGCATTAATAAAGAGGATTTACATCTAATTCTGAATGTGTTATCCAAGCTTGGTCTTGACTATTCAATGTTTGTTTCTAGCTTTCATACCCATCGACTTTCTATGGGAGCATCATATGTTGATCCTAAGTTTGGTGACTTTACAAATCTCCTAATCCAAGAGGAAGCTAAGCTAATGAACACGGGTCTAATCAAGTCTTCCAAGTCACAAGCATTATTGGCTAGTGAGTCTAAGGTACTGAAAGAATCAATGAATATTGATAAGAAGCAAAAGAAGAAAAATAATAAGCCACATAAAGAATCAAAATTATCTCCCTCTAAAGGAGAATCATCTAAGAAGGAAAGGCCTACTTGTGCATATTGCAAGAAGGATGGACATGAAGAACACTATTGTTATTAAAGGGATATTGATGAGTTGAAACGTCTTCTAAAAAATAATCACATTGATTTCCTTCTATAATGTCTGAATCACTTCCTTCTTCTTCAAAACAGTCTAAAAAGGGCAAAGGTTATGCTAGTTTGGCTACTACATTAGGAAATAAAGGACATGCTCTTTGTGCTTTTTCATATCATGAATCAGGGAGATGGCTTCTAGATTTAGGAGCATCTCATCATATGGAATCTTTGTAGCCTATATTCTCTTCTTTTCAACCTTGTACTATGTCTCATATTTAGATGGGAAACAATATTGATGCAGGAGCATCCCAGGTGAATGGGTAATCAACATCAACCAAAAAGAAAAATGGAGGTTTAGTATTTTTTTAATGCATTTTTGAATTTTGGTGTGGGATTATTTGGTTGGAAATTCATGTTTGATAGCTTCAATTGATTGAATGTTGATTAAATTAATTTTGCAATACATAACTTTTAAATGTGACAAGTTGGCATAGTGAAATAAAGCCAAAATTGTAATTTTAATGCAATAAATTGATAAAAATTCCACAAAAATCATGGAGGGCGTGGGAAATTGAAGGAATATGGTTTTAAAAACTCCCCATAATTATCCCTAAAAATTAGGAGTTGAGGAAGTGGGTATCCAGGCATGCTTTTTGCATTTTTCCTTTTTAGGAGATAAGGAAGGAGTGGGTAATTGTAACTCCAATCTTTATTGGAGAGTTATGAAAAATAATTTATGAGGATTTTATTTTTGGATTTTTGGAGGTTATTGTGGAGTGAAGAAGGTGGGTATACCATTCAAGGAGAGAAGGAGGAGATGAAATGAAAAATAATTTCATTATGGGTGAAGAAAATGGGAAAGAATCTCATTGAGATGAGAAGAAATTTGAAGAGGATTTGAAGGAGGGTAAAAAGGGAGGTATAGAATTCTCAAAAGGATTGATTTTTGCTATTTATTGTAGGTTTTAAATGATATTATATAGCCATGGAGAGTTCCAGGAATTCAGAGTGAAGATGTTGTGTTGCAAGTGGAGGATATGGTTGCATTGAGTAGATTAAGTTTCAAGAAACCACATAATTTGAGAAGTTTATTTTAGTTTAACATTTTTGCTGCATATAGGATGTTATATTGGACATGTGTTGTTGTCCATCAATTCATTGGTGACTGAAAATAATCTTTGTAATTTTTATTTGTTGAATGAAAACTATTTGTTGCAAGTTGCAACCCAAGTTCTGAAAACTATTTCCAAGTATGCCAACTGTTTGATTAAATTTTTGTGAGGATTTTAAGAGGGTTATTTGAGGATTTTTTAATGGTTTTGAATCCCTTTACATTAAATACATATATGAGTGCAATTGGGAAGGGATCTATTGGTTTTTGGGAGAACACTTTTTAGGATGTTTTGTGTGTTCCTCATTTGATGAACAATCTTCTTTCCATATATCAAATTACACATGGTGGAGATGGAAGGATTGTGAAGTTCACACCTGATTTAGTCATCATTCGAGACTTGGAGAGTATAGAGATCATTGCTACTGGGTTGGTTGATCATTCATCTTGGTTGTATACCTTTGCAAAAAAAAAATTTGATGATGACATTGTTCCTTTGGCTGTTGATCACACTTCAAGTATGAACCATGATTCAGAGGAGAAATTTGGCTTCTTGAACTTGGGAGTTCTCACACCAGATCTAGTTCTTGAGCCATGCATTTCATCTCCTCCATCAACTGTTTCAATTGATGATGCTTGTGTTGCTATAGATATAGCTTCTTGCGATTCAATGCAGTAGGATCTTGATTGTCTTTCAGATTTGGCTACTTTGGATGGCTTCTTGATAGGTATTTCAGACTTGTTTGTGGAGTCTCATATTGCGAATTTTGGAGACATCATTGATAGGATTCATCTTCTCTTTGACGGATAAGATCCTACTTCAGTTGTTGCGAGGGAACACCTAGACCCTCTTGTTCAATCTCCACATGATCATTCTTTGCAGTTTGACGTGACTGTGGATACTTTTGGACAATATTTGAAGGAGGCTTCTTTGTTTTTGGATTATGTTCTACATTCTTCTCTACTAGATTTTGGATTTTCCTCTTTAGCAATGTGGCCTAGAACGCCTATTTGGAGTGTGTTAGCTTTTGGCATTGACATGGAGACACTTGAGCATGCTTTAGAGACATCATCATACATCATCTATCTTCCTTCATCTTCCTTTCAAGATTGGGAAGAACTCTTGCATACATTCATGGTTTTGTTTCTTCCTAAAGGTAGGAATGTTGTTCGGTGAGATCAGATCATCTTCAACATTCAATGTCGAGCTTCTACCATTGCAAGAGACTCACCATTGACGGGGGGCTGCATTGTCCCTCTTCTTCTTCTCTCTTATGGGATTTTTTCTTTCCTTACATGGGTTTTGGCCTTCTCATTCTTCATTGAGAGCATTCCTTTTTTTGTATTTCATCTCTCTTTTGGGGAGGAGTTTTGTCCCACTGGGCTTTCTCCTTTTCTTTGTTTGTGAGAGATTTCATTTGCATATGTACATGGGTACCTAACATGGCCTCATAGTCGGGACCCATCTTTGTGTCATTTGCATAATAATCTACTAGTCCCTAAGTTGCACTTAAGGGGGGGGTGTTGGTGTAAATAAAATCTTGTACCTAGTTAATTCATTACTAGGATACTTAAGGGACTTATTTACATGTCAAGTTTACTTAGGTCCTAGGAATCTTTCTAGAAGGTGTTAACTAGTTGTCATTAGTTGTTATCTTATCTTTTGACTTGTAACATATGTGACTTAAGTATTTGTGATAAGTTGTCTTGTGTCATATGATTAAGACACTTGTCATAATCTTATGACATCTTGTATCTCACCTTGGCTATATAACCAAGGGGTATCGCATACATTGAACATCACATTGAATCATATTTGCATAATTGATAAGAATACAATTTATTCTTGTCATATTCAGATCTTCTCTCTTTGTGATTTCCATTTGGCCTCTAGTTCTTGGGTGGCTATCTCCATAGCCAATTCTTAACAATATTCACCACTAAAATTGCTTGATTTGTATTGACCATTAGTATTCTATTCTAAGGTTATCCCCTTCTATGTGGGTTATCCTAACCCCAAGAATAACCTTCCCATTAACTATCTATTCTAGGTTACTCCCTTTCTTGTGGATTATCCTAACCCCAAGAATAACCTAGTTAACCATCTTAGCTAATCATAATTCCATAACCTTAAATGACTCTAGTCAAAGGTATGATCTCAACATTAAGTGTCCTATGTTTAGAAGTATGACCTTATCAACAAATGACTCCATTCAATAGTAGAATCTCATCAATAAATGATTAAATCAAAAGTATAATCTAACAATAAATGATATCAATCAAAGATGTAATCATAATTCAAATGATCAATCAGATCATATAGGTTAATCCCGACCTATTTTCTTCATTAATAATCAAGTAGTCAACCTAACCAAATAGGTTATTCACAACCTAGGGTTTTCAATCAAAAGTGATGTACGATCAAGTGATCATAAAAAAATTATGAGCCTCTCTCTTAATTCACCTTAAATATCAACTATTTGCAATGTTTACTACATTTTCATATACTTTTGAGGGCATTATCCTAAGAGGAGTTTGTGTTTCTAAACTACAAGTCCTCTTTTCAGTACAGCTTTGGGTTGTCGGAACGTGAGTCCTCGTCAAGAATTCTGTGAATAGGAATAGAATCCTAATTAGGCATGTGATTATAGCATAATCAGTAAATACATTTCTCAACCCTACTGATGAATATTGATTTAACAATCAAGTATACTCCCTAACTATAGGGAAAATACTATCTTCCTGCTTCAAGGAGATATGAGTAATCTATCAAGTATAGACTATTTTCATGGTTGCATAATATTTCAACCAATCAATGATGACATTTCTACTATGCCATCATTCTCGTGGTATTACTAACCTTATTATCCATAAAGGTTTACCTAGTATCAAAAGTTATCATATCAAGACAACAACATAATCTACATTTCACTTTACATGTAATATCCATATTGTCATAATGAACTAAGTATAGTTCTATTAGCATTGAAACCACACACGCTTCCACATAGTATAAAAGTATTTCCAAATGATAGGGTTTCACTTGTTCGAGACTCAAACAAGAATCTCATAGAACATTCCATACTTGGAAGTAACTAAGTCCATAAAAGTAAGCATATCATGCATACAAAGATTATTCCAAAACTATAAAATAACTAAGATCATAAGATTCAAGCATATCATGCAATCTTTCCCAAACAAAGCATTTACAAATAACTAACCTATCAAATATAAAGATAATGGAGGAATAAAAATCAACATGCCTGATTATAAGTTCCAACTCAATAACGCTACTTTCCAACCTTGGCCTTTGCAACCACGAATGCTACTTCACCAAAGATTGACTATCCTCCAAATCCTAGCCTACTCACTAAATCTCTCAACAATACCAAAGTAAATCAACACAAGGAAATTAGATTGATAAGCGATTCCATTTGGTAGAATGAGCACCTCTATTTATACTAATTTGTGAGCAACCAAAGGCTACAAACAAGTAAGTATTTCTTCCACCTTTCATCCTCATGCAACAACTCACCAAGTTAACTCATAGGTTTGTAACACATCAAATTCCTCGCCATTTAAATGGCTGAGTTGACTTGATATATTGGACAACAAGCTTTAAACAAGTTTCCTAATTTGAATTCCTTTACAAAATGTTGTCAAGTTTTCACTTAACTAAGTCTCTATTCTATTTGTAGGCTTATGTGAAATTTAAAGACCTCTTAAGCATTCCAAACTCTTGATAATATTGCGCCACCTTCAAAGTTGGTGCCCAAGTTTATAGCATGGGCTTTGATTGATTCCTTAGGTATTTAAAATAGTTTATACTTCCCTTCTAATGTTAACACAACTGCACATAAACTCATGCGTGCTTCCTTCATTTGTTTTGACTTAGTCTTACATACGTTATATGTTGGTTGATATTCCTTTATAGGTTGTGCCATGAGTGGCTTTATCTACCCATTACACGTGCTATTCTAAAAGCTTATATGATAAGGTTTCAACATTAAAACTTTAATGACCAAACATATATGCAACGCTCTAATTATTATGCTACCCCTTATATAGCATGTGATTTTCCATCCTTCCTTTTGGCTTATGTGCAGGTCACTCTTTCTACAATGCTAAACATATTTTTATATATGTTGCCTTTAAAAGGCAGAATCTTACCATGCGTTCAATTTTATTTCTAAAAACTCATATTATATAAAACAATATATATTTATCATATATATATACATGTATATCACATAACCTATATATATATATTAATATATACATATGATTGCATTCACATGATTATTTGATACATCAATTCCCATCAATATACATAATCATTCATTTGAATCACATACATACACTATCGCTTATATATATGCATATGCATATATCAATATGTATGCATTTAATTATATACTCAGACATATATATTAATATATTATATAGTATATACATATATTGATATCTCAATATTCAAGCATACACACACACACACACATATATATATAAATAAAAATATGTTAAAATAATCATACATATATATATATACATTTATACATATATTAATATATATATATGTATATAAGTTTACATTAATGTAACAATATATATATGTACACACACACACATTAATATATATACTATATATATAATATTATTTTAACATCCATGCTTAAGCACAAATACTCATATATTCATTGATTGACGTGTACACATGAAGTGTGCATATACTTCATCGACTAACATGCAAATATGATCATACGAAGAAGAACTCATTCTCAACATAAAGACAATCACATAACCCTAGTCAAGAGTATACACAGAACATGAGTAAGGTTACTCACCATTTCCCAATCAATTGAATCAACTAATCCAATCGATGATGTGAGTGTGTGTATGCTCAATTAGGTTGAATTAAAGGTTACCAGACCAAGCTCCTCTTCTGAGTGATACTTTCCCTCCCTTCCGAGGACTCAAACCTATTCCTACGTTCAACATAGTATAGTAGTTAGTCGTTCTCATGAAATATATTTGCATCATCAAGAATTAAAGTAATCATATTGCAATACATATTCATTCGTTGTATTTACCTTCTGCATATAAAACATAATCATTCCTTCAAAAGTAATAACATTTTAATGCATATTCAATATTTCATTCTCCTAATGAATCATATTAAATTTCTAATAAACATTTGTCATCCTATTTACTCACAAGGTAAAAGTTACCCGATAACTAAGAAACAGGGTGTAACAAATTAACCCCCAATTTGAAGAGGAACCAACACAATAAGAGTTGCAAGATCAAATTTTAAAGGATTGGAGGAACTTGAAACTTGAATTTTAGGCTAAAATGTGTTTTCATAGCTACATGGATCTCAGATTGAAATATAGGCCCACTAGAGGTGGTAGAAAGCATAAATAAGACTTGTAGAGAAAGGTGGGAAAATTATCCATTCCAACTATGATGGTTCAAGGAAAACTATAGCTAGAGCATGGGTTTAGAAACTAGACACTTACTTCTAGCTCAACCCAATACCAAAAGATGAGGCCATTAAATATGTTGCTATACACTTAGATGGTAGTGCTCATGAGTGGTGGCATCACAAAATGATCACCTTCAGTCATGATCAGGTTGACTCCTATGCATAGTTTATAGAGAGGTTAATTGATAGATTTGACAAGAAGGATCCAAAACTATATTTTAAGGAGTTGGTATGGCTTAAGTAGTGGAGTTTAGTAGATTCTTACATTACAAATTTTTAGAGGTTATCTATGTTGGTAATTGTAGACTTTGTCTATCTCACCCTATTCTTCTGAGGGGTTTCTTTCCCAATGCATTATTGGAAATAACACTTTCCTATTTCGTGTTTCTCTAGTTTTTGTGCTCAAGGTTTAAACTTTCATCGAGTGCTCATTTTCTCGTAGGACACGTGTCAAGGTGGCACAGCCTGAAGGGGATTCTAAGCATCACAAGTAAAATTTGATACGTGGTTGGCCAAAGCTCTTGGCAAATCCACTACAAACAAAGGGCATACAATGATGTGTGGTCAACCCGTGTGCACCCTAAATAATGAATGCTCATTATCGGCTCTCATAATGAATCTCAGAGATAGTTACAAGGGTAGATCATGGAGTAACAGGTGGCATCATCGCCCCATTAAGGGTTGTTCATGATTTCCCACTATGGTCATTTCAATGGTTTGGATGAGGAAAGGTTCGTAGGCACAAGAGTGGGGAATCTTTTCCATTTTGACGGTTTCCCTCTTGATTGGGAGGTTTTTCATATTTAAGCCTTGTGTGGCATTATTTTGGGGGTTTTCTCTTGGTTTTTCATCACTGAATACATAACTCAGAAGGAATAGTTTATTTTTTGTAACTCACAAACCTTAGTATGTTATATTTTTGAAAAGATAGAGACTGAATACATAGAATTATGTCATCTTTGCCTTCACTATGTGTTCATCTCTATTTATTTTCTTGAATTCATACTTTGTGTCTACCTAAAGTGTTTTCAATTATGGATTATTCTCTTTTAGCTTTTATATATACAGTTAGCTTAATGCATGTAAAGCTTTGATTCATGTTTAATACTCTTTCAAACCTTTATAGAAACTAGTCTAACTAAGATTTTATTATGCTATATCATGTTTGAAATGTTGTAAAATCTTGGCGTATCACCTTAGAATAGATTAATTTTATGCATGTTTTCTTTCATTTCTTCTCTCTTTTCCTCCCCCCGTTAATAAAATGAAGAGTCAACTTATAAAATATTAGAGGTTGTTCTACAGAGAACATTCTAGTACCCCATTTGCAAAACTTCCCATAATTGTACCTCTTGAACGTCACCTTTAAAGATCAATAGTTTTTTTGGTATGTCTGGTGGGACAAATAATACTTCAAGCCAGTAAAGAGGTAGGTTTAGAAGTCAGATACCCATCACTAGATCATTAACAGTGTACAATCCTAGATTACTCTTACCCTCATTAGTGACTGTCAAATGACAAAGAACTACAGGAAGCAGAGCAACACAAATACCAACACAAGCGCAAGAACAACAGGCGTGGGCTCCAATGGCTGCTAGAAATTTCATAGCAGGGAATAGTGGTAGACCACTTATTCCTCTAACCCCTCCAATAGTATGGGACCCTATTCCTGCTAACACTCTCAAGGTGCTCCCTAAATTCACGGGAGAATATTTTAAGACACTAGCAAAACATCTACAAGATGTCGCTAATGTGTGCACAATGCATCATGTTAAAGCTACTTGTTACTTCCTTCAAAGGGGAATCTTAGGACTGGTATAGATCATTTCCCCCCAATTCAATTGCTACATGGGATTAACTAAGAGATAGCTTCTTCAAATGATTTACAGAAAAAAGGTGACTGATCTTCCTTACTCCAACAACCAATAACCATTAAAAGGGCTCCCCAAGAGGTTGTCGTAGATTTCAACACCACGTTTCACAAAAATTGGCAAAGGATCCTTGTGAGGACCAGACCTCTGATAGGAATGACTATTGTTTTCTACCTAAAGGATTTTAACTTCAACATAGCTATAGTGATTCAATCGTTGGGGGGACAAACCCTTCCAGATGCATATGACTTGGTCATTAGAGCAGAGAATAATCTTACAAATGTTGGAAAGCTCCCTCCTCGGCCACCTATTCCAATATTCCTTGAAATAACACTTCTACCCCTAGAAGATTCCCTCAGTAACTTTGTTGCACCTCCAATGTATGTGTATCCCAATGCACAAACTAATGTAGCTTCTCCTTCATCCTTGGTCATTAAAGTGAGCGATACAAAGAGTTTATTGCAAACCTTTTCCAATGAGATACTTAACCTCAAGAGATAGAAAAATATGTTGTCTAAACCCTCTTTCCTAAATTTTCAAGGCAATAGGCCTCCCTTCCAACATAACTAATACCAGGGAGGAGTGCAAACAAATAATTAGATGCAACCTTCAAACCAGATAGTCTTGGTCTTGATTGCGCTATAGTCCACGTTGCCAAATCATAACAAGGAACTGGTTGTTGGTCAAAATAATCCAGTGGACAACACTAATTCATGGTGTTTCCCTTGTAACAACACACACATGCCTCAAAATTTCCCTAGGGGTAATCTCCAATAGAGGGTCTCAAAACAACAGAACCAAGGAATCATTGTTGATACAAGCGCACATGCCTACCAATCCTCGGGAGTGGAGAATGCTATCCTAGTGGCACAAATGCAGGGCATGTTCCTTGAGCAAGAAGGGGAAATCACTTTGAACCACACTCTTTTTTCTTGGATGGGGGGAGAAGATGCAATGTTCTCCAATGAGGCATCAATGTCAAAAAATTCTCGAGTTCAATTAGAGTATTATACTTGGTCCACAAGGAGGTTGACCAAAGAGCATATACTTGCTATGTCGTAACCTAAGTCAGTCCTCGAGAAGGACCTGGAATCACCAGTAGCAGCTCTAGCACCTGAAAAGCAAAGTGAGGAAATTCTGAATAAAATAAAAGAGCTAAAGACCTCCATACGTGGACCACTCAATGTTGTAGATCAATTGAAGAAAGCCCTGACCCATGTCTCTTTATGGGATATTTTGGCCATCCTAGAGTAGAAACCCTTGTTGTGAGAGGCTTTGAGAGAGGATAAAAGGCTTTTGTAGGCCAGTGTAGTCTCATAATGTAATCAAGAGAAAGGCAAAGAGCTAATTCAAGGGTCACAGGCCTTAGGAGTTATGGCATTCATAAACACAAAAGAAAAGGTGGTGAAGGAGGAGGTAAGTAAGCCTAAGCCTACCCCGCTCTTCTTGACCCTCATTTTAGGAGATAAGCTGCTACAAAATTCTATGATTGACTCTGTTGTTAGCACCAAAGTTATGCCTAAGTTGATTGCAAACTCATTAAAATTAGAATATGAGCCTCTTGATAGAGGAATCGTGCAATTAGATGGTAAAAAGGGTTCAAGTTGTAGGTCTAATCAAAAGCCTCCCCCTAACCATATATTCATGTCCTAGTATTATAGTCATCCAAGAGGTGGTAGTAATAGATATCCCTCCCATTTTCAGATTGAGTCTATCTAGAGATTTCATTGCTAAGATTGGAGGGTATTTGTCTCTGGATTGGTCCCATCTAATCTTCAAGACTAAGCATGGTGCTAAGATGAAATTATTATCAAAACCCTTACACTCACAACACGTAGTGGATGATGTTTTATTGAGCTTTGTGGCTACACATACTTCATTTAAAAAAATGAAATGTATTGTGTGGAGATGTTGGAAGGTGGAGAAGCTAATGGAGATAGAAGCCCTAAAGAGGAAGTCGAGATAGAAGCCCTGAAGAGGAAGTCCTAATAAATGAATTCATGAGGAGTGATCCATTTAGAAATTATGACGCTACCAACCTTGGCACATATGATGAAGATGAAGTCATCCCTTAGGTGACTAAGAATCAAGGAAGCCAACCTAGAAGCCCAAGTGATGAGTCAGGGATGTGGACTTTGCACTTTGATGGTGTGAGATGCAAGGTAGGTTTGGGAGCCGGTATCCACCTATTATCCCATGCTAGAGTGGAGACTCTCAAAGCCTTTTGATTTTAATTCACCTGCAAAAATAATGAAGTCAAGTATGAAGGCCTAGTCCAAGGTTTGAGTCTCATGGAGCGGTTGGGAATCAAAAGGCTCAAGGTCTTTGAAGACTCAAATTTAGTGATAAAACAAGTCAAAGGGACATCAACTTCAAAAAATGTGTGGATGTGATCCTACTGCCACATGGTGTGGGACCTAATCGAAGGATTTGAAGCCTTCAATATCCAAGTGATCTCGAGATCTCAAAATGTTGCAACAGATAGAATGACAACAATTGGTTCTTATTTCGACCTAGTGATAGACCTATTATCAAAAAAGCATGTAGTATGTGTGATTGTGAGACCAACTATCCCTGATAATGATCACAACTAGCAAGTATTTGAGAGTGATGCTCAGATTGCCATGTTCATTCAACATTCTAGTGAATTTGCATAACAATTGCAGCCTAAAATTGAAGAGGCTTATGAAGACCAAATTATCCATCTTAGAACCAAGAAGTTTCAGAAAGGATTAATCACTCTAGAGATTTTTTTTATTTTTATGACATCACAAATGATAAAAGAAAGTTTGTTACAAACAAAGGCGATTACTCTAATTTAGATGTCGAAGGTGGTAGGAAGCAGAAAGTTAGAAAAGGTGTTCCTCAAAAGGATAAGGAAAGGTTAATATTTTTATGAAATGAGTATGATGAAGTCATGGCATGGACTTATGATGACCTAAGGAGTTATGACCCCACCGTGATCCAACACACTATATATCTTATTGAAGGAGCTAAACCAACCCACCAAAAGCAGAGGACGATCAATCCAAAAATAGTCTCTCATGGCCTAAGAATTAGCCTAAGAATTGAGAAAGCTTATAAATTCTAGGATCATATATTCAATTAAGCACTCTACCTAGGTATCTAATTTGGTCCTTGACCGAAAGAAGAATGGTGACATCAGGCTTTGTGTGGATTTTAGAGACCTAAATAGAGCATCTCTACAAGATCACTATCCCCTTCCTTCCATGGAGCAGATTCTTCAAATTGTGCCAAGATCAGAGATGATTTCCTTGCTAGATGGTTTCTCTGGATACAATAAAGTAGAGGTTAAAGAGGAGAATCAACATAAAACTATGTTTATCACAAAGTGGGGAACATTTACATATGACGAGATACCTTTTGGTCTTTCAAATGTGGGAAATAGATATTGCTTTCAAGGATTTGATCAATTTAATCATCCTTATTTATCTAGATAACGATATAGTGTTCTCCAAGTCTAATGAGGACCATTTTGACCATTTGGAGTGTTGAACACTCAAAATAATGAGAGGGAAGGTGAATCAATATTCTTTTACACCATTGAAATATTTAAACATCCAATCCACTTAGCAAATTCAACTACAATAATGAAAGAAAGCATGAAATATTCAACATCACATAACACATGAACACTAGGATTTTTATGTGGAAAAGCCAAAATGGGAAAAACCACGGTGATGATTAGCTCACAATATATTATAACCAATTATAGTATATTTACAGAAGTGCTCACTGCAAGTGGACTCACTATCCAAGTGGACTCACTGCCCACTGAGAGAAAAAGATAGAAGAGAGATTGTGGCTCGCAACCTAGATTGAACTATTACAATTACATCTATTATATGCATGAATTACAATTCCAATGAAGCTCAATAAACTAACTTTACACACTTCATCTGATTCTGATTTTACACTTTTCTTTCCTCTACATTTGCATCACTCTAATCTTCTACTCAACATTCACAACTTAAATTCACATTGCTTTGATAACATTCGGATCATATACATGTCTCTCATTTATCAAAACACCGAAAATGAACTAGCATATATATCCGCTTCAAGCATAACATCAATTAGGTCGACATAATTAGATGTAACATATAAAATATACAATATATAACTTGTCAGCTCAAAACCTTCCACACATGCCTCACACCAAGATTCAATCATTAAAATAATTTGAAATAGGTCAGCATGGACCTATCATAGCTTCTATGTAACTCTGCAACACTTATTTAATCTTTGCATATATTGACATCTATTAGGTTAGCACCGCATAAGACCTAATAAAAATTCTTCAACAATATACCCATATTCAAACACATGTACCTCAAAACATCATGCCAACTAGAATTCATACTCTATTGACATCTGTCAACATCTCCTTAAGACCACAAAGTAAAAATCCTATATGTGGAGAAGTGCAGACTCTCCTACTCACATGCAATATATAGGAAATGACTGTAATTTTCCAGGCCGAACTTTTGTTATTCATATCTTTCAAGCTAAAAGCCAAAACAAGATGAAATTTTGGAATTAGATGCTTCTACCAACCAAAAATATTATGTTAGAACTATAGAGTGAAATGTTCATTTGCAGACTAGTGCGGACCCAAAAACTAGATGCTTTGTTACACAAAATTATCAGAATTGACACTTAGTCAAATTTTCATCATAAGTACCTTCACTGGATCAAATCATATTTTAGAATTATCTTCCACAAACATAAAAAAGCATGTTAGAATCAACCAAAATGATTTGTACCAAAGTATTCACACCACGATGCAATGTTGACATTAATGACAACACTATAACACATAATAATATACCTTGTGCTTATCCTACATGCTCATATTGCCAACAACAACATCAATGACAAACTTCTCATTCTTCCAACAATCTCCCCCTTTGTCATTGATGAAAACATGCCAAAACATCCCTAAATATCTCCAAAACATTCTCCCCCTTTGAAATCAAGGGTAAAGGGCACCTACAACTGTTCTAACATGTACTTTCCATCTCCCCTAAGAAATATATGCATATGTACAAGTTGAAAGATTGAATTGACTCCCCGTAAGTCATGTACTGGAGCAAAACCAAAGAAATTTGTACAAGAAACTACTCTATATACTTCACATATGTACAAAGAATCTGAAACTAAAAATTGAAAATGCATAAAGAGTAAGAAATGATGTTAATCAGAAGAGGATGACTCTTGTAACTTTTTCACATGGGTCTACCACACCTGTTTTCCTTCTTTCCATGCCTTCTTAGCTGCCCCAAGAAATGAATTGAGTTTCAAACTCCATCAGTAACTCTTCTCCTTCTTCTGGAGTGCTAGGTACATGATTCATCTATGTAGCTTTGGTAGCACTCAAAAGGGATCTTAAAACAGGTATGAATTTGGGATTCACCAAGTCCCTTATCTCTCCAAACTGCAAAATGATAAGACCCTTTTTAGTGTGTAGTTGAAATAATTTCTCATACAAATCTTCTATGAAATTCCTTGTGTCTCTAGCTAGGTCAAGTGCCAAATCATAGGCACTGGAGGCAATGTTGATCTCAGACTCAATAGAGTCCATCTCCTTCCTGATGCTTTGTGTGAATCTAAGCCACTTGATTCCATATTGGTAAAGAGCCTTTGCCTCATCTACACACCCTTATGCATCCTTCATATTCTATTGAAAAATTTTTATGTGCAAGAGCACATTTCTTTGTGATTTCCAACACCTTTTTATCATTTATTTTCATTTAAACTTCTTTCTCCACTTCACCTATAAGACCGAAGGAATACTCTTTAAAATAATCAATTAATAGCTTTAAATTTTCCATACCAGAAAGTCAATGTTCACACCGAGTATGGCCTCTTGCAATTCCTTTATTGCTTCTTCCATTAGCTCTCCATTCTTTTGATGTGTTTCTATGATCTCTTTCCAGTAGATGCATGGAATACACCTCCCAACTGTAGCTTGTCGAGGGGGGAATATTATCAAGATCTACATTTCCCTATTGCATTAGCAGTTGTAGCAATTGTGATGACACAACAAGTTGGAAGTTGAGCTGCGTACTCAATAGATTCTTCAAGGAATCTCAAGAGGAGCTAGAGGATTCAACAAAAGTCTTTGTAATTTCCACAAATTTTCCCTTCAATTCTTCATTCTTTTTGGAGTTTACTAGATTTTCTTCTTGTGTTTTTTCATCTCTGAATGCATCCTCATTCTTATTTTCATATTCTTTCTCATTACTTTCTTGTTTATCTTCCTTCTCTACTTCATCATTCTCTTCATCTCCATCCTTACTTAAATTCTCTTCCTCTACAGGGTTCTCTGTGTTGTCTGGAGGAGTGACATTTCCTTCTGGTACCAGAGAAGGAGTGGATGTATCTTCCTTTGCTACTTCCTCACCAACGAGTGTCTCTCCTTCAACATTATTCTCTGCTACTTCATCTTACTATGCCAATTCTTCCATTTTCGAAGAGACATTATTCTGAATATGTTCTTCATCTCCTACATGCTCATGTTGAGCATCAATGTCCTAAGCTTCTTCTCCTGTGGTTAATTTCAAATCAGTGCTCTTTGAAATCATACCATATTTTTGTGCAATGCCAAATATTTTATCAACTGTCTCCATTTGTAGTTTCTCAAATTCATTCTTGTCTCTACCCATAAGGGTAGTTACCCTTTGCTTCACCCTGAATTCTATGGTGTATAGCTCAGCCAATGTGGCTATGTTTTCCTCGAACATAGAAGAACCAACTTTATCCAATGCATATTCCTTTATCTTTCCTTCTTCTTCAATTGATTCTTGTCTTCTTTTCACCAAAACATTCCAAAGCTTCGTAGGAATTTTCTTTTCAATGTTTTTCATATCAACTTCTAAAACAATGATATACTTAATTATAGCCTTAACAATGGTGGCCTTATCCACCTCATTTGCTTCATTATACAAAGTTGCAATATCCCCTAACATCTCATACTACAAAATTTTATTTAATAATGCTTCTAATTTCATGGGAGAGTGATGTCGTATTGATTTTGGTTGTTTTCTCTTTTTGCTCTCATCTGGAGTCTTCTTTTGGCTTGTTTCTGCTCTCTTTTTTCTTTTCTTGAGACACCTTCTTAGTGGCCTCTTTCATTTTCTCTCTCATATGAACTACAAATTTCTCCTTTTCTTCTTCTATATATTCTTCATTGTCTATGTCAATAATATCAAATCTTCTTCTTTTAACACTTGTTTCACCATGTGAAGCTGCACTTTTCCTTTTGTAGACCAACTGTGGTCCTTCTTCCTTCACTTCTTCTTCTTCTACATTCAGACTTGTATCCTTTTCTCTCATTTCATTTTGCTTCATTATTTTCTTGGTAGGGGCTATAGGTGGTGCTGCCGTAGTGGTTTTATTCTTCTCTGCTCTTGTAGTTTACACCATCAGAGAGGGTTTCTCCAATACTAGAGGACTAGCAGTTGATTTTCTCCTTTATCCAATATAGGGCATTTCCCAAAGGACTTCTGGATAGCAAGAGGGGTGGTAGCTATCCTACCAGATCTTCTTATGCTTCTTGAACCTCTTGTAACACTTGATTCGCCCCTAGCATTTTCTCTTTCCTGTTGCACTTGCTCCCTTGAGATGTCCATTTCCTCCACATACTTGTCAAGCATTTTCTCAACCTTCTTAATCTATGGTTTTCTCTGTTCCATATGCACCTCCATAGGCTTTTCTTCATAGGTGCCATACCTTGCTTTAGTGGTGTCTTTTGGACTTTTCAATAAAATATCAGCCAAACCAGTAATCTCTTGTTCATTAATTTCATATCCCAATGCAAGGATCCATATTTTCCTTGGTACTACTACTTCCATCATACACTCATCTATTGACACTAGGAATGTGATGTCATTTTGATATTTTCAACCATTTTCCTAGGTATCATATCTCTTTCATGCATCCTCTTTTGGAAAACTACAAAGAAAGTAACAAGGGCATCATATTGTGCCTTTGAATCACCAAGAATTCTCATAAAGTTTGCAATCCGATGAGCTACTAGTCTTCCTTGCAACCATTTCACACTTTTAGTTCCAGGAAGTTCCTTTAGGAAATAGAAAAGTAGACACACAACTGTGGTTCCATACTTAAATACATATTTCTTTTGCTTGGTTTGCTTCAATTTCTCCATCAATTGTTGTCTTAGTAGTTCACAAAGATTATAATTGATGCAATACCAACTATCAACAACCATCAATTCATTAGGGAACTTCTGTCCCAAACACTTTTAGAGAAGATCAAATTGAACAAGCAACTTTAATTCACTATTCTTTTCATCAAACTCATACACAATTCCACTTGTTTCTTCATTCTACAAAGCTTCAAGGCATCAAGTCAGTATTCCAACTTCACCAAACCATAACCCAAACCATTATTAGCTTCAAATTGACAAAAACCTTATCAAATGTACTGAACCAACCAATACTTCAACATTCACTAATATACATTCCTCAATAACTCTCTTCCCAAGGAAAATAGACAACTAAGCATACTTTCTTTCTCACAAACTAACTCTAGACCTTTACATCACTGCAAACCTCATCAAATTAATTGAATCAAATCAAGAACATGTTCACAAAACACTGTATTACCAGATTCTTCAACTTTTGCAGTCCTATACCTCTTTGCACATTCAAATTACCTTGTTTCCCCGTTGCTCCAACACACACCCAAACAACAAGTTATCATTCTAAAATTTTACCAGGGCTTTTAGATACCTTTACTAGCATCATTTAGTCAAGTTCAAAACAATATCCATCTTCTATATCTTAGAATCTACAGAAAACTCTGTTTACTCCATTCAAGCCTCAAACCCTAGTAGCCATGCTTTAGAACAAAAGTGGGTATATCAAACTATCCAAACCAAATTTTCATGAACTAAACATACCATTAGGGACCCATTTCAATCCATCAACACATATCTCAACATCAAGTATCCTTACTTTTAGAAAATACATCAACAACATGACTATCCCGTTTCATACATAGGCTCAAATAGGCCAAAATTACAAAGAGAGTGCCCTTAATTCACCTCCAAAACATCTAAAGACTTTAAATAGTTTTTAATTAGGTATCAAACCTCAAGAATCAATCATTTTTAGGGACAAAAAGGCTCAACCAAATACTAAACCATGAAACCCTTGTTTGTAAGCATAACAAAGCAAAAAACAGAGAGGGTTTATTGAAAGTTTAACCTCCAAACCTCAAATCAACTTGAAGATGCTTTCCACACCTTAGAAAATACCTACACAAACCATCAAAACCTTCTTACACCTTCATGCATGCCTCGACATCAATTATCACCATTGGAGCGATCAATCCTTCATGGAGAACTCTATGTTTTCTGAGAAATCAGACATCAAACCTTGAATTCTTTTATGCCCCTGCACTATCCAACATACACACAACTTACAACATCCAAATACCCTTCAACACACTAGATATTAGGAGGTTTCAACAACATAGGAAGAATAAATGAATTTCTAACATCTCATTGTTTACCTTAGACAAGGTACTGACTGTTTCAAGGAAAATTACAATAACTAACTCAAATCTGCATCTATCCATTACAATTATTCACACATGCTTCCATGCCTGTATATTTCCATACAAAAGGTCTGAAAGCACTGTTTTCAATAATTTTTGTGAAAAGACATATTTATTCATAAATTTTCAACTCCTCCAATTCAATACAAGTCCATTCAATCTCCCCTCTACTTTGGAAATGAGATACAATTCCTTTTTAAAGGATTTCCAACTTCCTTCATCGAATGAAACTACCTAAACTACCTTATGACCTTTGGTATTCCCTATTTTTTTGCTCATTTTGTGATTTTTGCCTTTCTTACAATTTTGACAACAAATAGCAATCTTTTTGCCACCAAAGAAAACTCTTGTAACTTTACCACCTAGAGACCTATTAGGGACTCCCATACATTTGAAATAACCTTTACACGACCTTTTACATAAATTTACAAATAAACATTCAATTTGGACAAATTTTCCTATGAGAGGCAACTAGTGAACTAGGTGCTCTTGCACCAATAATCCATTTATTTTTCAACCATTTCATATGCCACATTGATTGTGGTGGTGGATACATAGTTTTCTCTATTTATGAAGTAGATTTTATAACCAATCATCATTTTTGCATATCTCACAGCTGGATTTTTGATGGGATTAATTGATAGAGCTCTCTTATCATATGTTATACTTTTGAGTTCCATTACAACCTCATTCTTGATTGATTTTATTATAGGAATTGGTCCAGTGGAGCATAGACATGTAACCTCTTTGATCACCTCCTTTGTTATAATTCTAGGCATGTTAGTCCAAATAAACTTATCATGAATTCTACTTAATGCCATCCTAACCCATTTATGATCAAAGAAAAAGTTTGGAAACCATTGCCATACATCAAGCTTCTTTGCTACTAGGTTTTAGAATTTTGGTTTTAGGGAAAAGTTGTCTCAATTAAGTTCTTCCATCTACATATCTCCTAGCTTACTATGATCATATTCCTCCATCTTACTATGAATATAAATCCTTATATCCTCTATTGGCAAAACTCCATATGGAACATGCAAAAATGTGCCTAACGGGTCGTCTTCTATGGATTTTGTAGGGTACTTCTTGAATCTATGTTGTGGCTTCTTAGTCACCTCTATTACCCTCGATGTAGCCATTTCAAATAATTTAAATTACTTTAAACAAGGTTCTCTATGAAACTAGGGAAAAATGAAGACAGTAAACACCTTTTCTCTTGCTTGTCGAACTACGGTTTGAACACACTGAATCTCAAATCACCTTGATCACTCCAAATTTTCCTTCACTACTATAATCCTTCTCAAATTATTTTGTAAATGAATTTTCCTAAGTGAAATCACTTTATAACCCTTTGAATCTAACCTAATTTTGCATTGAATGCTTCAAACAGTAAGTTGTCAAACCTTTCACTTTGTGCACAGTTAACTTTTGATGCTATGCAAACTTTCGTATTATCAAATTTTCTTCTACAATATTCACCAATAGATCAAGCATGTCAATGTACACCACATATCTTCATCCTGAGACATCAACACCATTTTCTTTGGTAGGGGATAAAAGATGTTCATTAAAGCTCCCCCTGAGCCAAAGCTCTCAACTTAGTTTCTTAAGGAAACATCTGCACTGGGTGCTGGTATAGATTCATCCTTAACCTCTATCTCTCCCTTATTTCTCCAAATCTTATCCATCTCCTTTTTTTTAGCAGGATCAATCTTTTTTACTAGTTCATTCCTCTTCACCGAATTATCCTTCCTCATATTTCTGCTTTTACAAAACTTGGAAATGTGTCCAGGCCTATTGCAATTGCAATTGTAGCATGTATAACAATAGCCTTTTTAAGATTGAACCTATAATGTAGGAAAAAGTATCCCTTTTTCACACTTGATTTGGGAATTATTAAAATGAACATAATTATGCCTTAATTTAGTGTTGTAATATGTATTTTACATAGTCACATTAAATTTAGGGCCCTATTAAATAAAATGGAATTAATTGTGCCTTAATGTGGTGTTGTAAAGTGTATCTTTACACTTTCACACTTATCTAGGGCTTTATTAATTAATTGAGGTTAATTTTCCTTAATTGCAATTTCTAAAGAGGAAAACCCAACATTCATTAATGCCATAACATAACACTTATCATTGGAGAATGTGTGTCCTAGGTAAGTGACCTAGGACCCATTCGCCCAAGGGTGAATGGGTCCTCACTTAGACCTAGGACCTAAATTTTTATTATGTTTTTGGTGGCATTTTTATGATTTCAAATCTATATTTCAATTTCGGCTTGTGAAATTTGAATTAAGGATAAATTACTATAAATACAAGGTTATTTTATCAAATCAACTGGAAGATTTCAATTAGATTTTTGAGAGATCAATTAGAATAGCCAAGATTATTGTCAAGAACATTCAAGAGAGGATTTTTCCATCATTTTTTGCATCACTTAAGATCCAAGCATTATGTCAAAGTTATGTGGAGTCATGCATGTTTTTGGAGCTAATATGTTGATTTAGGTTTCATGATTCAATCAAGCATTCAAAGGATCATTTCAAGAAAAGATTCAATGTCAAGATCCACATCAATTGAATTCATTTCATGCAAGTTACAGACCTCCATTATCAAGGTTCATCCAAGGGTTTGGCAAGTTGTGACATTGCTTTGTTCATTCATCATCCCTTTCATGCTATTTCATTTCATTTCAAGGTTTAATTACCAAAATGGGGTTTGACCAAGGTAAACCCACATTCAACCAAAAAAAAACATTTTCCCCTCTCTTTGTGTGTTACAGATTTGTAGGTTGAAGAAAAGTTGAAGATCTCAAAGTTGCAAAATTGCAAAGTTGTCACCTTTGTTTCCATTTCATAGAAACTTAGATCTCAAATTTATTTTTGATTGTTCGACAGTGAAAATTGAGAATTTGGAAGTGCAGACACAGGAGCCCTACTCATGACCCATTCACCATAGGGTGAATGAGTCCTCAGTTAGCTTCTAAAAACACCTTTTTTGTGAGAGGTATGCAAGATTTATCTCTTCCAGATTCTCCAGAAAGTCTATAGGTTCCATCAATTTTATGCTTAATCTACTAAATCCATTTTGGAGTTTATTTTCTATTTTTAATCTTTCTCCCCAAAGTGTTGTTTGACTTAGACCCTGTCCTAACACAAAAAGGGAAATTGCAAGATCCTTCATAAAATTCACTCACCTAATGGTTGAAAGTGGATTTTAACTTGAGGGATCTCATTCGTTGAATGAAATAGAGGAATAGGTGGGTTCATTACACTTATTTTACCCTATCCATTTATAGTAAGTTTGGTGAAACATTCCAAATTTAGTATAAAACGCCACATGTGATTAAACCCCTACCTCATTTTTTCTATGTTTCATTTTGGTGAACCTAAGCTTTGAACATTCTAATTTTTGATGTGGAGTGCATTCAAACCCTAGATCTAGGATTTGCATTAATTCATTGTATTTAGGGTTTCTAAATTTGGCATAAAACTTGCATTGTATTTTAGGTGTAAACTTGCATTTTACATTTATTTTAAATCTAAAAATTCAACAAAAATTGCATAATGTTAGACTAATTTTGCATAGTATTTGCATATTAGTGTATGTTCAATCATTCACATTCAAAAATTAAGTCAAAATTGCATTTCAAAGAGTGTCATATAGTTCATCATTTGTCATTAATTTTACTTGCAATAGGTCATCAAAATCTGGAAATTTCTGTCACAGAAGTTACAATCTATACCTGAAACAAAGAACACATATTATCACCGAGAAATTGCATTTTTCAATTTTAAAAAACCTTGTACTGGGACACATTCACCCCTAGGAAAATGAATCCTTGGGGGCCTACAAAAATCAACTTTTTTGAGTTTTTTTGTACTTCCTAGACCTACTAGTAACCTAGTGCATTAGTTTGGAAAGTTTTAGGAATTTTTTATTTATGCATTAAGGTCTAGTCATCCATTTAAGTTAGGCATTTAAAATTGAAAAAAATTGTTGCATTTCAAATTTGTAGAGTAATTAGTGCATCATGTTTTCATTACAAAAGTCTCTTGTTATCATACTTCATGTTTTATTTTTAGATTTTAAGAAATTGTTGTTACAAGCATATGAATGTGAAGTCATTTATCCTCTTTTCTTGTTCTTCATTGATCTGTATCCCATGTGTGAAACTAACTTAGTGAAAGAGAATACAATCTTGGACAATCATGACAATCAAGTTTGTTCTTCTCCCAATATCTCTCCTATTTGTGAAGAAAATATTTTGGTGTTAGAAGAACCAATCAAGGAGAGTCATGCGGATCCTATTTGTTTCTCTTCTCCCACCCCTCCTACCTGGGAAAATATTGTTAAACAAGAGGATGCCATCATTGATAAGCAAGACAATCCAACCATTGATAACTCCCTTACTTGTGATAAATTCATTAAATGTTATGAACATCTACTTTGTTTCTCTCATAAAAACTCTCCTACCAGGGAAGATATCATGGTGTAAGAAAATGATAACATTGGCACATGTATTTCAAACAATAGTAATGTGGCTTCCTTAGATGAAGATGATGAAGTGACATTAGACTCCCCATCACTAAGAGATCATGAAAATAAGGATAAGTTTGTTGAGGTTATGAACATTAGAACTCCCTCGAGTCCTATAATTCTTAGACCTCCTACAAATCCTTTAATTATTAGACCACCTAAGCCTCAACTTACCCTCTATCCACCCTCACAACAACCACAAGTTCAAAATAAACTTGTGCTTATGCTAAGAACATCTCATCACAACGTTTTGTAGCAACCGAGTTACAATACTGTTGCTCAAACATATAATATAAGGAACAATAGGCAACAACAAACCACTCCCATTTCATTACCATTACCTCAACCTATCTTGCTTAGTGCTCCTCATTTTCCTTTACAAAGTGGAAAGGAGTATGATCTTGTTGAACAACTTAAGAATACTCCTGCTAAGTTATCCTTATGGGATCTTATTCAAGCCTCCCCTCATTATCATAACATGACTCAAATTGCTTTACAACAGGTTCCTATCCTTCCTAATGTGCAACTGAATGACATAGCAGCCCCGATTCAAGGAATGAATGCTGAAATTGTTTTCCACCAAAGTGATCTACCTCCTTTGGAAGTGAAAAAAAAAATGAAGATTTCATGATCACATCCATTATTAATAGGACAACAATAAAGAGAACCATTGTTGATAATGACTCATCCCTTAATGTGTGTAGTGTGAACCTTTTGGATAAGCTTGTAATTGATAAGAGTAAGATCGAACGTAACTCCTTGTCCATTCATGGATCTGATAGCATATGAAAACAACCACTTGGCATGATCACACTACCTATCATCGTTGGGAAAGATACAGTGAAAACTACTATCCATGTTACGCCTCATGATCTTTAATATAATCTTCTTTTAGGTAGACCATGGATTCATGAAATGCAGGTGGTGCCTTCAACGCTTCATCGTTTAATGAAGTATGTTTACAACAATAAAGTTTACACACTCATGGCTGACCCTAAACTCAAAAGTTGTTTTCACACTGAAAAAGGTAAACGAAGCCCTGTGAAAATATTGATACCAACTTCAAAAGTTGAAATCGTGCAAGAACAAGAAAAAGCGAATATTGGAGAAGTCATGAAGTTATTAGAAGAAGATTGGGGTTCCTTATATTTCACACCAACATTCATGGGAGAATATAAGATCACAACAAAAGATTCTGAAAAGGGAAAAGAAAAAGCGGTAATGTCAGCACAAAATTTAGAAGAACCTTTAAAAGCATCCACTTCAACCACATTAGAAGAATAAACAAATTTTACAACAAACTTTGATGAAGTTGATTATGAACAACCACTGAATCCAAAAGAAATGAAAATATTTATGGGAGAGGTTATGAGATTTTGAAACAACTTGGTTATAGTGGGAAAGGATGTGATGCTAGAGAAAAAGATATTGGTGTGCCTATAGAGCCTAACACACAAGAAACAACTAGTGGTCTTGGTTATTGTCCCTTGAAAGAAACAAAAGCATCAAAAAAGCCTTCACTCAATACCAAAACTATTACAAAAGATTCTCCTAAGCCAACTTTAATGTTAGTGCATCCTGACCTAATAGAAACTAGTGGTCTTGGCTATTTTCCTTCGAAAAAAATGAAAGAATCAAAGAAATCTCCACTTAATATCAATGTCATCATGCAAAACTCTCCTAGGACATGTATTATTAATGATTGGAGTTTATTAGATTTTACACCCTCATTTAAGGGAGAGTACAAAATCTTGCAATCTAAAGATTCTTGTGTAAGTATGACACCTGGTACTAGGCAAGAGATATCTTTGTCACAAAAGAAAGGAACATCTTCTACTATCGATCAAGAGAAGCTTGCTTGATATCTCTCTCTCTAAGAACATGAAATTTTTTTTCCAACAAGAGTTCATTTTGTGCATATCATAGAGTTCATGGTCATTCTACTAACGAATGTAAGGCTTTGAGTAATAAAATTCAACATCTTAAGGAGTGTGGTTCTCTTCCTTGTGTTGAAGCACCTAGTTCCTCTAATTGATATTTATTTTCATGTTTCTCATCAATCACCTCGG
>VDFB02058242.1:663106348-663221900 GCA_007258455.2 Sequoia sempervirens | reverse complement strand
AACCTTTCCAACGGTTCAAACGGTTTGTGAATCGGAGTCCCGGATCAAAAGTTATGGCCCCAGGAAGTTGGCGCACTTTCTAGAAGATACAATTGCAAATGTTCTTTTGAAATTTGAACTTCAAGTTGTAATTTTTCAGCGCCAAACTGCCTAAACTCAAATTTGAATGTTGTTTTGGCTCCAAACTAAAGAGGAGCTCTATTTATGGGCGGGTTTCTAATTTTTGGGTAACTTTTTGGGGACAAGCTCGCATATTGCGAAAGGGTTATTCTGTAGCTTTCTGTAACTTGCATGTGTTGTAGAACTTGGGGATTTGAGATCCTCTGCATGTAAGAAGCTCCATTTTCTGAATAATAAAATTATTCTCTTGTTTGTGGGTTATTTTCTAAGTCTCGGGTTGCGCCCTCATCGAGATTTTTTTTTTTTTTTCAAAAGAAAAAATAGCGTGAAAATGGAAGTGATGTATGGATTTTCAACGAAACTTCAACAAAAAGGTTTTTTCGGACCAGTGTCAGCTTTCAGATTGAAGTTTTTATTGAAAAATCCTCACGATGATGTGGTGGAGGCAGTCCTGGAGACTTTGGGTGAGAATTTCATGAAGGCCACCCACAGAGGTAGAATGAATGTGGACATTGCTTCTATGTTATTTGTGTGGGGTCTTGAATTAAATGAAGAAATAGAGGTGGTAAAATGGGTGATGAAGTCACTTTTTGTGGAGGATTTACTTGGGAAAATGGAGTCCCTGCTAGAGTGGGCAGTACTGGGAAAAGGATATGATATCTCGGAAGGTATCGAGGATATGGACAAGGCCACAGAAGAAGGGTTAATTCCCTTTGTGAGATGGTGGAGGAGTGTAGACCGGGAAGTTTACAAGTTGGGAATTTTAGCAGCCTGGGAGAATCTAAAGTTAGTGCTACACTAACAAGAAGCTACAGAACGGCGGGGGGACATTACCCAGCTCCATCAGATCCCAAGGCGGAAGCAGTTTGAACATAGAGGAAGAGCTCGGGGAGGGAGGTCAGGTAGAAGTGGAGTTTAAGTGAACTGGGTGGCCTTTTTGGTGACGGTGAAAATGTTTTTTTGGTGAAAGGTTGCTTTTGGTGGGATGAAAGTGCGGGGGGAGCGGAAGGAAAGGATGTAGGAAATGCTACGACTAGATGGCAGATATGAAGGCGAACAGTGCGGAAGGGCGGACGACGGTTTTGGTTTGTAGAAGGCTGGCGAAATCTGATTCGAAGTGTTTGAATTTAGCCTTTGGGCGTATATGTTGTTTTGTCTCTTGCAATCCCTACGTAGGAAATGTTTAATTGGGTTGATGGTGGGATTGATGTAATGGTTGGAAGGGTTTTTTGGGTAGCTCTCCCCGGTGTACCGGGTTGAGAATTAGATGATGCTTACTGGGGAGTTCTGATTTTTTAGCATCTTTTTTTTTTGTAATGCTTTTTCATCATATTAATAAAATAATAACCTTTTATCGATCAAAAAAAAAAATATAAATCAAATTGTCACCAAATTTTACATTATAAAGTATCAACACACGCAATAAAGAAAAATAGTATGTTCATGCATCACTCTGACTTTAGGGTGTTCATTGATGGTTGTTATCATTATTTGAAACATGTTTCCTAATGTGTGTTGGTGCAATATAAAGTTGAAATGAGGACCATACCAATGAAGAAGAGAGTCACGACAAGGTGGCCTGTAGGTAAAAGAGGGGTTACATTCCCCCCTGAAGAAGAATAAAAAGTACAAGCAGAGATAGTTGTGGTAATTACTACTCCTGCAAGTAAGCGGACAACTACAACACGACAATGGGAATGGTCAATGAATGAAATAGTAAATCAACAATCTAATGACATGGTGGACAACCAACATGAGGAACTTAATGACAACCTAAGTCCTCCCTCGGCCCCTAGCCCACCATCTTGGTTGGCAAAGGGATCTATGAATATGGGTAATGAAAGTCTAATTCTTCCCTCGGCCCTTAGCCAACCATCTTGGTTGGTAGAGGGAGTTATGAATGTAGGTAATGACGGTCTAAGTCTTCCCTTGGCCCCTAACCAACAATCTTGGTTGGAAGAGGGACCTATGAAACTGGGTATTGACTTGCAGTGGGAAGAAGAGCAAGGAAATTTTTCATTTCCATCTCCACTTGTCATATTTCCCATACCACAAATGGTAAATTACTATGCATATTTCAGCAAGGAAACTCAAGGTATTGGCAAGGAAGAGGAGGATAACATTGATAGCCAAGTGATTAAAACAATTGAATCCCAATATGTTTTGACAATCACTAAATTTGTGAAGGAAAGGGAGTAGCTCAAACAATTAGAAAAGAAGGAAAGAGAGTAGAAGAGGGAGCAAGAGAGAGTTCAAAAGAAAAAAGATATAAAGGAAAGACAAATTGAGGTGGCCCATAGGGCATTGCAGTGAGAAATACAGATAAGTAATCCTACGAACCCATTACTAGAGAACCATGCCTTGTTTCAAGAAATATTAAACATATACATCCCTTTTTTTTATTGTTGGTGATGTTAGTTTGAGTCTCAACCCAAATGCAAGTTGCACTCGAGTTTGTGTTGGAAATAATTGTTCAACATCATTGCATGTAAGTTGTAGTCAATTTACAAATACAAATCCAAATCATGTAACAACAACTCAATGTAGCGATAGGAGACTAGAACACATCTCCAAATGTTTTTCTTGGCATGCTTGATTGAGGTTGGGAGGGATCATCCCTACAACTTTATGAATTAATGACTACTTTTTTTATGTACATTTTGGACTACTTGAGATAAAGTTCAATTGCTAGTTGTTTACTTTTATTGTTGGGGACTGTAATATCCTATTATTAACCAAAAAAATTGCCCACCACGTCACCATGCCACTTGTGCATCTGCTAATTTTGTTTTTTAAAATTCTTGGGTCATAGGACAAAAGAGAAATCATAAAGAGTCCAAATTTTAAATAGATGTAATGCAAATTTCATCAACGCATGTTCCCCAAATGTAGATGATAGTGGAATCTATCTCTTTCTCTTTAACTAAGTTTTGTCTCTCCTATTATTGCACTTTCTAATGTTCAAGTTAGGTAGGTATTTTCATTAAAAAGTTTCTATAATTAGATTTTCAAACTCTTAGTTATATGGTCTTATGGAGGGAGAAAACTATTTAAAAGTTCACAACTACTATTTAAAACTTCACAATTATGATTTTTAAAAAATTACAAAACTCACAAAAGTTATTCTTAGTTTTCATTTTAGAGATGTAGATGATATTGGAATCTTTTGCTTAATTTTTATCTCTCTTCTCAATAGCTCTTTCTAATGTTTAATTTAGTTACAAAGGTCTTTTCATTAAAAAATTTCCATAATTACACTCTCAAAATATTTAGTTATATGGTCACATGAAGGGGGTAGGCTAGTTAAAACTTCATAGCTATGATGTAAAGAAAAAATTACAAGCCTCATAAAAGTTATTATTGGTTTTCGTTCATGTAGATGGCATTGGAATCTCTTTCTTTTTAACTATTTTTATCTCTATCGTCAATTGCTCTTTCTAATGTTTAATTTATTTAGGTAGGTACTTTCATTAAAAAATTTCCATAATCACATTCCCAAACTCTAAGTTATATGGTCACATGATGTATTGTTCCCTTCCTAAGCAATTGACTATTGGAGACAATTAGCCTATTCTTTGAGTTCTTGTAAGCTAATTGTGCCATAGAAAAATGGCCCCTTGTCATTTTTATGGCCTTTTAGGTCTTGTTTCATGGTGTTGGAACTATGTTGCTTTGATTTTATATTGTGACATGGCTTGAACATGCTTATTTAGGTACGAAAACTCAAAGAATGGCGTCTTGTGAAGGTGTTGTGAAGTGTTGTAAGACATTTCTACATTCTTCTAAACTCTATTAATTACAATTCACCTAAAACTCACCTTTGTATTCATCAAAAAGCCCTATTTTGAAGTGTTGTAAAGTCTTGTAACAAGATTTTATGCTTTTCTAGGCACATCTTCACTATTTATCCCTTTTTCATGCTTTATTTGACCCCCTTTATGCTCTCATATGCTTAATTGAGTGTATTTTTGAGTATTATCCTGACAAACAACATTAAATTTACAACATATTTCCCGACACTTGTTTTTAGGTCCTAGGTGGGACCCATTTGCCATGGGTGGCGAAAAAGTCCCCTTGGCCCCAAATTCAAAATATTTTAAATTTCCTTTCAGGATTTTATTCAAAAATCATTTGATGTCGGCCTTTGATGAGGTATGAACGGGTAACTAAGGCACAAGTGTGTATAAATAGGTGATTTTCACCTCATTTTACATCTCCTCACTCATTCAAGCATTTCATCTCATATTTCAAGCATTCAAGCATTTTACAACATCTTTTCAAGCACTATTCAAGCACTTTGAAGCAACCATTGACATTACTTTAGAATTGCATCATCAAGGGTTTGGCAAGTTAATAGCAATTGCATGTTGTTAGTTTATCATTCCTTTGCATTTCATTATTTTGTTGAAGGTTTGATTACCAAAAATGGGGTTTGACCAAGGCAAACCCCTATTCACTAACCTTAAACCATTTTTCCCTATTGCATGTTTGTTTGCAGACCTAGGTATGCAAATTTGATAAGATTTTTGGTGTTGAAGATTGGTTTACAAGTCAACTAGGTGCTTCAAGTCAACTTAAGTCTATTTCAATCTTGGAGAAGGTTTTCTGTCCGTTTTCTGCAGAATTGACTTCGGCAACCCGACAAGCAGACTTTTCCAGATGTGGTGTTGTAGAGTTGTCTCTTGATTTTTCAGAAATTTGGGAGAGGACTGATTCGCCAATTGTGGCGAATGAGTCCCACCTTAGGACTGAAAATTTGATTTTTTTCAGATTTCGGATCCCTACAGACAAAAACTTGTTTCTAACACTTTTTCCCCAGGAGGAGGACTAATTCACCACCCTGGGCGAATGAGTCCCACTGTGAAAAATCAGTAATTTCCACCAGCATCTAGAACACTCCAGATTCATCACACTTCATCCAGGTGCACTCAGATTCATCCCTTTCCTTTATGTTCTGCATAATTTCTTCATTCATTTAGTTGTTTGCATATCACAGTGTGTTTTCAAACATAGCTTTAATTGCACTTTTGCATTCGTTTTCATTCATTTAGATCAATTAATTGCATTTAGTTAGCTTCATTTAGGTTAGAAAACATAAAAAATAATATTAAATTGAATGAACCATTAGCATTTTTGGCCTACTTCTCTCCTTTTAGGTGAAAAACCCTAGAAGAGTTAGAGAAGCCCTAGGAACCAAAAATCAACAGTTCACTAATATAGTTTGGTTAGGGGACTCCATAGATCTTGGAGACCATATTGTTCAAGCTCATTTGGCATATTTTATGTGTTGTAGTAAGTGCAGTGTGATAGGAGATTCTTGTTGGTACTTTTTGGAGTGTTCTTGGACACTTGGCCCGATTTTACTATTTTTAGTAAGTCACCTCCTCAACACTGACTTGGTCATCCGCATCGATTTTCCCTTGGAGTGATCAAATTTTGAATTTAATGATTATTTGGTGATATTTAATGGTCAAGGGAATTATTTTAAATAATGTTAATGTTATAAGTTAAATTAAATATTAACATTATTTTAAATTATTTAAAGTGACTTTATAAAGTGGCATCTAGGGGACATAAGGGGACATTTAAAAAAATAAATTTAAGTTGTTTTTAAAAGGGGGATGCTTACATGGGAGACATAAGGGGTTTTCATTAAATAAAATAATATTAAATTCCCAAAGTTGGGCATGATAATTGAGGAGGGGAATAAAAGAAATTTTGGAACTCCTTTTATAACTCGTGCTTGATAATTTGAATGAATAAGAATTACAAGTTGAACAACATTCTACCAAGGCTTTGTGAGGATGAAAACCTTCACAAAGGACATCCATTTTGAAAGTGAAAGATCTTTCTAGGTGGATATGCAAGTGGTTTCATCCAAGAATCACGTAGGAGCCATATTGTTACAAATTAAATAGTATTCCATGTTGAGGTTTCAAGAGGAATTTTATGAGCAAAATTGAAGGGTTTGAACAATGAGTTGGAGGACTCAAAAATAGAAAAAAAAATCCCCAATTTTTGGTTGTACCACTTTGGAGTTGGTCATAAATGTTCAAGGAGGGTGTGGGAATTCCTAAGCAAGGTGCCTAGGGTTTGAGTAGAGTTTTGGTGTCTTTTGGGGTGCCTAAGTGTGGTGAGCACTCAACAAACAAGTTGAGGGTGAAGCGGTTGGGTTTCAGAGGAGTTTATAATTACTTAAGAAGTCATAGGTTGTTATTCACAATCCATTTCAAACCATTTTAACACAACAACAAATGGGTGTGTTTGTAATGTCAATTTGAAGGTGTTTTAGTCATTTGGATGATATAAAAATAATTATTTTTTGTACAACTTCTGTGTTAATTTTGAAATATATTCCAACCTATGGATGTTTCAAATTGTTTAAGTTTTTAGTATTTTTCATTACAAAGTATTTATTTTGATGTCATTATCATTATTTCTTCAATATTCAAAACTCAAACTACAAACATATCAAAAAAAATAAGAAAAGTAGGGTGTATATTATAGTGGTATCAGAGCAGTGAATCCTCCCATCCTAGAGGGTTGTGAATGAGCAAAGGTTAGATGACAATTGGATGAGTAAGGCAACCTCAATCATCATTATAATCTAAGAAGAAACAAGTATAATCCTAATCTTGGACGACAACCATAGACTAGTATTTTTATAGGTGTTAATATGGGTAATAGAGACCAAAAGGAACCTAATACTAGAGAGGTCGTGCTCAATGATCTTGCTAGAGGGTAGTGATATTTGTAGCAAAGTATATCTCAAATGGTGGCACTAATGACCCAACATATGGTGGGGAATAATAACAATGGTGAAAACAATGGTTGAAACAATGGTGGGAACAATGGGGGAACAACGAACATGAAAGGAACAATGGAAATGGGGATGGTTCAATCAATAATAGAGCTGAAAATTAGTGCACTATGACAAGAGAAACCAACTCAAGACCCCTTATGCCTAAATTTCCACAAATAATTATGTAACATGCCCATTATTCTTCCCAGTAATTTTTCAAATGTTTTACCCATAGTGAATAGTTTACACATCAAATCTAATGAGCAATAAAAAAATTATTTTCTCTTATATAATACATGCACCATTTGAAACATAACCTTTCCAAACTTTTCCATTGCATATACAAAGAATCTTTTCAATAATATAAGTATGATTTTGTTAGGAAATATTGCATTTAACCCACGATCTTAATCCATTTCCTGCATAACCCATGAGAGATAAACATGCATGTACAAGTAACCACAATGCATAGATCAAATAGACAAGCCACAAGATAACACAAGATATACCCTGAGAAAACCCTCATAGAGGGAAAAATCCAGTCTCTAAAAGCATCCATACTCCATATTATTCAACAATAAAGCAATACAAGAGTTACAATGAATACCTCTGAAGCATCAAGCCCTCCAATGCATTCCCATGTGTCCAAGCATGAATCCACACATCCCATGCCATGCTTCACAAATGAACTCCTCAAGAAGACTCAATAATGACAACCAACCCACTTAGCCAACCTAAACCACTAAACATGTGTTTGCTTTTATAGACACAAGCTCACACAAAATACAACTAGTAGTGAGGTGAAACCATATACCACAAAACCATGTGAATACAAAACCACTAACCCATTATTTAATATTGGGTACTAAGTCATCACTTTATTTAATATTTCCCCAATATTAAATTATTATCACATGTCTCCCACACATTAAATAACAATATAATGTTATAATACAACATCAAGTGGCCCCCAAATAATTACCTAGTGTGATTAACCACACCACCAAGGTGCATCACAACTAAATAATTATTTAATTACAACATTATAATAAATCATTTTATGCAATGGTGTGCAACACCATATCCCAACATTCTCCCACTTGTTGTATACATTGCATAAGGGATCAATACATGAAATACATCATCATAACCATACATGAAATCACATGAATCTCCAAAATGTTCTCGTGCTCCATCAAGATACCTGAAATAAGAACAAAGTGAACACCATCTCAAGCAAGAACTCCTCTCATCCTCCAACGTTCCACCTATGGAAGAAAAGGAACATGCCAAGGTGAAGATGCACCAATCCACGAGCACAAGCATCAAATCCAAGTGATAAAAAAGTCTCTAAACAAGTTGTTGTCAATTGAAAAACCCACATGATTGGAAATAGCATCCACACCACATGCTAATACATCCAACCATCCATACCTCCAAGGTTTCAATACATGAGAAAACTCATGCCAAAAAAATATGCAACCCATAAACCACAATCAAGCTCCTTGTATCAAACATGTCAATGAAGAACATACATATCCAGGAACCCCCACTGCATAGGTAATGTCAAAGCATATCAAGTCTACCAATCAACACTATATATGAAGGTGTGATAAGTAAATCAAAGCATGAAGTACCAAGAACAATAATAATGATCCACACATACAATCCAAAGAGCTGCATAATCTCTCACAACATGTTGCCACCATCCTCCCAAAACATGAACATACAAGAAGGAACCATGAAGAGAGAAACCTATAAACCATAATGTTCTACCAACACCTCAAAAGTGTACTATTGTGTCAAGTATGATCTCTTAACAACCCCAAATGAAAAGCCTCAACAACATCCATAACACTCAAATCTCATAGATCAAGTACAACATATGAATCAATTTCAATTCCAAACATGGATGTAAGACTTTCTAATCAAGAAGAGAAAACTCAAATTAAGCATCCCCAAAATTGGAAATCAGCCCATAAACCATCTCCTACCAATCCTCATCAAAGTATGATGCCATAAAATCAAATGTACAAGGAGATAACCATGATGTAACATCCCTCAAAATGAATCCTCCAGAACTAACTATCCATAGCTCAAGATCCATATCTATGAAAGAATAAGAATATAAACTCATGCTAAACCAATCCTCAACTGAGTATCCAAAATCAATCACCATGACTCTACTCAATCCCATAATAATCAAAAGCACAAAACATAACACATCTAAAAGATATAATGAGCAAATACCTCTCAAATAATAAGCTATTGAGTAGGCCAAGAGTGGGGAATGAGAATGCTCCTCTAGGATAACCAAGTCATCATGACTCACTCCAAGAACAATCTCCTCTACCAATCCATCATGAACTCACATCCATACCCAAGTGAAAGCTCCTCAGTCTTCCTGTTGAAATGTACAAAGAGTAACCGTCTCAAGCAAATGTCTCTAATCACAAGAGAACTCCAACCATCACCTATATATCTAAGTATTCGCGAGCACCTGTAACCAATCAACCATGCCAAACTCCAAATGCAACATAGCACCATCATGAAGTAATCAAGCAAATGATCAATGTAATCAATACAAAGAGAACTACCAAGATCAATGTCAAAGCTCCAACCGTAGAATCAGGAACCTATCATGACAACATGATCTAACCATCTCCTCCTAAGAGATCACATGCACCAATGTAAATGTCTTGGTCTTAAGAGAACATGTAGTATGCCAAAATCTAAACTAGTATGAAGAGTAAACCATGACATAATAGTAAACTCACTCTAAACCAAGAAATCATATCTCCAATCACATGGAGATAACCATAACCAATGATGCATCCATGTCACTGCCAACAACTCCCACTGAACTGTGATACGAGCTACACATGGCATCATGACTACCATCTCCTTCATGGAAATAATCTAGGTCTACACACTCCCAACTACAACATCAATAACATACAAGCAAACCAAGATCTCCAAGCCAAGAAGATACATACAACTACCATCAAAACATCACAAACCAAACCAATCCAACACCGCCAAGTCATCACTATCAAAATCTCCCACTGAAAGTGTATAACCAATTAATGTAACAAGCTATCATGACATTGTGATCAAACCACATGCTACAAGTCCCATGAACCAACTAATCAAGTACTCAAATCATCCATCCTCTCAATCCTAAAACAACATACCAGTGCACAAATGACCAAAGACAAGGCCAACTAATGAAATTTGTAACAACAATGAATCAAACCTAGTGGATATAGATAGTCCACATCTGAGTCATCCCACTGCAATCAATAGGTTGTGCATACATACCAACCACATAACTCATAGATTCAATCACTGAAACATGCAAATTCATCATCACATTAGTAACCTACAAATTGAGATATCAAAAAAGATAATCCTGTAGACATCAAGAATCAAACACCAAATCAACCACATATATGATTTTCCAACCATGTCCGTAAATGAGTAGTCATAGTCAAGGAACCAAATAAGCATCAAGAAGATAATACCAATCTCCTAATACCAAACCATATCACCACCAAACACCACATACATGATCATGTTGTTCCAATACATCAAATGTACCTGCATACCCATGACACCATAACCATACCCATCATTGTACCTACACTCAACTATCACCCATACAAGACTCCAAGTCTCAAACCATGTCCAACCATGTCCTTAGATCCGAAGACAACCTGTGTACCTATCACCATCAAAGTCCCAGCTCTAAAAACACACTTGTAAACCTGTACCTGGAAGCACCAATCTGATAATTAGCTATAGCATCATAAATAACATATAAAAATATGTACTCCCTCAAGGTTTTTCCTCTTGAATCGTCCGGATGATCACATAATTGCACCCTAAATCTTAGGCTCCTACAAGTGATCAAACAAGTACCAATCCCATCCTACTCCTCAAATTGATAAACAATCTGAACCACTATGTAGTACACTACAAATATTCTCCAACGGCTCTTCGAAATTGAAAATCCGATTTTGTATGCAAAAGTTGTGACCAAAATTGTGCAAACAAGAACATCTGACTTCTAGGCCCCAAAAACATGTCAAAATGGAAAAATCAAGGAACCAAACCTGTACCACTATGAAGATCATGAAACCAGTTTTCCAACAACTACAAGAAGTTGAAAAATGGAAATCATGGTCGAAAGATATGCCTCCATGAACAAAAATTGTCCAATCTAACTATAAAATGAGCATTAGTGGCCCTAAGGTGGCCCGCCGACGGTGCCACCACCTAGGGTGGCGGAATTCAAATAAGGTTTCAAATTCATTTAATTTTCCAAAAATAAAATTTTTATATCCCTCCCCAATTTACCAGACTAGCCCATTTTATCAATTTCGGCTTATAAAAGTTTATATGTTTTGTTTTAAAACCATTTAAAAGATTTTAATTTTTTTTGAAAACAAAGGGGTAAAAACTTTATTAGAAATCAGAAAAGAGCATTACAATAATAACCACGGGACCCAGTCCCAGAAAACAAGGCGAAAACCCCACAACATAAAACAAAATCAACTATCCCCATGTATCCTCCTATCCTCTTCCAAGAACCGGTCTAAATCCAGATGCAGCTCAGGGTTAACTTGATCCCAATCCTCAACCTTCCAACCACTATCTTGCTCAGAGGCCCATTTGGCCAAGCAGTCAGCAGCGCGATTCCACTCCCTTGGGATGTGAACAAAGGATGCCTCCTCCATCCGAGAACTAACTTGAAGAATCCGTTGAACCACCGAAGCCAACTGCCAATTTATATCAGATATCTTTCGCTCATTCAAGAGATTAATCAAAATCTGTGAATCAGCTTCACATATAACCTTTCTCCATCCCAAAGCAAGGGCCCTCTCCATAGCATGAAGAATTGCAAGACCCTCCATGAAGTTAACAGTCTTCACCCCCTCATGTATAGAGAATAGAAAAATCACCGAACCAGCTGAGTCCCTGCCAACCCCACCAATTCCAGCAGGCCCAGGATTTCCCCTAGAAGAACCATCAGTATTGATCTTTAAAAATCCATTGGGAGGAGGTAACCACCTTCCAACCCGTTGGACCCTCTTTTTCCCATGCCTACAGTTCCTAGAACTGACAAAAGATGAATGAATTTCTTGAAGACCTAGTCTGGCCACCAACTCAGCATCACCTCTCTCCAAGGGGAAAACCACATCACATTTAGCTAAAACAGACTCCTGCACCATTCCAAGCATACGCATCCAAACTTGCCGACCCACCAACTTCTGATCACGAAAAATTCTGCGGTTCCGCTCCAACCAAATCTGCCAAAGCAGAAAGGTAGGGCCCACGAACCAAACTTCCTGCAAAAAGGAAGCCATAGAAGGAGGTCTTCCCATACTATCCCAGAATTCAACCAAAGAGCACGCATGAATACAGGGAAGCTTCCACACCTCCCACCACCAATGCCAAAGTTGCACAACAAAGGGGCACCGAAAGAACAAATGTGAAGAATCCTCTTCCGCTCCCCCACACAAAACACAAATTGAAGGTCCTTGAAATCCCCGTTTACGAATGTTATCCCAGGTCAAGCACCTATTCCAAGCCAAAGTCCAAACAAAGCAGTTGCATTTAGGCCACGAGAGTTTATTCCACACCCTTTTCCACCAATGAACCTCTGCCCCAGTTAGCTTCTGAGCCAATAACACCTGATAACCAGAAGCAACAGAGTAAACCCCCTTAGGATTATGGGTCCAAGCAAGAATATCTTCTTCCAGAAGAGAACTACAACTCCTACTATGAAGAATCTTGTGAAGCTCAGCACTTTCTTCCGCAAGTCCCAAATCTGGCCACTCTGCGGGATCCTTCCAATGAGCTACCTCCAACTGACCAAAAGAAGCAACAGACTTGAAGTCACTCACCCTAGCCCAGCCAGCCTCGAGAAATCTTTGGCACAAAGGAAGTAGATTGGGGAACTGAGAAGTAAGTGGAGGGAATCCATCCCAAGAATCCGACCAGAAGAGAGCCTCAGTTCCTCGTCTACAGATCCAAAATAAACCTTCCTTAATAAGCTTTGCACCCTTCTGAAGAGTATTCCAAATCACTGAACCTTTCCCCTCAAGAGGGTAACGAGGAAGATCCTGCCGTGGAATCCCCGGGAAATACTTATGAGATAATATCCTGGCCCACGGCTGATCCTGTTCCACACACCATCTCCAAAATAGCTTAGCAGCCACAGCCACTCCAGATAACGCAGACTGTCGAAGACCAAGACCACCAAATTGCTTTGGGCTGCACACAACATCCCACCTAACCAGGCTCCACTTGGAAGAAGCCAAACTACCCGCCCATAAGAACTGCCTTTCAAGAGAATCCAACTCCCTCAGAAAACCCATCGGAGCCACCTGAAGCATACATCTGTAGGTAGGGAGAGCCTGCACCACCGACTTGAGAAGCTGAACCCGCCCCGCAAAAGACAACCATCTGTGGGTCCAATGATTAACTTTTGCACGGAGCTTATCAATAATATTCTGCCAAGAACCCTTGGGAAGATGGCGAACAGAAATTGGGAAACCCAGATAAGTCAAAGGGAGAACCCCTATCTGAAACCTTAAGATATTAGCAATTCTTCTCTGTATGGGGCTCGGCGTGTTGAAGAAGAATATGGAAGACTTCTCCTCATTAATCAATTGTCCTGAAGCAACAAGATATATGTCCAACACCTGCCTCAAGTTAGTAGCTTCCCTAACAGTAGCCATCCCCATCAGGGCAGTATCATCAACAAACTGCAAATGAGATTGCGGAGGCAAGTCTCCACCCCATCGCCAACCTTGAATGATGCCAAGCTCCACCCTTCTTTTCAACAAACGACCAAGGCCTTCCACAAGAAGCAGAAAAAGATACGGAGAAAGAGGATCCCCTTGGCGCAAACCCCTAGAGGCACCAAAAAGTTCAGAATGATCTCCATTTATCAAAACTGAGAAGGAAACAGATGTGACACAGCTCATGACCCATTGGATCCACTCCTCACCAAAACCAAAAGCAACAAGGATCTTCTGCAAAAAAGACCATCTAACCCTGTCATAAGCCTTAGCCATATCCAGCTTAATGAACATAGCCTTCTCATGGGAGTTGTCCATGGAGTGGATGGTCTCCGTAGCAATGACAACCCCATCAAGAATCTGCCGACCTGCCACAAATCCACTCTGTTCCTCCGAAATCAACACTTTAAGCCACTTCTTCAGTCTCTCAGCCAATAACTTTGAGATGATTTTATAAGCCACATTGCAAAGAGAGATAGGCCGGAACTGAGATAACCTATCAGCCCCTTCACACTTGGGTATGAGAGCAAGGAAGGTGGAGTTCAGAGCACGAAGCATCTGTTTATTCCTTTGGGACTCAAGGACAACAGCCAGAAGATCCAACTTTATGATATCCCAGAATTCCTGAAAAAATTCAATCGGGAAACCATCGGGACCAGGAGCTTTACCCTTCTTCATCTGAAACACAATCCCCTCCAGCTCATCAAGAGAGATATCTTTCATCAAATACTCATTCGCCTCCCTGGAGACCAACTGAGGAATACAAGAAAGAACCTGTGCTTCCTCAACAGAGCCCCCTTGTGAATCCTCCCTAAATAAAGTAGCAAAATACTGAGATGCCTCAGCAGAGATTTCTTGAAACGAGGCAAGACGTTCACCCCTATCATTCACCAGAAAAGGAATGGAATTACCATGCCTCCTATCCTTCACAGAATTGAAGAAGAAGGCGGTGTTTTTATCACCTTCCTGTAACCATTCAACCCGGGCCTTTTGCTTCCAATAGATTTCTTCCCGCAATTCAAATTCCTCAACCACTTTCAAAGTCTTAGCCTCCTCCCTTAGAAGATCCTCAGAGGCCCCATTCTCACGAATCAACCGCGTAATATTATTCAACTCCTCCTGTGCGGCAACCTTAGCATGAAAGATATTACCAAAACATCGCCGATTCCACCTTTTAAGCTGATATTTGACAAACTGAAGAAGCTTGGAGAATGTGTACATTGCCGTACCAAAAGTTGGTCTACCAATCCGCCACCACTCAGCCACATAATCATGAAGAGTGGGATCCCGTAACCACATAAGCTGGAACTTGAATGAGGGAGACCGAGGCCCCCGTGCAGAGATAATACTAAGCTTAATAGGCCAATGATCAGAACCTCTCCAATCAAGAATTTCAGATCGAGTGGACCATAAGTTTCCAACCCAATAACAGGAAACCAAGAAACGATCTAGCCTCTCAGCAACACAACTCTCACCAATTCTCCTATTATTCCAAGTGAAGCGACCATTACTAGGTAGAACATCAATAAGATTTAATTCAGAAATGCTATCTCTGAATAACAGAGCAGAAGGCTCCAACCTAGGAATTCCACCTCTTTTCTCAGACAATTCCACAATAGCATTAAAATCGCCAGCCATAACCCACGGATGGTAAGGAGCTAAGCTACGAACAAAACGAAGATGGGACCATAGAAGTTGTTTACCCAGAAACTCAACAGGAGCATACACATTAGAGAGGAGAATACACTCACCAGTCTCATACCAAGAGGCGACAAGGGATATAGAGGATCTAGAGGACATCCACCATAGGGGGAAAATCTTCCGAGGGTTCCAAAAGCAAGCCACCCCTCCAGAAGCACCAAGAGCCCCCACACACTGGCATTCACCATATTTCCACAGCTTAGGAGCCATGGCCAACATATTATCTACAGATAATTTAGTCTCCTGAAGAAAAAGAACATCCGGAGAATGATTCCTAACCAAATCACGAACAACTTTTTGTCGAGGGCCACTGTTCAAGCCCCTTACATTCCATGAGAGAACAATCATTTCTGGGGGCATGAAAAATGTGAATCAAGAGTCTTGACTGACCCTGACTCCACCAAAGTTTCCCCAGTTAATTTAATCTTCTCCATATCCTTTTTCCTTCCCAGCTTGGAAGTCCTGTCACCAACCCCTTTCTTCAGTTCATTTTGCTGAATACCTAAACGAGAGGAGGCCAAAGAGCTCTTCCCCACATCCTTGCCACCTTTCAGGGGCAATGGGGAGCCACCTCCACCACTCTTCGAAGCTCCAATAGAAGATTCTTGTTCAGTCTGGACAATCAATTGTTGATCTGTATCCATCTGCCCAACCCCAATCTCCTGCACATCCTGCATGGCCTCCAATGGTGGCCCATCCTGTCCTGTACCCAAAGTTCCCTGATCCAAGTTCAGCAACCCCGGATTCACTTCCTCCTGGCTGAGATCATCCAGCACCTCAAACCTATTAAAAGTTTCATCATCCTGCCTCTCCCTCAAGGTCCGCTTCTGGCCCCGATTCCTATTGCGAGCCTTAACAGGGACATAACCATCATCTCCATTACCATCACCCGGAATAGGCTCCTTACCATTATCAGTCCTAGGAGGATTACGAGAAGGCTGAGAAGGTTGGGGCCCCACAGGCTTAGCCCTAGGGCACCTACGCTGCAAGTGACCATATTCATGACAAAGACGACACCGAAAAGGTAGGGTTTCGTAATCTAGCTGTTGAACCCAAGTATATGATCCAACACTCACTTCAACAGAATCTGGTAGTGGCTTGCTTAAATCAATTTCTACACAGATACGAGCAAAAGTCATTACCTTTTTGTACTGCGTCTGTTGTGAAGACCCAATAGGTTTACCGAGCATTGAAGCCACCAAATGCAACACGTCATCCCGCCAACACTCAACTGGAAACCACGGCAACCGAACCCAAACTGGAATCCGACTCGGTATTGCCTCAGTCGGGTTGAAGCCAGCATGCCATGGCTTGATAAACAAACCCACCTGGTTATAAAAATAGGGGCCACCCTCGAAGACCTTATTCCGATCTGCCATGCAATCAAAAGAGACCATAAAAAAGTTGTTCGCAAGGAGCCTAATCTCCATCTCCCCCTCCGGCATCCAAGTCCGTTGAGCCCAGGATTCCAAAAAATGCAGCGAGACTCTCAAACCCATGAACTTGCAATAAAAAGAGTGCCTTGAATAGTATTCAATATCATCTGCAAGCATTTCCATCGGGATAATCAGCTTCGGTCGCTCTTTGCATCTTTCCAAACACCCATTAATCTTCGTAATTCGGGAACCATTAACCGATCCTAGATCATTCATCTCCATCTCTGAAGAAAACAGCGTATTATCAAAAACATTCACTCCATGCGCCGAAGGCTTCGAACCAAATGCTGAACGGAAATCCAATTTGGGGCTAACCCCAGATGTTTCCCCACCCGGCATAGCAAAAAACAAGATCCCCAGCAGGCATGCAAACCCCCAGGACACTTTAGCAAGAAATGGAAAAAAGAAAAGACCCCAAGGGCAGGATCAAAACCCTCCCACCCACAAGCCACCCAAACAGTAGCAAGAAGGCCTCCAGAAAAGAAAAAAACCCCACCACCACAGCCCCGATAGCTTCAAAAAACCCCCCCCCACAACGCAGAAGCGAGCAACACACAGAGAACGAGCTAGGGCACGATCGCCCTAGCTCGGCTTGCAGAGCATGCAAACGCCATCTCGAAAAAGATTTTAATTTTTAATTTTAAAGGGATTGACGATTTTATTAAAGTTCGGGCCCCACAATGCTAGTGACCCCCGCCAAAACGGGGATGTACCCCACCAACGGTGATTGTCGGCCACTGTGGACCGACAACCTTGTAGCGGCTGTACAACCACTGCAGGTTGTTGATTTGCAGTGTATAGGCCAGGATAGGGTGGGTACAAACCCCCCAAAATAAATTTTTATTTTTCTTTTAAAAATTCTAACTTTTCAGTTTTTTTCTTATTTTGCAAGGTTTTAATAATTTTTTTTTCAATAGCGACAATGAATTTTTTTGCAAAATTTTTCAATGATGCTGTAAATAATTTTTTAATAAAAAAATTTCCGCACATGGGTCATATAGGAAAATTGGCCTTTTTTACTAATTTTTTTTTGCATTTTTTTCAACTTTTCTAAAATAGGTCAAATTTTATGTCAATCTTTGTCTCTTGGCCAACCCGAATCCAACCATGAGATCCATTTTGTCTCAAGAGGTCATCTATGAAATTTACCCTAGAAAACCTTCATATGAAAACTCAAACCAAGAAACCCTTTTTCACCCAAATTTGGAAAACTTCAGATCTGCAATAAACCCAACAAATCTTGACAACCCAAAAGCCCAAATTTGCATACAAACACTTGCAACATGTGTTCCATATCTTGTAATACCTCAAGCCCTACATGCATGTCCATGGCTTCAACTTTGAAAAAACTCTCAAACTAAGGTTATAACAAAAATTATTCAACCATGAAAGCTCTGATACCACTTGTTAGAAAATATTGCATTTAACCCATGATCTTAATCCATTTACTACATAACACATGAGAGATAAACATGCATACAAGTAACCACAATGCATATATCAAATAGACAAGCCACAATATAACACAAGATATACCCTAGGAAAACCCTCATAGAAGGAAAAACCCAGCCTCCAAAAGCATCCATACTCCATATTATTGAGCAATAAAGAAATACAAGAGTTACAATGAGTACCTCTGAAGCATCAAACCCTCTAATACATTCCCATGTGTCCAAGAATGAATCCACACATCCCATCCCATGCTTCACAAATGCACTCCTTAAGAAGACTCAATAATGACAACCAACCCACTCAGCCAACCTAAACCATTACACATGTGTTTGCTTTTATAGACACAAGCTCATGCAAAATACAACTAGTTGTAAGGTTAAACCATGTACCACAAAACCATGTGAATACAAAACCACTAACCCCTTATTTTTAATATTGGGTACTAAGACATCACTTTTTTTAATATTTCTCCAATATTAAATTATTATCACATGTCTCCCACACATTAAATAATAATACAATGTTACAATACAACATCAAGTGCCCCCCAAATAATTACCTAGTGTGATTAACCACACCACCAAGGTGCATCACAACTAAATAATTATTTAATTACATTATAATAAAACATTTATGCAATGGTGTACAACACCATATCCCAACAGATTTCACTATACATAAATATATTCAAGATAATATTTCTCATTTTACAATTTCCATATAGATGGATACTTGATTACATGTGTAGCTTCAACAAGCTTACATGAACTAGAAATACAAACTATTACAAATGTCCTAGCATTGGTGCATACATTCTAGATGTCCTCTTTCTATGGTGCATACCTTCTAGTTGTTCCCAATACTAACGCATGCATCTTCAATTCTTGAATTAGAAATACCAATGGTCCAGAATGTGCTCCTTCCAAATCTTGGCCGCCAACTGCATAAGGAGAAGCATCACTCAAGCACCAACCATGGACTTACTGTGGTCCTCCGCACATCTACCAAACTTGGTAAGATGGCCCTCCCTTTGACAAAGAGATTGGTTTGGTAACCTCATCCTTCATATGGCCTTTCCTGAGCATAGTGATGTGTCCTACATATCTAGAGCTTACCATAAAATCAATCTCTATTTCTATGATATTCTTAGCTAATATGTACTTGGATCATAGTGAATTGATAGTATAGATGGTGGATACCTACACTACTTTGGCCAAAAATTCAACACCTAGTACTTTGAGTGAGGGTCATCAATGTTGGTGTAAATAAAGTCTTGTACCTAATTAATTCATTAGTAGGATACTTAGGGGACTTATTTACATATTAAGTTTACTTAGGTCCTAGAAATCTTTCTAGAAGGTGTTAATTGTCATTAGTTATCTTATCTTTTGACTTGTAACACATGTGACCTAGGTAGTTGTGATAAGTTGTCTCGTGTCATATGCTTAAGACACTTGTCATAATATTATGACATTTGGTAACTCACCTTGGCTACATAACTAAGGGGTCTCTCATATATTGAACATCACATTGAATCATATTTGCATAATTGATAAGCATACAGTTTATTCTTGTCATATTCAGATCTTCTCTCTTTGTGCTTTCCATTTGGCCTCTAGTTCTTGGGTGGCTATCTCCATAGCCGATTCTTAACATGGTATCAAAGTGGGTTGGGTGCCTTTGGTTAGCCATTTTTTGAGAGATCTTGGTAAATCTGGAAAAATTGACTATGCTCTTCTCTTGCATCATATGATGATCTAGAGAATTAGAAAAACTTAATAGAAATACTAGATTTGGGGGGGTTCCTCTTTGAGGCCCTTTATTTCAAGTTCAAATCAAAGCTTGTTGGTGTAAATCTGAACTCACCATTGAGTTCAGGAGGTTTGAGATAGTCATTTTTTCCTTTTGTTTTGTCCAAATCATAAATATAAGGCCAAATCTATGAGGGTTTGAAGCTGAAGAGCGGTTACCAAGGTCGTCATCATTATAGTCAACAATATGAATTTTTCAAAAAAAATATTTAAAATCCATTAGAAATTTTTTGAATTTTTTTTTGAAAAATATAATTCTAGTGATTAAATTCATTGTAAAAGATCAAGTATTTAAAAAAAAACACAAAGGGAAATTTCAGCAAATTTTATTAAAAGTGCAGGTTCGTACCCTGCTGTGCAAGGTACCATAGTACCTACAGCTTTTGCAGAGCCACCATGCAGTGAGTTCTCAATTGTTGGGAGTGGCCCCAATCAAACGTGCCTCCTACCCATCAGCCAATCAAATCATAAAAAATCAGCTATCTTTTTTTAAAAACTGGCAACAGTACTTTCTAAACCATTGGGGGCATCAAAGAATATTCTGTCAAACGAAGATTCTGACACTAGATTCTGCCAGAGATTCAAGATTTCGATTCTCAGAGTATATTATGTATTTTGGGTAGGTTCACAGCGAGTGGTGACAACCTAGAAACTGTCAAATTTAGGCTAGTGACTTACTGACTTCAGCGATACGTTAGCAGGCCTTAAATAATTTTTCTACCCCTTCTCCATTTGCATTTTTAGTTTGGAAGCTGATTTTCAAACACACATATCTTGCTCATTCTGACTCCTTTTTTTGAGCAATTTTTTTATTTGGGCTAATTTTTCATGCTCTTTGTAGTGGTGCAATTAGATTTTGGTTTTGGTGTTTGTATTTTCCAAAAATTGCATATTCTAATAGGTGTTGCTACTTCATCCTCATTTTGGGAACTTCAGGGGCTCATGTCTGGCTCCTACGATAACATTTTTGGGTGATTTTTTTTTTTAAAGTGCATATTTTTTCATGTAATTTCCAATGGTGTAATAAATTTGATTTCATCCTCTCTAAAAATTTTACTTTGAGTCTATGGGAAATTTTTGGCATTTGCATGTACCAAGATCAAGACCACTTCACTATTTTTGGCAAGTGGCACCTGTAATCACGCTAATTATAAAGTGCCACAAATTAGATATTACTTGGGGGGTTTCATGATTGAATAATCTGAGGGAGTCATCTTTTAGTAGTTGGTTGCATTCTTTTTCTTGGTTTGTGTTCCTGCAATGGAGAAATCTCAAATTAAACTTCTAACTCCATATAATTATGCTACATGGAGAAAATCAGTATGGAACTATCTCATGATGAAAGGTTTAATAGGTCACCTAAAGGAAACTATTTCTCAACCCAATAATTCTAAAGAATTGGAAAAATGGGAGCTTGATCATGAGAAAATACTTGGATGCATATGGTCATTAGTCTCATTTGATTTACAATTTCATGTTGAATCATGTAAAAAACCTAAAGAGGCTTGGGAGGCTTTTGAATTTTTTTTATGGTAAAACAAATAAGATTAGGGATATCATATTGATAATAATTTGATGAATCTTGATCCTAAATGTTTTGACCACATCCAAGACTACATCTACAAATTTAAGCAACTAAGAACACAACTAAAAGGTTGCAACATTAATAAAGAGGATTTACATCTAATTTTGAATGTGTTATCCAAGCTTGGTCTTGACTATTCAATGTTTGTTTCTAGCTTTCATACCCATCGACTTTCTATGGGAGCATCATACATGATGATTAAGTCTGGTGACTTTACAAATCTCCTAATCCAAGAGGAAGCTAAGCTAATGAACATGGGTCTAAACAAGTCTTCCAAGTCATAAGCATTATTGGCTAGTGAGTCTAAGGTACAAAAATAATCAGTGAATATTGATAAGAAGCAAAAGAAGAAAAATAATAAGCCACATAAAGAATCAGAATTATCTCCCTCTAAAGGAGAATCATGTAAGAAGGAAAGGCCTACTTGTGCATATTGCAAGAAGGATGGACATGAAGAACACTATTGTTATAAAAAGGATATTGATGAGTTGAAACATCTTCTAAAAAATAATCACATTGATTTCCTTCTAGAATGTCTGAATCTCTTCCTTCTTCAAAACAGTCTAAAAAGGACAAAGGTTATGCTAGTTTGACTACTGCATTAGGAAATAAAGGACATGCTCTTTGTGATTTTTCAGATCATGAATTAGGGAGATGGCTTCTAGATTTAGGAGCATCTCATCATATGGCATCTTTGTAGCCTATATTCTCTTCTTTTCAACCTTGTACTTGTTGATGGTGCCAAGTTGACCCACAACATGTAGGTAAGATAAAAGTGAAATATCTCACCTCTCCTGAAAAAGACAATCAACAATCAAATTGATCACCTCCCAAGGTCTTTGATGTCGGTTCACAATGTTGTTGTTTCACGAAGTGGTCAATATGGCTGTAATGTTCAAGGGGCCTGCTGATTTTGAGCTTCTGGATTGTTATAAGATCAAACATATATTTAAACCTACTTTAATCGGTGATTTTAAAGAAATAGAAAAAGATAGATCAAAGCTTTTAAACTGAAGAGAATTTTGATTCATCCAACTAATCAGACTTGTTACCTTCCAAGGAATTCCTAAATTGAAACTGAAGAATAAAGTTAACTTGTAATTAATAAAAAGTTTCATTCATTCACAGTGCAAACATTAACAGTAGATTGCAAATCATCATTTAAACAAAACATAAGATAAAATTTCATTCCTTAAAAGCTTTCCAAATCAAATAATTCATCCAAGATAAATACCATTCTGGAGCACAATATGAAGTAGATTTAAATCTGGCTGCTTCTACTATTGGTGAAATAGATAAATAAAATTTACAAATCTGGCAAGATCACCAGTGTACAGAAAACCCATGTCTTTGAATTATCTCCATCTATACTAAGAAAATATGGAAGATACATCACCTCCCACTGCTGAACTTAACTCCTACTCTACTCTCGAGTTTATCTACCTTCTAACCCTAACTTGCTAATTCTTTATTAAGAAAAGACGAAGATGAAAAAGAAGATCCCTTCCTAAAAATATCTATCTCTATATGTATCTCTCTATGTATCTTTGTATATCTTTGTATATCTATTACAAAGAGGAAAAAGTGCCATATATACATAACGTGCCAAAAATGTGTCGGCCCCATTTTAGGGTTTACAAAAATGAGTCAGTTCCAGAAGGGTTTGAACAAAGTCAAGGATGCATTAAATGCACATACTCTGCTTATGTCGGCGAAAGATCTCCTTCAGGAATGGTTTCCAGATCTTGTACAACCATTGTCATCAACTCGCAGCCTTCGAATCTGCCATTAAGACTCCACACATTTCATCCTTGACCTCAAAAATTGCTCCCGTAGAGCTGTTTTGAATGTTCCAGCGGTATCTCCATTCATGTCCACCTACTCTTGCCAATGAACGTTGTTGGAACATGTGTCTCAAACTTACTAACGAGAAATCTCTGAAAAATAAAAGTTGGTGCGACACTCTTTCTGTTTGGCCGACTAGTAGTTGTGTAACCTTGTGGAATGCTCAGGTCGCCGAGACCTTGTTGTTGTCTTACCTACTGGAGTTATCGTTGAGACTTTTCTATCGCTACGAGTTTTCCTACCTCTCTTCACCCGGGGAGATCTCCTGCCGACGGTTTGGAGTCAGGGAGAAATGTGAACTTTCAGAATGACTCATCCCGATAGTGTATGTCTTGTCAACAGTTATTCATAAGGATGTCTTCGGTGAGACTCCCGGCGACAGGTAGCATCGGGGAGAGGTGTGACCTTCAAAGACTCTTAGCGACTGAGGATCTCTCGCTGATGATTTAACACTTTGGTGTGACCTAAAGGCTCATTGGAAGTCATGGCAATTGTTGAAGCCTCACCGACGGTAGGACATTTTGGTGTGACATGGAGGCTCGCCAAGACCTTGTTTCGACTTGTCGGTCTTGCCAATGGATGTGTTCGTGCTGCGTGTAGGGGAGACTCTTGCCGATAGTCTGGTCAGAGTGATATCTACTGTCGGGTGTTTTTGCGGTGATCTCTTGCCGATGACTGTTGGTATCGCCGACAGGTGTATTGACATCGGCAAGACTTAAGGGCTCTATATGACTCTTAGCGAATGCGATAGTCTTGCCGATGAGTCTATTATGGACTTCGGTGAGAGGTCTCACCGATCTTGCCGATAGCGATTGTCTGGGTGATGGTCTTGGATATTGGTATGACTCTTGTAGCTCGTTATGACCTCTTGCCGATAGTTGTAAGTTATGCTGATAGCGTCAGTGGAGCATTGTAGCATCGAGGAGACACGACTAGTGTCTCACCGACATGCGATTCTGCTTGAATGACTTTTGACCGTTTGGAGATCCTACGTGGTACGTGTTCGACCAACCAGAGGAAGCTGAAGGTGAACCATTGGCAGTTAGACTGTTGCGGCCGTTCCTGTGAGGAAGATCAACAAATGCTCTTGACATGCTTTAATCCTGCAAAACAATGCCTTCATTAGTCCTCTAAAGCATAGAAACATCATCATTCATCCTACCTTTCATATATCTTTCATTCAATTATTTATCAAAAAGAAACTCAACTCTGGTAGAGGCAGAATCAAAATGAAATTAGAACCGGGACCGGAGTCAGAACGGGAACTGAACATAAGAAAATTCGTTAACTTTCAATTCATCGCACCATTCTGGCTCCGACCCTGCAAGAGAGCAAAACACAAGGAACAAACACAAAACAAATGCAAGCGGGATCAGAGCAAAAATTGATCCCGGGCGAACCATAATGGGGGTAGAAGCAGAACAAAAACCCGACCCTGAACTTTTCCAAGTTACTGGTTCAAATTCCATCCCGACTCCGGCTCCGACAACATACAAAAACACGATGAGTAAAAAGACGAGAAAGAAAAAGAAGGGGAGAAAACACCCCACGACCAAACACAAGGAACAAAGGCAAAACAAACGAGCCGGTGGAACCGGGACCGAAATGGAATTGGAACCTGAAACTTCAAAAAAAGTTCAAGAGTTCGGTTTCGTTCCGCATCCCGCGCCTGCCAGAACAAAGGATGAAAAACACAAAAAATAAAGGAAACTGGCGAAACAGGAACCGGAACCAGAACGGAACGAAAATCAGAACTTGGAAGAAATTCCAAAGTTCGGTTTCGGTCCTAGTTCCACGTCTACCAGAACAAAACAAAAAATTCTGAAGGAAGAACTGAAAACAACAAACAGAGTTGGGAGCGGAGACAAAACCGAAATGGAACTACACAAAGTTCGAAGTTCCATTTTGGATCCAGATCCGGTCCCGACCAAAGAGCAAAGAAAAACATAAGAACAAGGGAAGCGGGATTAGAATGAAAACTGATCTCGGCCTGAACAATAAAGAGCGAGGAAGAAAAAGAGTGGAGACAGAGTCGAGACACAATCCGAACTAGAAACCAAAAAGAGTTCCATGTTTAGACTTGGTTCCGAGTCTGCCTCCGATAGAACAAACGACAGACTTAGGAGCAAAACAAAAAAACAAAAAAAACATCCTAAGTCCCAACCAAACAACCAAGGGTGACCAAAAAAAAACAAAATGGGGACCCATTTTAATCAAGTTCAAAATGGGGTGGTTATGCAAGTCATAATAGTACTATGTCTCCTATTTAGATGGGAAACAATACCGATGTAGGAGCATCCTAGTCGAATTGGCAATCAACATCAACCAAAAAGAAAAATGGAGGTTTAGTATTTTTTTAATGCATTTTTGAATTTTGGTGTGGGATTATGTGGTTGTAAATTCATGTTTGATAGCTTCAAGTGATTGAATGTTGATTAAATTAATTTTGCAATACATAACTTTTAAATGTGACAAGTTGGCATTGTGAAATAAAGCTAAAATTGTAATTTTAATGTAATAAATTGATAAAAATGCCACAAAAACCATGGAGGGCGTGGGAAATTGAAGGAATATAGTTTTAAAAACTCCCATAATTATCCCTAAAAAGTAGGAGTTGAGGAGGTGGGTATCTAGGCATGCTTTTTGCATTTTTCCTTTTTAGGAGATAAGGAAGGAGTGGTTAATTGTAACTCCAATATTTATTGGAGAGTTATGAAAAATAATTTATGAGGATTTTATTTTTGGAGGTTATTGTGGAGCCAAGAAGGTGGGTATACCATTAAAGGAGAGAAGGAGGAGATGAAATGAAAAATAATTTCATTATGGGTGAAGAAAATGGGAAAGAATCTCAGTGAGATGAGAAGAAATTTGAAGAGGATTTGAAGGAGGGTAAAAAGGGAGGCATAGTATTCTCAAAAGGATTGATTTTTTCTATGTATTGCAGGTTTTAAATGATATTATATAGCCATAGAGATTTCTAGGAATTCAAAGTGAAGATGTTGTGTTGCAGGTCGAGGATATGGTTGCATTGAGCAAATTAAGTTTCAAGAAACCACATAATCTGAGAAGTTTATTTTAGTTTATCATTTTTGTGGCATATAGGATGTTATATTGGACATGTGTTGTTGTCCATCAGTTCATTAGTGACTGAAAATAATCTTTGTCATTTTTATTTGTTGAATGGAAACTATTTGTTGCAAGTTGCAACCCAAGTTTTGAAAACTATTTGCAAGTATGCCAACTATTTGATTAAATGTTTGTGAGAATTTTAAGAGGGTTATTTGATGATTTTTGAATGGTTTTGAATCCATTTACATTAAATACATATATGAGTTCAATTGGGAAGGGATCTATTAGTTTTGGGGAGAACACTTTTCAGGATGTTTTGTGTGTTCCTCATTTGATGAACAATCTTCTTTCCAAATATCAAATTACACATGGTGGAGATGGGAGGATTGTGGAGTTCACACCTGATTCAGTCATCATTCGAGACTTGTAGAGTAGAGAGATCATTGCTACTAGGTTGGTTTATCATTCATCTCAGTTGTATACTTTTGAAAATTTTGCTTTTGATGATGACATTGTTCCTTTGGTTGTTGATCACACTTCAAGTATGAACCATGATTCATAGGAGACATTTGGCTTCTTGAACTTGGGAGTTCTCACATCAGATCCAGATCTTGAGCCATGAATTTCATCTCCTCCATCTACTGTTGCAATTGATGATGGTTGTGTTGCTATAGATATGCCTTCTTCTGATTCAATGCAGTAGGATCTTGATTGTATTTCAGATTTGGCTACTTTGGATGGCTTCTTGATAGGTATTTCAGACTTGTTTGTGGAGTCTCATATTGAAAATTTGGGAGACATCATTAATAGCATTCATCTTCTCTTTGATGGATAAGATCCTACTTCAGTTGTTGTGAGGGAACACCTAGACCCTCTTGTTCAATCTCTACATGATCATTCCTTGTAGTTTGACGTGACTGTGGATACTTTTGGACAATATTTGAAGGAGGCTTCTTTGTCTTTGGATTATGTTCTACATGCATCTCAACTAGATTTTGGATTTTCCTCTTTAGCAATGTGGCCTAAAACGCCTATTTGGAGTGTGTTAGCTTTTGGCATCGACATGGAGACACTTGAGCATGCTTTAGAGACATCATCATACATCATCTATCTTCCTTCATCTTCCTTTCAAAATTGGGAAGAACTCTTGCATACATTCATGTTTTTGTTTCTTCCTAAAGGGAGGAATGTTGTTTGGTGAGATCAGATCATCTTCAACATTCAATTTCAAGCTTCTACCATTGCAAGAGACTCACCATTGAGGGGGGGCTGCATTGTCTCTCTTCTTCTTCTCTCTTATGGGTTTTGGCCTTTTCATTCTTCATCGAGAGCATTCCTTTTTTTGTATTTCATCTCTCTTTTGGGGAGGAGTTTTGTCCCACTCAGTTTTCTCCTCTTCTTTGTTTGTGAGAGATTTCATTTGCATATGTACATGGGTACCTAACATGGTGTCGTAGTCAAGACCCATCTTTGTGTCATTTGCATAATAATCTACTACTCCCTAAGTTGCACTTAAGGGGGGGTGTTTGTGTAAATAAAGTCTTGTACCTAGTTAATTCATTACTAGGATACTTAAGGGACTTATTTACATGTCAAGTTTACTTAGGTCCTAGGAATCTTTCTAGAAGGTGTTAACTAGTTGTCATTAGTTGTTATCTTATCTTTTGACTTGTAACATATGTGACTTAAGTATTTGTGATAAGTTGTCTCGTGTCATATGATTAGGACACTTGTCATAATCTTATGACATCTTGTATCTCACCTTGGCTATATAACCAAGGGGTATCTCATACATTGAACATCACATTGAATCATATTTGCATAATTGATAAGAATACAATTTATTCTTGTCATATTCAGATCTTCTCTCCTTGTGATTTCCATTTGGCCTCTAGTTTTTGGGTGGCTATCTCCATAGCCAATTCTTAACAATATTCACCACTAAAATTGCTTGATTTGTATTGACCATTAGTATTCTATTCTAAGGTTATCCCCTTTTCTGTGGGTTATCCTAACCCAAAGAATAACCTAGTTAACCATCCTAGCTAATCATAACGCCATAACCTTAAATGACTCTAGTCAAAGGTATGATCTCAACATTAAGTGTCTTATTTTTAGAAGTATGACCTTATCAACAAATGACTCTTCAAGTAGAATATCATCAATAAATGATTAAATCAAAAGTATAATCTAACAATAAATGAAATCAATCAAAGATGTAACCATCATTCAAATGATCAATCAAATCATATAGTTTAATCCCGACCTATTTTCTTCATTAATAATCAAGTATTCAACCCAACCAAATAGGTTATTCCCAACCTAGGGTTTTCAATCAAAAGTGATGTACAATCAAGTGATCATAAACAAATTATAAGTCTCGCTCTTAATTCACCTTAAATATCACTTGTTTGCAATGTTTACTACATTTGCATATACTTTGGAGGGCATTATCCTAAGAGGAGTTCATGTTTCTGAACTACAAGTCCTCTTTTCAGTACAACTTTGGGTTGTCGGAATGTGAGTCCTCGTCAAGAATTTTGTGAATAGGAATAGACTCCTAATTAGGCATGTGATTATAGCATAATAAGTAAATACATTTCTCAACCCTATTGACGAATATTTATATAACAATCAAGTATACTCCCTAACTATAGGGAAAAGACTATCTTCCTGCTTCAAGGAGATATGAGTAGTCTATCAAGTATAGACTATTATCACAGTTGCATAATATTTCAACCAATCAATGATGACATTTCTACCATGCCGTCATTCTCGTGGTATTACTAACCTTATTATCCATAAAGGTTTACCTAGTATCAAAAGTTATCATATCAAGATAGCAACATAATCTACATTTCACTTTTCATGTAATATCCATATTGTCATAATGAACTAAGTATAGCCACACACGCTTCCACATAGTATAAAAATATTTCCAAATGATAGGGTTTCACTTGTTCGAGACTCAAACAAGAATCTCATAGAACATTCCATACTTGGAAGTAACTAAGTCCATAAAAGTAAGCATATCATGCATACAAAGATTATTCCAAAACTATAAAATAACTAAGATCATAAGATTCAAGCATATCATGCAATCTTTCCCAAAGAAAAAAATTTACAAATAATTAACCTATCAAATATAAAGATAATGGAGGAATAAAAAATCAACATGCCTGGTTATAAGTTCCAACTCAATAACGCTGCTTTCCAACCTTGGCCTTTTCAACCACGAATGCTACTTCACCAAAGATTGACTATCCTCTAAATCCTAGTCTACTCACTAAATCTCTCAACAATACCAAAGTAAATTAACACAAGGAAATTAGATTGATAAGTGATTTGGTAGAATGAGTGCCTCTATTTATACTAATTTGTGAGCAACCAAAGGCTACAAACAAGTAAGTATTTCTGCCACCTTTCATCCTCATGCAACGACTCACCAGGTTAACTCATAGGTTTGTAACACATCAAATTCCTCACCATTTAAATGGCTGAGTTGACTTGATATATGGGACAACAAGCTTTAAACAAGTTTCCTAATTTGAATTCCTTTACAAAATGTTGTCAAGTTTGCACTTAACTAAGTCTCTATTCTATTTGCAGGCTTATGTGAAATTTAAAGACCTCTTAAGCATTCCAAACTCTTGATAATATGGTGCCACCTTCAAATTTGGTGCCCAAGTTTATAGCGCAGGCTTTGATTGATTCCTTTGGTATTTAAAATAGTTTATACTTCCCTTCTAATGTTAACACAACTGCACATAAACTCATATGTGCTTCCTTCATTTGTTTTGACTTAGTCTTACATATGTTATATGTTGGTTGATATTCCTTTATAGGTTGTGCCATGAGTGGCTTTATCTACCCATTACACATGCTATTCTAAAAGCTTATATGCTAAGGTTTCAACATTAAAAATTTAATGACCAAACATATATGCAATGCTTTAATTATTATGCTACCCCTTACACAACGTGTGCTTTTCCATCCTTCCTTTTGGCTTATGTGCAGGTCACTCTTTCTACAATGCTAAACATATTTATACATATGTCGCCTTTAAAATGAAAAATATTACCATGCATTCAATTTTATTTCTAAACACTCATATTATATAAAACAATATTATATTTATATATACATACACATATATCACATAACCTATATATATATATATTAATATATACATATGATTGCATTCACATGATTATTTGATACATCAATTCCCATCAATATACATAATCATTCATTTGAATCACATACATACACTATCGCTTATATATATGCATATGCATATATCAATATGTATGCATTTAATTATATACTCACACATATATATTAATGTATTATATAGTATGTACATATATCGATATCTCAATATTCAGGCATACACACACACATATATATAAATAAATATATGTTAAAATAATCATACATATATATATACACATTTATACATATATTAATATATATATGTATATAAGTTTACATTAACGTAACAATATATATATACACACACACACATTAATATATATACTATATATATAATATTATTTTAACATCCATGCTTAAGCACAAATACTCATATATTCATTGATTGACGTGTACACATGAGGTGTGCATATACTTCATCGACTAACATGCAAATATGATCATACGAAGAAGAACTTATTCTCAACATAAAGACAATCACATAACCCTAGTCAAGAGCATACACAAAACATGAGTAAGTTACTTACCATTTCGCAAGCAATTGACTCAACTAACCCAATCAAGGATGTGAGTGTGTGTATGCTCAGTTAGGTTGAATTAAAGGTTACCAGACCAAGCTCCTCTCCTGAGTGATACTTTCCCTCCCTTCTAAGGGCTCAAACCTGTTCCTATGTTCAACTTAGTATAGTAGTTAGTCGTTCTCATGAAATATATTTGCATCATCAAGAATTAAAGTAATCATATTGCAATACATATTCATTCATTGTATTTACCTTTTGTATATAAAACATAATCATTCCTTCAAAAGTAATAACATTTTAATGCATATTCAATATTTCATTCTCCTAATGAATCATATTAAAGCTATAATAAACATTTGTCATCTTATTCAATCACAAGGTAAAAGTAACACGGTAACTAAGAAATAGGGTGTAACAAATTAACCCCCAAGTTGAAGAGGAACCAACACAATAAGAGCTACAGGATCAGATTTTAAAGGATTGGAGGAACTTGAAACTTGAATTTCAGGATAAAATGTGTTTTCATGGCTACGTGGATCTCATATTGAAATATAGGCCCAATAGAGGTGGTAGAAAGCATAAATAAGACTTGCAGAGAAAGGTGGGAAAATTATCCATTCCAACTATGATGGTTCAAGGAAAACTATAGCTAGAGCATGGGTTTAGAAACTAGACACTTACTTCTAGCTCAACCCAATGCCAAAAGATGAGGCCATTAAATATGTTGCTATACACTTAGATGGTAGTGCTCATGAGTGGTGGCATCACAAAATGATCACCTTCAGTCATGATTAGGTTGAATCCTATGCATAGTTTATAAAGAGGTTAATTGATAGATTTGACAAGAAGAATCCAAAACTATATTTTAAGGAGTTGGTATGGCTTAAGTAGTGGAGTTTAGTAGATGCTTACATTACAAATTTTTAGAGGTTATCTATGTTGGTAATTGTAGACTTTGTCTATCTCACCCTATTCTTATGAGGGGTTTCTTTCCCAATGCATTATTGGAAATAACACTTTCCTTTTTCGTGTTTCTATGGTTTTTGCACTCAAGGTTTAAACTTTCATGCAAGGTAAAACCACTTTTCAAGCTCGTGGCAATCAATATCAAATCCGAGGACTATCCTCAAGGTGCAATGCTATGAGACTCCACGTGATGGTTTTGAGTGCCAACTAAAAGGAATAAAGATGTTTTTATTTCATCGAGTGCTCGCTTTCCCACAGGGCACGTGTCAAGGTGGCACAACCTGAAGGGGCTTCTAAGCATCACAAGTAATATTTGATACATGGTTGGCCAAAGCTCTTGGAAGTTCCACTACAAAAAAAGGGCATACAACGATGTGTGGTCAACTCATGTGCACCCTAAAGAATGAATGCTCATTATCAGCTCTCATAATGAATCTCAGAGATAGTTACAAGAGTAGATCATGGAGTAATAGGTGGCATCATCGCCCCATTGAGGGTTGCTCATGATTTCCCACTATGTTCATTTCAATGGTTTGGATGAGGAAAGGTTCGTAGGCACAAGAGTGGGGAATCTTTTCCATTTTGACGGTTTCCCTCTCGATTGGGAGGTTTTTCATATTTAAGCCTTGTGTGGCATTATTTTGGGGTTCTCTCTTGGTTTTTCATCACTGAATACATAACTCAGAAGGAATAGTTTATTTTTTGTAACTCACAAACCTTAGTATGATATGTTTTTGAAAAGATAGAGACTGAATACATAGAATTATTTCATCTTTTCCTTCACTATGTGTTCATCTCTATTTATTTTCTTGAATTCATACTTTATGTCTACCTAAAGTGTTTGCAATTGTGGATTATTCTCTTTTAGCTTTTATAATTACAGTTACCTTAATGCATGTAAAGCTTTGATTAATGTTTAATAATCTTTCAAACCTTTGTAGAAACTAGTCTAATTGAGATTTTATTATGCTATATCATGTTTGAAATGTTGTAAAATCTTGGCGCATCGCCTTAGAATAGATTAATTTTATGCATGTTTTATTTCATTTCTTCTCCCTTTTCCTCCCCTTGTTAATAAAATGAAGAGTCAACTTATAAAATATCAGAGGTTGTTCTACAGAGAACATTCTAGTACCCCATTTGTAGAACTTCCCATAATTGTACCTCTTGAGCATCACCTTTAGAGATCAATAGTTTTTTTGGTATGTCTGGTGGGACAAATAATACTTCAAGCCAATAAAGAGGTAGGTTTATGAGTCAGACACCCATCACTAGATCATTAATAGTGTACAATCCTAGATTACTCTTACCCTCATTAGTGATTGTCAAATGACAAAGAACTACAGAAAGCAGAGCAACAAAAATACTAGCACAAGCGCAAGAACAACAGGTGTGAGCTCCAATGGCTGCTAGAAATTTCATAGTAGGGAATAGTGGTAGACCACTTATTCCTCTAACCCCTCTAATAGTATGGGACCCTATTCCTGTTAACACTCTCAAGGTGCTCCTTAAATTCATGGGAGAATATTTTAAGACACTAGCAAAACATCTACAAGATGTCGCTAATGTGTGCACAATGCATCATGTTAAGGCTGCTTGTTACTTCCTTCAAAGGGAAATCTTAGGATTGGTATAGATCCTTGCCCCCCAATTCAATTGCTACATGGGATTAACTCAGAGATAGCTTCTTCAAATGATTTACAGAAAAAGGCGACCGATCTTCCTTACTCCAACAACCAATAACCATTAAAAGGGCTCCCCAAGAGGTTCTCATAGATTTCAACACTAGGTTTCACAAAACTTGGCAAAGGATCCCTGTGACGGCCAGACCTCTGATAGGAATGACTATTGTTTTCTACCTAAAGGATTTTAACTTCAACATAGCTATAGTGATTCAATCGTTGGGGGGACAAACCCTTCTAGATGCATATGGCTTGGTTATTAGAGCAAAGAATAATCTTACAAATGTTGGAAAGCTCCCTCCTCGGCCACCTATTCCAATATTCCTTGAAATACCACTTCTACCCCTAGAAGATTCCCTCAATAAATTTTTTGCACCTCCAATGTATGTGTATCCCAATGCACAAACTAATGTAGCTTCTCCTTCATCCTTGGACATTAAAGTGAGTGATACGAAGAGTTTATTGCAAACCTTTTCCAATGAGATACTTAACCTCAAGAGATAGAAAAATACATTGTCTAAACCCCCTTTCCTAAATTTTCAAGGAAATAGGCCTCCCTTCCAGCATAACCAATACCAGGGAGGAGTGCAAACAAATAATTAGATGCAACCTTCAAACTAGATAGTCTTGGTCTTGATTGCACTATAGTCCATGTTGCCAAATCATAACAAGGAGCTGGTTGTTGGTCAAAATAATCCAGTGGACAACACTAATTTATGGTGTTTCCCTTGTAACAACACACACATGCCTCAAAATTTCCCTAGGGGTAATCTCCAACAAAGGGTCTCAAAACAGCGGAACCAAGGAATCATTATTGATACAAGGGCACATGCCTACCAATCCTCGGGAGTGGAGAATGCTATCCTAGTGGCACAAATGCAGGGCATGTTCCTTGAGCAAGAAGGGGAAATCACTTTGGACCAAACTCTTTTTTCTTGGATGGAGGGAGAAGATGCAATGTTCTCCAATGAAGCATCAATGTCAAAAACTTCTCAAGTTCAATTAGAGTATTATACTTGGTCCAAAAGGAGGTTGACCAGAGAGAAAATACTTGCTATGTCATAACCTAAGTCAGTCCTCGAGAAGGACCTAGAATCACCAGTAGCAGCTCTAGCACCTAAAAAGCAAAGTGAGGAAATTCTGAATAAAATAAAAGATCCAAAGACCTCCATACATGGACCACTCAATGTTCCATGTCTCTTTATGGGATATTTTGGCCATCCCAGAGCAGAAACCCTTGTCGTGAGAGTCTTTGAGAGAGGATAAAAGGCCTTTGTAGGCCAATGTAGTCTCATAATTTAATCAAGAGAAAGGCAAAGAGATAATTCAAGGGTCATAGGCCTTAGGAGCTATGGAATTCATAAACAAAAAATAAAAGGTGGTGAAGGAGGAGGTAAGTAAGCCTAAACCTACCCCGCTTTTCTTGACACTCATTTTAGGAGATAAGTTGCTACAAAATTCTATGATTGACTTTGTTGTCAGCACCAAAGTTATGCCTAAGTTGATTGTAGACTCATTAAAATTAGAATATGAGCCTCTTGATAGAGGAATCTTGAAATTAGATGGAAAAAAGGGTTCAGGTTTTAGGTCTAATAAAAAGCCTCCCCCTAACCATATATTCATGTCCTAGTATTATAATCATCCAAGAGGTGGTAGTAATAGATATCCCTCCCATTTTCAGATTGTGTCTATCTAGAGATTTCATTGCTAAGATTGCTGGGTATTTGTCTCTGGATTGGTCCCATCTAATCTTCAAGACTAAGCATGGTGCTAAGATGAAATTATTATCAAAACCCTTACACTCACAACATGTAGTGGATGATGTTTTGTTGAGCTTTGTGGCTACTACATACATCATTTTCAAAAAATGAAATGTATTGTGTGGAGATGTTGGAAGGTGGAGAAGCTAATGGAGATAGAAGCCCTGAAGAGGAAGTACTAATAAATGAATTCATGAGGAGTGATCCATTCAAAAATTATGACGCTACCAACCTTGGCACATATGTGATTTATGATGAAGATGAAGTCATCCCTTAGGTGACTAAGAATCAAGGAAGCCATCCTAGAAGCCCAAGTGATGAGTTAGGGTTGTGGACTTTTCAATTTGATGGTGTGAGATGCGAGGTAGGTTTGGGAGCCGATATCCACCTATTAGCCCACGCTAGAGTGGAGACTCTCAAAGCCTTTTGATTTTAATTCGCCTGCACAAATAATGAAGTCAAGTATGAAGGCCTAGTCCAAGGTTTGAGTCTCGTGGAGCGGATGGGAATCAAAAGGCTCAAGGTCTTTGAAGACTCAAATTTAGTGATAAAAGAAGTCAAAGGGACATCAACTTCAAAAAATGTGTGGATGTGATTCTACTGCTACATGGTGTGGGACCTAATCAAAGGATTTGAAGCCTTCAATATCCAAGTGATCTCAAGATCTCAGAATGTTGCAACAGATAGAATGACAACAATTGGTTCTCAGTTCAACCTAGTGATAGACCTATTATCAAACAATCATGTAGTATGGGTGATTGTGAGACCAACCATCCCTGATAATGATCACAACTAGCAAGTCTTTGAGAGTGATGCTTAGATTGCCATGTTCATTCAACATTGTAGTGAATTTGCAGAACAATTGCAGCCTAAAATTGAAGAGGCTTATGAAGACCAGATTATCCATCTTAGAACCAACAAGTTTTTGAAAGGATTAATCACTCTAGAGAATATTTTTTTATTTTTATGACGTCGCAAATGACAAAATAAAGTTTGTTACAAACAAAGGCGATTACTCTGATTTAGATGTCGAAGGTGGTAGGAAGCAGAGAGTTAGAAAAGGTGTTCCTCTAAAGGATAAAGAAAGGTTAATATTTTTTTGCAATGAGTATGATGAATTCATGGCATGGACTTATGATTACCTAAGGAGTTATGACCCTAGCGTGATCCAACACACTATAGATCTTATTGAAGGAGCTAAACCAACCCACCAAAAGCAGAGGTCGATCAATCCAAAAATAGTCTCTCTTGGCCTAAGAATTGAGAAAGCTTATAAATTCAAGGATCATATATTCAATTAAGCACTCTACCTAGGTATCTAATTTGGTCCTTGACCGAAAAAAGAATAGTGACATCAGGCTTTGTGTGGATTTTAGAGACCTAAATAGATCATCTCTACAAGATCACTATCCCCTTCCTTCCATGGAGCAGATTCTTCAAATTGTGCTAGGATCAGAGATGTTTTCCTTGCTAGATGGTTTCTTTGGATACAATCAAGTAGGGGTTAAAGAGGAGAATCAACATAAAACTATGTTTATCACAAAGTGGGGAACATTTGCATATGCCAAGATACCTTTTGGTCTTTCAAATGTGGGAAATAGATATTTCTTTCAAGGATTTGATCAATTTAATCATCCTTATTTATCTAGATGACCTTATAGTGTTCTCCAAGTCTAATGAGGACCATTTTGACCATTTGGAGTCTTGAACACTCGAAATACTGAGAGGGGGGGGGTGAATCAATATTCTCTTACACCATTGAAATATTTAAACATCCAATCCACTTAGCAAATTCAACTGTAGTAATGAAAGAAATCATGAAATATTCAACATCACATAGCACATGAACACTAGGATTTTTATGTGGAAAACCCAAAATGGGAAAAACCACGGTGATGATTATCTCACAATATATTATAACTAGTTATAGTAGATTTACATAAGTGCTCACTACAAGTGGACTCACTGCCCATTGAGAGAAAAAGATAGAAGAGAGATTGTGGCTCACAACCTAGATTGAACTACAATTGCATCTATTATATGCTTGAATTACAATTCCAATGAAGCTCAATAAACTAACTTTACACACTTCATCTGATTCTGATCTTACACTTTTCTTTCCTCTTCATTTGCATCACTCTAATCTTCTACTCAACATTCACAACTTAAATTCACATTGCTTTGATAACATTCAGATTATATACATGTCTCTCATTTATCAAAACACCAAAAATGATCTAACATATATATCCACTTCAAGCATAACATCAATTAGGTCGATCTAATTAGATGTAACATACAAAATATACAATATATAACTTGTCAGCTCAAAACCTTCCACACACGCCTCACACCAAGATTCAATCATTAAAATAATTTGAAATAGGTCAGCATGGACCTATCATAGCTTCTATGTAACTCTGCAACACTTATTTAATATTCTCATAAATTTACATCTATTAGGTCAGCACCGCATAAGACCTAATAAAAATTCTTCAACAATATACCCATATTCAAACACATGTACCTCAAAACATCATGCCAACTAGAATTCATACTCTGTTGACATCTGTCAACATCTCCTTAAAACCACAAAGTAAAAATTCTATCTGTGGAGAAGTGCAGACTCTCCTACTCACATGCACTATATAGGAAATGACTGTAATTTTCCAGGCCGAACTTCTGTTTTTCATATCTTTCAAGCTAAAAGCCAAAACGAGATGAAATTTTGGAATTAGATGCTTCTACAAACCAAAAATATTATGTTAGAACTATAGAGTGAAATGTTCATTTGCACACTAGTGCTGACCCAAAAACTAGATGCTTTGTTACACAAAATTATCAAAATTGACACTTAGTCAAATTTTCATCATAAGTACCTTCACTGGATCAAATCATATTTTAAAATTTTCTTCCACAAACATCAAAAAGCATGTTAGAATCAACCAAAATGATCTACACCAAAGTATTCACACCACGATGCAATGTTGACATTAATGACAACACTATAGCACATAATAATATACCTTGTGCTTATCCTACATGATCATGTTTCCAACAAAAACATCAATGAAAAACTTCTCATTCTTCCAACAATCTCCCCCTTTGTCATTTATGAAAACATGCCAAAACATCCCTAAATATCTCCAAAACATTCTCCCCCTTTGACATCAAGGGTAAAGGGCACCTACAACTGTTCTAACATATACCTTCCATCTCCCCTAAGAATTATATGCATATGTACAAGTTGAAAGATTGAATTGAATCCCCCTAAGTCATGTACTGGAGCAAAACCAAAGAAATTTGTACATGAAACTACTCTATATACTTCACATATGTACAAAGAATCTGAAACTAAAAATTAAAAATGCATAAAGAGTAAGAAATGTTGTTAATCAGAAGAGGATGACTCTTGTAACTTTTTCACATGGGTCTACCACACCTGTTTGCCTTCTTTCCATGCCTTCTTGGCTGCCCCAAGAAATGCATTGAGTTTCAAACTCCATCAGTAACTCTTCTCCTTCTTTTGGAGTGCTAGGTACATGATTCATCTATGTAGCTTTGGTAGCACTCAAAAGGGATCTCAAAACAAGTATGAATTTGGGATTCACCAAGTCCCTTATCTCTCCAAACTGCAAAATGATATGACCCTTTTTAGTGTGTAGTTGAAATAATTTCTTATACAAATCTTCTATGACATTCCTTATGTCTCTAGCTAGGTCAAGTGCCAGATCATAGGCATTGGAGGCAATGTTGATCTCAGACTCAATAGAGTCCATCTCCTTCTTGATGCTTTGTGTGACTATAAGCCACTTGATTCCATATTGGTAAAGAGCCTTTGCCTCATCTACACACCCTTATGCATCCTTCATATTCTCTTGAAACTTTTTATGTGCAAGAGCACATTTCTTTGTGATTTCCAACACCTTTTTATCATTTATCTTCATTTAAACTTCTTTCTCCACTTCACCTATAAGACTAGAGGCATACTGTTTAAAATAATCAATTAATAGCTTTAAATTTTCCATACCAGAAAGTGACTTGTCAATGTTCACACCGAGTATGACCTCTTGCAATTCCTTTATTGCTTCTTGCATTAGCTCTCCATTCTTTTGATGTGTTTCTATGATCTCTTTCCAGTAGATGCATGGAATACACCTCCCAACTGTAGCTTTTCGAGAGGGGAATATTATTAAGATCTACATTTCCCTATTGCATTAGCAGTTGTAGCAATTGTGATGACACAACAAGCTGGAAGTTGAGTTGCGTACTCAGTAGATTCTTCAAGGAATCTCAAGAGGAGCCAAAGGATTTACCATAAGTCTTTGTAATTTCCACAAATTTTCCCTTCGATTCTTCATTCTTTTTGGAGTTTACTAGATTTTATTCTTGTGTTTTTGCATCTCTAGATGCATCCTCATTCTTATTTTCATATTCTTTCTCATTACTTTCTTGTTTATCTTCCTTCTCTACTTCATCATTCTCTTCATTTCCATCCTTACATTCTCTTCCTCTACAGGGTTCTCTGTGTTGTCTAGAGGAGTAACATTTCCTTTTGGTACTAGAGAAGGAGTGGATGTATCTTCCTTTGCTACTTCCTCACTAGCGAGTGTCTCTCCTTCAACATTCTTCTCTGCTACTTCATCTTACTATGCTAATTCTTCCATTTTTGGAGAGACATTATTCTGAATATGTTCATCTCCTACATGCTCATGTTGAGCATCAATGTCTTGAGCTTCTTCTCCTGTGGTTAATTTCAAATCAGTGCTCTTTGAAATCATACCATATTTTTGTACAATTCCAAAAAATTTATCAACTGTCTCCTTTTGTAGTTTCTCAAATTCATTCTTGTCTCTACCAATAAGGGTAGTTACCCTTTGCTTCACCTTGAATTCTATGGTGTATAGCTCAGCCAATGTGGCTCTATTTTACTCGAACATAGAAGAACCAACTTTATCCAATGCATATTCCTTTATCTTTCCTTCTTCTTCAATTGATTCTTGTCTTCTTTACACCAAAACATTCCAAAGCTCCATAGGAATTTTCTTTTTAATGTTTTTCATATCAACTTCTAAAACAATGATATACTTAATTATAGCCTTAAAAATGGTGGACTTATCCACCTCATTTGCTTCATTATACAAAGCTGCAATCTCCCCTAACATCTCATTCTACAAAATTTTATTGAATAATGCTTCTAATGTCATGGGAGAGTGAGGTCTTATCGATTTTGGTTGTTTTCTCTTTTTGTTCTCATCTGGAGTCTTCTTTTGGCTTGTTTCCGCTCTCTTTTTCTTTTCTTGAGACACCTTCTTGGTGGCCTCTTTCATTTTCTCTCTCATATGAACTACAAATTTATTATTTTCTTCTTCTATATATTCTTCATTGTCTATGTCAATAATATCAAATATTCTTCTTTTAACACTTGTTTCACCCTGTGAAGCTACACTTTTCCTTTTGTAGACCAACTGTGGTCCTTCTTCCTTCACTTCTTCTTCTACATTCACACTTGTATCCTTTACTCTCACTGCATTTTGCTTCAGTATTTTCTTGGTAGGGGCTATAGGTGGTGCTATCGTAGTGGTTTTATTCTTCTCAGCTCTTGTAGTTTACACAATCAAAGAGGGTTCCTCCTTTATTGGAGGACTAGCAGTTGTTTTTCTCCTTTATCCAATAGAGGGAATTGTCCTGAAGGACTTCTGGATAGAAGGAGGGGTGATAGCTATCCTACCAGATCTTCTTATGCTTCTTGAACCTCTTGTAACACTTGATTCACCCCTAGCATTTTCTCTTGCCTGTTGCACTTGTTCCCTTGAGATGTCCATTTCCTACACATACTTGTCAACCATTTTCTCAACCTTCTTCTTAATCTATGGTTTTCTCTATTCCATATGCACCTCCATAGGCTTTTCTTCATAGGTGCCATACCTTGCTTTAGTGGTGTCTTTTGGACTTTTCAATAAAATATCAGCCAAACCAATAATCTCTTGTTCATTAATTTCATATCCTAGTGCAAGGATCCATACTGTCCTTGGTTCAACTGCTTCTATCATACACTCATCTATTGACACTAGGAATGTGATGTCATTTTGATATTTTCAACCATTTTCCTAGGTATCATATCTCATCCATGCATCCTTTTTTGGAAAAATGTAAAGAAAGTAACAAGGGCATCATATTGTGCCTTTGAATCACCAAGAATTCTCATAAAGTTTTCAATCCGATGAGCTACTAGTCTTCCTTGCAATCATTTCACACTTTTAGTTCCAGGAAGTTCCTTTAGAAAATAGAAAATTAGACACACAACTGGGGTTCCATACTTAAATACATATTTATTTTCCTTGGTTTGCTTCAATTTCCCCATCAATTGTTGTCTTAGTAGTTCACAAAGATCATAATTGATGCAATACCAACTATCAACAACCATCAATTCATTAGGGAACTTCTATCCCAAACACTTTTAGAGAAGATCAAATTGAACAAGCAACTTTAATTCACTATTCTTTTCATCAAACTCATACACAATTCTACTTGTTTCTTCATTCTACAAAGCTTCAAGGCATCAAGTCAATATTCCAAGTTCACTAAACCATAATCCAAACCATTATTAGCTTCAAATTGACAAAAACCTGATCAAATGCACTGAACCAACCAATACTTCAACATTCACTAATATACATTCCTCAATAACTCTCTTCCCAAGGAAAATAGACAACTAAGCATACTTTCTTTCTCACAAACTAACTCTAGACCTTTACATCACTACAAACCTCATCAAATCAACTGAATCAAATCAAGAACATGTTCACAAAACACTGTATTACCAAATTCTTCAACTTTTGCAATCCTATACCTCTTTGCACATTCAAATTACCTTGTTTCCCCATTGCTCCAACACACACCCAAACAAGAAGTTATCATTCTAAAATTTTACTAGGGCTTTTAGATACCTTTACTAGCATCATTTAGTCAAGTTCAAAACAATATCCATCTTCTATATCTTAGAATCTACATAAAACTTTGTTTACTCCATTCAAGCCTCAAACCCTAGTAGCCATGCTTTAGAACAAAAGTGGGTATATAAAACTATCCAAACCAATTTTTCATGAACCAAACATACCATTAGGGACCCATTTCAATCCATCAACACATATCTCAACATCAAGTATCCTTACTTTTAGAAAATACATCAACAACAGGACTATCCTGTTTCATGCATAGGCTCAGATAGGCCAAAATTATGAAGAGAGTGCCCTTAATTCACCTCCAAAACATCCAAATAATTTAAATAGTTTTTAATTAGGTATCAAACCTCAAGAATCAATCATTTTTAGGGAAAAAAGGATCAACCAAATACTAAACCATGAAACCCTTGTTTGTAGGCATAACAACACAAAAAACAGAGAGGGTTTATTGAAAGTTTAACCTCCAAACCTCAAATAAATTTGAAGATGCTTTCCACACCTTAGAAAATAATTTCACAAACCATCAAAACATTCTTACACCTTCATGCATGCCTCAACATCAATTATCACCATTGGAGCCATCAATCCTTCATGGAGAACTCTATGTTTTCTGAGAAATCAGCCATCAAACCTTGAATTCTTTTATGCCCCTACACTATCCAATATACACACAACTTACAACATCCAAATACCCTTTAACACACTAGATATTAGGAGGTTTCAACAACATAGGAAGAATAAATGAATTTCTAACATCTCATTGTTTACCCTAGACAGGCTATTGACTGTTTCAAGGAAAATTACAATAACTAACTCAAATCTACATCTATCCATTACAGTCATTCACACATGCTTCCATGCCTATATATTTCCGTACAAAAGGTCTGAAAGCACTGTTTTCAATAATTTATGTGAAAAGACATATTTATTCATAAATTTTCAACTCCTCCAATTCAATACAAGTCCATTCAATCTCCCCTCTACTTTGGAAATGAGATACAATGCCTTTTTAAAGGCTTTCCAACTTCCTTCATCGAATGAAACTACCTAAACTACCTTATGACATTTGGTATTCCCTATTTTTTTGCACATTTTGTGATTTTTTCCTTTCTTACAATTTTGACAACAAATATCAATCTTTTTGCCACCAAAGAAAACTCTTGTAACTTTACCACCTAGAGAACTATTAGGGACTCCCATACATTTGAAATAACCTTTACATGACCTTTTACATGAATTTACAAATAAACATTCAATTTTGACAAATTTTCCTATGAGAGGCAACTAGTGAACTAGGTGCTCCTGCACCAATAATCCATTCATTTTTCAACCATTTCATATGCCACATGGATTGCGGTGGCAGATACATAGTTTTCTCTATTTATGAAGTATATTTTATAACCAATCATCATTTTTGCATATCTCACAGCTAGATTTTTTATGGGATTAACTGATAGAGCTCTCTTATCATATGTTATACTTGTGAGTTCTATTACAACCTCATTCTTGATTGATTTTATTACAGGAATTGGTCTGGTGGAGCATAGACATGTAACCTCTCTGATCACCTCCTTTGTTATCATTCTAGACATGTTAGTCCAAATAAACTTATCATGAATTCCACTTAATGCCATCCTAACCCATTTATGATCAAAGCAAAAGTTTGGAAACCATTGCCATACATAAAGCTTCTTTGCTACTAGGTTTTATAATTTTGGTTTTAGGGAAAAGTTGTCTCAATTAAGTTATTCCATCTGCATATCTCCTAGCTTACTATGATCATATTCCTCCATCTTACTATGAATATAAATCCTTATATCCTCTATTGGCAAAAATCCATATGGAACATGCAAAAATATGCCTAACGGGTCGTCTTCTATGGATTTTGTAGGGTATTTCTTGAATCTAGGTTGTGACTTCTTAGTCACCTCTATTACCCTCGATGTACCATTTCAAATAATTTAAATTACTTTAAACAAGGTTCTCTATGAAACTAGGGCAAAATGAAGACTGTAAACACCTTTTCTCTTGCTTGCTAAACTAGGGTTTGAACACACTGAATCTCAAATCACCTTGATCACTCCAAATTTTCCTTCGCTACTATACTCCTCAAATGCTTTTATAAATCAATTTTCCTAAGTGAAATCACTTTATAACCCTTTGAATCTAACCTAATTTTGCATTGAATGCTTCAAACAATAAGTTGTCAAACCTTTCACTGTGTGCACAGTCAACTTTTGATGCTCTGCAAACTCACATTATCAAATTTTCTTCTACAATATTCACCAATAGATCAAGCATTTCAGTCTACATCACATATCTTTGTGTTGAGACATCAACACCATTTTCTTTGGTAGGGGATAAAAGATGTTCATTAAAGCTCCCCCTGAGCCAAAGCTCTCAACTTAGTTTCTTAAGGAAACATTTGCACTGGATGCTGGTACAAATTCATCTTTAACCTCTATCTCTCCCTTCTTTCTCCAAATCTTATCCATCTCCTTTTTTTAGCGGGATCAATCTTTTTTACTGGTTCATTCCTCTTCACCGAATTATCCTTCCTCATATTTCTACTTTTTCAAAACTTGGAAATGTGTCCATGCCTATTGCAATTGTAACATGTGATATTATTTTGGCCAATATTCCTTCCATTCATTCTAGATCTTCATTGATTATCTTTATGCCCAAATCCATAGCATGTATAACAATAGTCTTTTTAAGATTGAACCTATAATGTAGGAAAAAGTATCCCTTTTTCACACTTGATTTGGGAATTAATAAAATGAACATAATTATGCCTTAATTTAGTGTTGTACTATGTATTTTACATATTCACATTAAGTTTAGGGCCCTATTAAATAAAATGGACTTAATTGTGCCTTGATGTGGTGTTGTAAAGTGTATCTTTACACTTTCACACTTATCTAGGGCTTTATTAATTAATTGAGGTTAATTTTCCTTAATTGGGCCCTTAATTCAAATCCAAGCCCAAATAATTGCAATTTCCAAAGAGGAAAACACAACATTCATTAATGCCATAACATAACACTTATCATTAGAGAATGTGTGTTCTAGGTAAGTGACCTAGGACACATTCGCCCAAGGGTGAATGGGTCCTCACTTAGACCTAGGACCTAAATTTTTATTCTGTTTTTGGTTGTATTTTAATGATTTCAAATCTATATTTCAATTTCAGCTTGTGAAATTTGAATTAAGGATAAATTACTATAAATACAAGGTTATTTTATCAAATCAACTAGAATATTTCAATTAGATTTTTGAGAGATCAATTAGAATAGCCAAGATTATTGTCAAGAGCATTCAAGAGAGGATTTTTCCATCATTTTTTTCATCACTTAAGATCCAATCATTATGTCAAAGTTATGTGGAGTCATGCATGTTTTTGGAGCTAATATGTTGATGTAGGTTTCATGATTCAATCAAGCATTCAAAGTATCATTTCAAGAAAATATTCAAAGTCAAGATCCACATCCATTGAATTCATTTCATGCAAGTTGCGAACCTCCATTATCAAGGTTCATCCAAGGGTTTGGAAAATTGTGACATTGCTTTGTTCATTCATCATCCCTTTCATGCTATTTCATTTCATTTCAAGGTTTAATTACCAAAATGGGGTTTGACCAAGGTAAACCCACATTCAACCAAAAAAAACATTTTCCCCTCTCTTTGTGTGTTACAGATTTGCAGGTTGAAGAAAAGTTGAAGATCTCGAAGTTGCAAAATTGCAAAGTTGTCAAAGTTGTCACCTTTGTTTCCATTTCATAGAAACTTAGATCTCAAATTTATTTCTAATTGTCTGACAGTGAAAATTGAGAATTTGGAAGTGCAGACACAGGAGCCCTACTCATGACCCATTCACCATAGGGTGAATGAGTCCTCAGTTAGCTTATGAAAACACCCTTTTTGTGGGAGGTACGAAAGATTTATCTCTTCCAGATTCTCCAGAAAGTTTGTAGGTTCCATAAGTTTTATGCTTAATCTACTAAATCCATTATAGAGTGTATTTTGGAGTTGTTTTTCTATTTTTAATCTTTCTCCCCAAAGTGTTGTTTGACTTAGACCCCGTCCTAACACAACAAGGGAAATTGCAAGATCCTTCATAAAATTCACTCACCTAAGGGTTGAAAGTGGATTTTAACTTGAGGGATCTCATTCCCTGAATGAAATAGAAGAATAGGTGGGTTCATTACATTTATTTTACCCTTTCCATTTATAGTAAGTTTGGTGAAACATTCCAAATTTAGTATAAAACCCCACATGTGATTAAACCCCTACCTCATTTTTTCTATGTTTCATTTTGGTGAACCCAAGCTTTGAACATTCTAATTTTTGATGTGGAGTGCATTCAAACCCTAGATCTAGGATTTGCATTAATTCATTGCATTTAGGGTTTCTAAATTTGTCATAAAAGTTGCATTGCATTTTAGGTGTAAACCTACATTTTACATTTATTTTAAATCTGAAAATTCAACAAAAATTGCATAATGTTAGACTAATTTTGCATAGTATTTGCATATTAGTGTATGTTCAATCATTCAAATTCAAAAATTAAGTCAAAATTGCATTTCAAAGAGTGTCATATAGTTCATCATTTGACATTAATTTTACTTGCAATAGGTCATCAAATTTTGGAAATTTCTGTCATAGAAGTTACAGTCTGAGACCTGAAATAGAGAACACATATAATCATTGAGAAATTGGATTTTTCAATTTTAAAAAACCTTGTACTAGGACACATTCACCTCTAGGAAAATGAGTCCTTGGGGGCCTACAAAAATAAACTTTTTTGAGTTTTTTTTGTACTTTCTAGACCTACTAGTAACCTAGTGCATCAGTTTGGAAAGTTTTAGGAATTTTTTATTTATGCATTAATGTCTAGTCATCCATTTAAGTTAGGCATTTAAAATTGAAAAAAAAAATTGCATTTCAAATTTTTAGAGTAATTAGTGCATCATGTTTTCATTACAAAAGTCTCTTGTTATCATACTTCATGTTTTATTTTTATATTTTAAGAAATTGTTGTTACAAGCATATGAATGTGAATTCATTTATCCTCTTTTCTTGTTCTTCATTGATCCCTCTCCCATGTGTGAAACTAACTTAGTGAAAGAGAATACAATCTTGGACAATCATGACAATCAAGTTTGTTCTTCTCCCAATATCTCTCCTATTTGTGAAGAAAATATTTTGGTGTTAGAAGAACCAATCAAGGAGAGTCATGCGGATCCTATTTGTTTCTCTTCTCCCACCCCTCCTACCTGGGAAAATATTGTTAAACAAGAGGATGCCATCATTGATAAGCAAGACAATCCAACCATTGATAACTCCCTTACTTGTGATAAATTCATTAAATGTTATGAACATCTACTTTGTTTCTCTCATAAAAACTCTCCTACCAGGGAAGATATCATGGTGTAAGAAAATGATAACATTGGCACATGTATTTCAAACAATAGTAATGTGGCTTCCTTAGATGAAGATGATGAAGTGACATTAGACTCCCCATCACTAAGAGATCATGAAAATAAGGATAAGTTTGTTGAGGTTATGAACATTAGAACTCCCTCGAGTCCTATAATTCTTAGACCTCCTACAAATCCTTTAATTATTAGACCACCTAAGCCTCAACTTACCCTCTATCCACCCTCACAACAACCACAAGTTCAAAATAAACTTGTGCTTATGCTAAGAACATCTCATCACAACGTTTTGTAGCAACCGAGTTACAATACTGTTGCTCAAACATATAATATAAGGAACAATAGGCAACAACAAACCACTCCCATTTCATTACCATTACCTCAACCTATCTTGCTTAGTGCTCCTCATTTTCCTTTACAAAGTGGAAAGGAGTATGATCTTGTTGAACAACTTAAGAATACTCCTGCTAAGTTATCCTTATGGGATCTTATTCAAGCCTCCCCTCATTATCATAACATGACTCAAATTGCTTTACAACAGGTTCCTATCCTTCCTAATGTGCAACTGAATGACATAGCAGCCCCGATTCAAGGAATGAATGCTGAAATTGTTTTCCACCAAAGTGATCTACCTCCTTTGGAAGTGAAAAAAAAAATGAAGATTTCATGATCACATCCATTATTAATAGGACAACAATAAAGAGAACCATTGTTGATAATGACTCATCCCTTAATGTGTGTAGTGTGAACCTTTTGGATAAGCTTGTAATTGATAAGAGTAAGATCGAACGTAACTCCTTGTCCATTCATGGATCTGATAGCATATGAAAACAACCACTTGGCATGATCACACTACCTATCATCGTTGGGAAAGATACAGTGAAAACTACTATCCATGTTACGCCTCATGATCTTTAATATAATCTTCTTTTAGGTAGACCATGGATTCATGAAATGCAGGTGGTGCCTTCAACGCTTCATCGTTTAATGAAGTATGTTTACAACAATAAAGTTTACACACTCATGGCTGACCCTAAACTCAAAAGTTGTTTTCACACTGAAAAAGGTAAACGAAGCCCTGTGAAAATATTGATACCAACTTCAAAAGTTGAAATCGTGCAAGAACAAGAAAAAGCGAATATTGGAGAAGTCATGAAGTTATTAGAAGAAGATTGGGGTTCCTTATATTTCACACCAACATTCATGGGAGAATATAAGATCACAACAAAAGATTCTGAAAAGGGAAAAGAAAAAGCGGTAATGTCAGCACAAAATTTAGAAGAACCTTTAAAAGCATCCACTTCAACCACATTAGAAGAATAAACAAATTTTACAACAAACTTTGATGAAGTTGATTATGAACAACCACTGAATCCAAAAGAAATGAAAATATTTATGGGAGAGGTTATGAGATTTTGAAACAACTTGGTTATAGTGGGAAAGGATGTGATGCTAGAGAAAAAGATATTGGTGTGCCTATAGAGCCTAACACACAAGAAACAACTAGTGGTCTTGGTTATTGTCCCTTGAAAGAAACAAAAGCATCAAAAAAGCCTTCACTCAATACCAAAACTATTACAAAAGATTCTCCTAAGCCAACTTTAATGTTAGTGCATCCTGACCTAATAGAAACTAGTGGTCTTGGCTATTTTCCTTCGAAAAAAATGAAAGAATCAAAGAAATCTCCACTTAATATCAATGTCATCATGCAAAACTCTCCTAGGACATGTATTATTAATGATTGGAGTTTATTAGATTTTACACCCTCATTTAAGGGAGAGTACAAAATCTTGCAATCTAAAGATTCTTGTGTAAGTATGACACCTGGTACTAGGCAAGAGATATCTTTGTCACAAAAGAAAGGAACATCTTCTACTATCGATCAAGAGAAGCTTGCTTGATATCTCTCTCTCTAAGAACATGAAATTTTTTTTCCAACAAGAGTTCATTTTGTGCATATCATAGAGTTCATGGTCATTCTACTAACGAATGTAAGGCTTTGAGTAATAAAATTCAACATCTTAAGGAGTGTGGTTCTCTTCCTTGTGTTGAAGCACCTAGTTCCTCTAATTGATATTTATTTTCATGTTTCTCATCAATCACCTCGGCTTACCCTTGCCTTGCACTAAGTGGGGGCAAGGGGGTTAGGTAGCCTTGTCCTTGTATGACACTTGTTTATTATATCTTTTGGCTAGTTGATCGCCTTCCATGTATATATAAGAGCAAGCTTGGGATGTGGACAACATGCCTTAAGTTGGCTCATATCCCTAAGAAGAAACCCAACACGAACTAAGCAAAATCCCTTTGAACAAACCTCTATCTATATTTTTTTCATGAGTGCTTAGCATAACACAGCTTGTTAGGCCTTGTAAAGCTCAAAGTTTCATGTTGTGGTGCCTTATCAAAGTTGTTAGGAGGATAACTAGTGCAGTCAAGGATGGAGGGTACATGAATATGACTATTCAACCATGCAGCAAGAGTAGACACAATGAAAAATTGAAGAATTGGAATAACAATCCCACATGTATATATATAGATAATGATAAATTATTTATCGGCAACATGCCCTGCCTTCTGGCTTACAGATTACAGAATGATTTGGTGCTAAGCCCAAAAATACAATGCAGATCAAAATCCTCTCTATCACTATACTACACTCTAATGCAACTACACAATGCTTATATATATCAATTCCCAACTCTAGAAAAGGTTCGCGTCGGCCTCAAGAGGTCTTAAACCCCAAAGTTGATGAAACGAGTGAAGGTCAACCAAAACATATGATTCTCCTTTGATCCTTGGGAAAACATGATGTGGATTGAGAAAAAGGCTCCTCGATGAATGTGCATCCTTATGAAATGGTTTCCTAAGCTCCACAAGTCACATAATAGGTCCGCACACTTGAAAAGCCAAGACTGGTCGGTAAATGCTCTCTATCCAATTACAACTGATATTATGTTAGTGATATCTTTGTACTGGGATCTCCAAAACACTTGAATTCTAGATATGATGTAGATGTTGCAATGAAGATCATATATTCTGCTCCATGAGCTCTGATGTTACAATGCGGTATAATGTGGTATGAAATACTGAGACTAGGTCTAGACAATTAACTACTGAAATGCAAGAAAATGTGAATGCAAATATTTTTGGTTGATGTAAGATTGCTTGAAACCTGGGATGCTCCTGCATCAGACACCTGAGGTTGAAGAAAAGTGATCCTCTCACTTTCCAGGGGCCAGAGGAAAACCAATGTAGTCCACCTCAGCCTGAGAAATCCATGACGAATCTTCCTTCGGTCGTCCTTTCCATCTGACTAGATACTCCTTGTATTGCCTTCCTCTGGTACTACACCCAACTCTATTGTCTAAAATTTCCTCAATTTCCTCCAGATGATGTGCTATCTAGTCCAACAAACCAACTCATTTGTCCTCCGGTGACTCTCCTTCATGATACTGGTATAGGTCTACAATGTTGAATATAGGTGATGTGCCAAATTCCTTCGGTAGTTCCACTTCATATGCATTTACAGAATCAAACTTCCTGATGATCTTACAAGGTCCAAACTTCTTCATCTTCAAATTATCATATGTCCCCACTAGAAATATCTCTTTTCTCAGATATACCATTACTTCCTCTCCTACTGCAAACTCCTTATGTCTTCTCTTCTCATCCGCTTTCTCCTTGTGGGTATTGTTCATTTTCTCTAGATGCTCCTTAACTTGAGTATGCATTGTTTCCATGAATATTGTGAATTCTTCTACCTCCATACTCCTTTTATTCTCCATACTGATATCTCTTAATTCTACTACTCCTCTAGGTTGTTGTCCTGTCACAATTTCAAATGGTGTCTTCCCTGTGCTCCGGTTTACTGAATTTTTGTATGCAAATTCTGATTGTGGTAGTATTAAGTCCCAATTTCCTACCTTACCTTCAATCAAACACCTCATCAAGTTCCCCAAACTCCTATTTACCACTTCTATTTGTCTATTTGTTTGTGGGTGAAATGTTGAACTATACTTCAAATCTGTCTCCATCTTCTTCCACAATGTTTTCTAGAAATATGTAATGAATTTAGTGTCCCTGTTTAATACTATACTCTTTGGTAGTCCATGTAATCTCACAATCTCTTTGAAAAATTGGTCTACAACATGTACTGCATCACTAGTTTTATTATAAGGTATGAAATGCACCATCTTAGAAAATCTATCCACAACCATAAATACAGAGTCAAATCCCCTCGGTGTCTTAGGTAATCCCAACACAAGTCCATGCTAATGTCTTCCCATGGTCTCTCTGGTACTATCAATGATGTATACGTTCCAATGTTTTGACTGTTTCCTCTTGCAACTTGACAAATCCTACAACTTTGAACATATTTCCTGACATCCTTATACAATTGTGGCCAAAAATAGTTCTCACTCACCAATGCTATGGTCTTATCAATTCCAAAATGTCTTGCTAATCCTCCGCAATGCTTTTCCTTGATCAAATTTTCTCTTATTGAACTTCTAGGGATACATAACTAATTGTTCTTGAATAACATACCTTCCTGAATGAAATAATCTAACCATTTGCTTCTATCTATCTCTACAGGTTCCTTGCAAGCCTTCCATGCCTCAGCAAAATCAATGCCATCCTCATACATATGCTTTAGTTCTTCAAAACCTAGTACTTCAGTTCTCATCTCTGTCAACAAACTTCTCCTGCTCAATGCATCTTCAACTTTGTTTGACTTTCCACTCCACTGCTTCAACACAAATGTGTAACTCTGCAAGAATTCTACCCATCTCATATGTCTTTGGTTCAACTTTCATTGACTATTCAAATATTGTAAAGCTTGATGATCTATATACAACACAAATTCCTTAGGTAACAACTAATGTCTCCACTTCTTCAAGGCTTGTATTATTGCATAGAATTCTTGATCATAAAATGAATATCTTCTCCTAGAATCACTCAATTTTTCACTAAAGTAGGCTACTAGTCTCCCTTCCTGACTTAACATAGCTTCTATTGCACTTCCACTAGCATCACAATCTACTTGGAATACCTTATCAAAGTCCGGTAGTGCTAACACAGGTTGTTCTATCACCTTTTGCTTCAACAACTCAAAACTCTTTTGAACTCCTGATGTCCACTTGAATTCCTTTCGATCACCCCTCACTATCTCTGTCATAGGTGTGCAAATACTGCTAAATTTTTTGATGAACTTTTAGTAAAAAGTTGCTAGTCCATGAAATGATCTTACCTCTCCAATGTTCATAGGTGTAGGCCATTCAACTATTGCTTTAACCTTCTCATGGTCCATCCTCAGTCCTTCTGCAAATATCAAAAACCCCAAATACACTAGTTCTTCCTTCATGAAACTACACTTCTTGATGTTTATCAACAACTTCTCTTCTCTTAGCTGCTGAAATACTTTTTTGATGTGCTCCAAATGTTCCTCCTTAGTCTTATTGAAAATAAAAATATCATCTAGGTAAACAATGACAAACTTGCCCAAGAATTTCTTCAAGACTTCATTCATCAGCCTCATAAATATACTAGGTGCATTAGTTAGTCCAAATGGCATGACCAACCAATCATACAATCCCTCATTTGTCTTGAGAGAAATCTTCCATTCATCTCCCTCTCTAATCCTGATCTAATGGTATTTACTTTTTAGGTCTATCTTTGTGAAATACTTTGCTCCACTAAGACTGTCCATGATGTCATCCATCCTAGGCAATGAGAATCTATACTTCATTGCGATCTAATTGATAGCTCTTGAATCTGTACACATCCTCCATTCTCCATCTTTCTTAGGTGCAAGTACAACCAATACTACACATGGGCTCATACTTTATTTGATCAATCCTTTCTTCAGTAGTTCATGTATCTATCTGTTTAGCTCCGCATTCTCTATTGGTGTCATTTGGTGTGTAGCTTTGTTTGGAAAACTAGCTCCTAGAATAAGATCCATATGATGACTGATACTCTGAATTGGTGGTAATCCATCAGGCACATTCTCTGATACAAGATCTTGGTATTCTGTCAATAGTTCAGTGACTTCCTTCTTTCATGGTTCTTCTTCTCTTGTGATTCTCTCTGCATCTAGAGCTCCACACTTCCTTGGAATCAAAGAAAAACACATGTTTTCATATCTCAATCCATCCAGAAATTTCCTTCCGTCTATCAAATTGATTCTAGTTGTTCCACATACTTCACTTTTAGGTTCATCTTCCAAAGGTTTCAAGGTGATTCTCTTTCCATTGGATGTTATGGTATAGGTATTATTTCTCCCATCATGTATAGCTTTCTTATCATACTACCAAGGTCTACCCAACAACATATGACATACATCCATTAGCATAATATCACATAGTACTTCATCATGATATGACCCTATACGAAATTTTACTAGACATTGCTCACTTACTAGTATCTTGTGCTCATGTTGAATCCAAGCTATCCTATAAGGCTTCAGATGTTTTCTTCTTTCCAAATTCATCTTTATCACCATTTCCTCAGAAAATAGGTTATTTGTGCTACCACTATCAATGATAACTTTGCAACACTTACCTCCTGCTTTGCATCTAGTCTAGGACAAAATTTTCCTCTATGGTGCTTGCTTAGGTACTTCTTTCTTCTGAAACAATGCTCTCCTCATGAATAATGATTCTCCCTTCTCAAGACTTCCTTCGAAACTTGGTGGTTCCACTGGTTCTTCCTTTGTGTATCCGGTTCTTGCATGATTTTCAATCTTCTTACTTTCTTGGCGACATTCAAATGCTCTATGTCCTTCTCCACACTTAAAATAGGTTCCTCTGAAAGTTCTCTTGTCATATCCTTTCTCATCTCTCTGGTATCCATCATTGCAGTAAGAATTGTAGCTTTCTTTGTTGTGGCGATAAGAATTTCTATCATCTCTCCCTTTATGGTATGAATTGGAATCCCTCTCTTCCTTGCGGTATGAATCTTTATCCTTGTTTTGCTCCGCATATGGTTTTTCTACTCCAAAATGTATCCTTCCTTTATGAAATCTACCTCCTCTTCCTCTTTTCCTTTGTTCATGTCTCTTGTTTAGCTTGTCCTCCACCTTTAATGCAAATTGATATGCTTCCTCTACCGAATTCATCCTTATCAAACTCAACTATTCCTGAATGTTCATCCTCAGCCCATTGATATATCTTGCCACTTTCTCCTTGCTTGCTTCACTATGTCCAATCTTGATGATGATCTTATGAAATTCCTCAGTCTTTTCCTTTTGTCTTAGGTTTTGCAATCTCTTCAACAACTCAACTCATAGTCCACAAGTATAAAATGGTTCTTCAATTTTTTCACCATTATATCCCATTTCATAAACTTTTCTTTACCTTTTTTGTTTCTCTACAATTAAACTTCCTTCCACCATATTGTAGCATGTCCTTTCAGTTTAGTCTTTGAAAATCTCACTCTCTCCAGATCTTCAATTTCTTCATATTCAAAGTATTCTTCAATGTCATTTATCCAATCAATCAACTCCTTAGGGTTTAAGTTACTGATATTGTTCAAAATATCCATTCTTGGTCGCTTGCCTATTTTTGAAATATCCTTCAACATCTTCATCTGATCGATTCTTCCTCTTCTATGGTTTCTTCCATTAGGTCCATAGCTTGAACTTCATCATCATCACTTTCATCATTAGGTCTAGGGTTTAAGCATTTTCTTCTGTCTTCTTCAACAACATCCAATCACACTTTCATCATTTGCATCATTTCCATCATCTCATCCATCTTTCCAGAAACATTAACAGTAGTATGAATTCTCCTTGGCGACATTTCTTCCTAGGATCTGGTGCAATTGCCTCAAGTTGGTGATCTAGCTACAAGGTTGAAACTGGCTCACAATCGATGATCTGTTGAAAAACACAAGTAGATTACCTCAAGTTAGCGATTTGTCTACACAAAGATCTTACGAAATGCCTTGCTCAACTTTGCTCTCTCCCAAGGTCTGCAAACTCACTTTGATGCCACTTGGTGCAGTCAAGAATGGAGAGTCCAGGAATAGGACTATCCAACCTTGTAGCAAGAGTAGACACAATGAAAACTTGAAGAATTGGAATAACAATCCCACATGTATATATATAGATAATGATCAATTATTCACTAGAAACATGCCCTACCTTTTGGCTTACAGATTACAGAATGATTTGGCGCTAAGCCCAGACATACAATGCGGATCAAAATCCTCTCTATCACTATACTACTCTCTAATGCAACTACACAATGCTTATATATATCAATTCCCAGCTCTGGAAAAGGTCTGTGTCAGCCTCAAGAGGTCTAAAATCCCAAAGTTGATGAAACGTGTGAAGGTCGGCCAAAACATATGATTCTCCTTTGATCCTTGGGTAAACATGATGCAGATTAGGATGAAGGCTCCTTGATGAATGTGCATCCTTATGAAATGGTTTCCTAAGCTCCACAAATCACGAAATAGGTCTGCACACTTGAAAAGCCAAGACTGGTAGGTGAATGCTCTCTGTCCAATTATAGTTGATATTTTGTTAGTGATATCTTTGTACTGGGATCTCCAAAACACTTGAATTTTGGATATGATGTAGATGTTACAATGAAGATCATATATCTTTCTCTGTGAGCTTTGATGTTACAATGCGGTATATAATGCGGTATGAAATAATGAGACTAGGTCCAGACAGTTAACTACTGAAATGCAAGAAAACATGAATGCAAATATTTTTGGTCGATGCAAGATTTCTTGAAACCTGGGATGCTCCTCCATCAATAGCTTTGATATGGTATGGGAGCTTTTTAATATTCTCTCATTTTTCACCTGTTGGGGGCTCACCCAGTGGATGGCCTGAGGTTTCATTATCCTAGAGTGAGCATGTGTGTTGTTTTCATAGTGGACATCAAGTTCTGCTTGCGAATGTTTCTGGACAAACAACCAAGGCTTGATCTACATTGAGTTGGAAAAATAGTCGAGGCTTGATCCACCCCTTTTTATTTTTTATTTTTGTTTTTTCTTTTTCTTTTAGTCTTTGACATTGTTTGTTTGTGTATCTTGTCTTGCTGCTGCATATCATACATCTTGTGCGTGTCCCTTTGTGCTTATATTGTTTTGAAATGAAATCTTGGATCCTGGGGGCTTGATCACCCTCCTTGATCTTTGTCATCCTATACCATCCACATTTGTACTCTTGGACCCCTCTTGATGCATATTTGTCTACTTTAGTGTGAGTTTGATGCAAGTTCCTCCTCTCACTAAAGTGGGGGCTAAATGTAGTGTAGGGAAAAGTATCCCTTTTTCACACTTAATTTGAGAATTAATAAAATGAACATAATTATGCCTTAATTTAGTGTTGTAATATGTATTTTACATATTCACATTAAGTTTAGGGCCCTATTAAATAAAATGGACTTAATTGTGCCTTGATGTGGTGTTGTAAAGTGTATCTTTACACTTTCACACTTATCTAGGGATTTATTATTTGATTGAGGTTAATTTTCCTTAATTGGCCCTTTTAATTCAAATCCAGGCCTAATTAATTATAATTTCTAAAGAGGAAAATACAACATTCATTAATGCCATAACATAACACTTATCATTGGAGAATGTGTGTCCTAGGTAAGTGACCTAGGACCCATTCACGCAAGGGCGAATGGGTTCTCACTTAGACTTAGGACCTAAATTTTTAGTATATTTTTGGTAGTATTTTAATGATTTCAAATCTATATTTTGAAATGTCAGCTTGTGAAATTTGAATTAAGGATAAATTATTATAAATACAAAGTTATTTTATCAAATCAACTAGAAGATTTCAATTAGACTTTTGAGAGATCAATTACAAGAGCTAAGATTATTGTCAAGAGCATTCTAGAGAGGATTTCTTCATCATTTGTTGCAGCATTTAAGATCCAAGCATTATGTCAAAGTTATGTGGAGTCATGCATGTTTTTGGAGCTAATATGTTGATGTAGGTTTCATGACTCAATAAAGCATTCAAATTATCATTTCAAGCAATGATTCAAATTCAAGATCCATATCCATTGAATCCATTTCATGCAAGTTGTAGAACTCCATTATCAAGGTTCATCCAAGGGTTTGGCAAGTTGTGACATTGCCTTGTTCATTCAGTATCCCTTTCATGCTATTTCATTTCATTTCAAGGTTTAATTACCAAAATGGGGTTTGACCAAGGAAAACCTCCATTCATCCAAAAACAAACATGTTCCCCCTCTCTTTGTGTGTTGTAGATTTGTAGGTTGAAGAAAATTTGAAGATCTCAAAGTTGCAAAATTGCAAAGTTGTCAAAGTTGTCACCTTTGTTGCCATTTCACGAAAACTCAGATCCCAGATTTATTTTTGACTATCCGACAGTGAAAATCAAGAATCTGGAAGTGCAGACACAAAAGCAGAGAACCCAAAAATAGTTTTTGGAGAGCCCTACCCAGGATCCATTTGCCATAGGGAAAATGAGTCCTTAGTCAGCTTCTAAAAACACCTTTTTTTGTGAGAGGTACATAAGATTTATCTCTTCCAGATTCTCCAGAAAGTTTGTAGGTTCCATCATTTTTATGCTTAATCCACTAAATCCAAGTTATAGAGTACATTTTGGAGTTGATTTTCTATTTTTAATCTTTCTCCCCAAAGTGCGGTTTGACCTAGACACCCATCCTAACACAAAAAAGGGAAATTGCAAGATCCTTCATAAAATTCACTCACATAAGGGTTGAAAGTGGATTTTAACTTGAGAATATCATTCCCTGAATGAAATAGAAGAACAGGTGGGTTCATTACACTTATTTTTCCCTTTCCATTTATAGTAAGTTTGGTGAAACATTCCAAATTTATTATAAAACCCCACATGTGATTGAAACCCTACCTCATTTTTTTATGTTTTAGAACCATTCTACCATTGTTATAGCCATTCATCATTTGACTTTTGCACTCACTAGCTCTATGACCAAACTTCTTGCATGTAAAACATTGACCATAAAAGGTGGAACATTTTAATTCATTTTGCTTCTACATTCCATTGCCTTATGTCCAAATTTATTACAAGAATAATAAAAATTATTAAAATATTGACACCTTTGTGCATTTGGTTGTCTGACTAGCGGTCTTCTAGGTTTATTCCTTTGATTCTGAATCTGCTTGCCATTGTTCTTCTTATCTTCAACATTTGACGTTTGATTTGATTTTTAAATTTCACCCTTTTCAAATCCTAAACCTTCTTTATCTTTAAAGCCTTTCTAATTTGCAATCATTTCATCAAGCTTTGTAGAACTCATCTTAAATTTATCTTCATGACTCTTTTCTTTCTCCAGATGTGATCTCAAATTCAAAACTTCTTGTTCAAGCTTTGTGCATTCCTCATATTTTCTTTTCACCATTGCATTCAAACATTCTTCAATCCTTTTATTTTCTTGAACTTGTACCTTCAAACCAACGATAGTTTCATTTTCTTGCTTCAATTGATCACTGAATTATTCCTTTCTCTGAACTTCTTGATTTGCTCTCTCAAATTTTTGATGCATTCATTTGCTTCTTTGAAATTTTCTTTCAGGTCTTTGTTTTCATCTTCAATCCTTTCAATATATTCAAGAAAAACTTTGAGTTCTCCATATTTTTCAAGCATGCAATCTTGTTCTATGAATCCAACAGTAGGAATCTCTTTTGGAGGAGTAGGTAGTCTTCTAACAGACATGTGTTCAACCTCCAAGATCTTCCCCATGCAATTAAGCTCCTTCCAAGGAACCAAGATCTGATACCAATTGTTGAACACTCAAAATACTAAGAGGGGGTAATCCAGAGCAGTTTGAGGATGTTCCAGAGGTGACAAAACTGAGAAAAACCAAAAATCTAAATTTTTAGATTTTTTTGATATTTTTTAGGTTCTAGTGTACCATAGAAAAATGGATCTTGGACATTTTCATGGTCATTTAGGTCTTTCTCTTGTGATGCTTGGATTATTTTGCTTATATTTAACATTGCAATGTTACTTATGCATTCACATTAGGTCCTGAATATTCAAATTATGATGTCTCGTGAAGGTGTTGTAACATATTTCTACACTTCTTTAAACTCTTCTTATTATAATTCATCTAAATATCATCTTTTTATCCCTTATCAAGTCCTATTTTAAAGTGTTGTAAATTCTTGTAACAAGCTTTCATGCTTTTCTAGGCTTGTCATCACTAATTACACCTTTCTTATGCTTTATTTGGCCCCTTTATACACTTATAGGCCTTAATTAAGTGTGTTTTTTAATACAAACCCGACAAACAACATTAAAAGCAACTTAATTCCCAACACCCACTTGAAAGCCTAGAGTGGGACCCATTCGCCATGGGTGGCGAATGAGTCCCTCTTGGCTCAAAATTCAAGATAAATTCAAATTTCCTTTGGGTTTTTGTTCATTAAGACCTTATGTTGGCTTGTGATGTTGTATTTTTGGGTAATTAGGGCATAAGTAAGTTATTTTCTATCCATTTTAACCCCCATTCATCTCATTCACTCATTCTTCATCAATTAGCATTCTTGCATTCAATCCATCATAACATCATTCAATCAAGCAATTATCAAGCATCTTGGAGCAGCCATTGACATATCCTCATACTTCAAAAACAAGGATTTGGTGAGTTTAGGACACTTTCATGTTGTTTATTCATTATCCCTTTCTTGTTTTCACTTCATTTCTTTATCAAGGGTTTGATTACCAAAGTGGGATTTGACCAAGGAAAATCCCTATACTCTAACCCTTAACCATTTCCCCCCTCTTTGCATGTGTGTTTGCAAGTTTTGTAGGTATATTTTTCAAAGAAATAGGTGTAGAAAAGTGGTCAACAATTCATCAAATCCATTCAAGTCGACTAAACCGTAATTCAAGCTTGGAGACAACATTAAGCCCTTTTTTGGTAGATTTGATTCTGTCAACCTAACAAGAAGACAAGTGCAGATATGGACCCATAGAGTTGACCCCTAAATTTGTAGATTTTTGGAGGAGGACTAATTCATCATCAGTGGTGAATGAGTTCCACTACCAAGCTAGAAAATTTGATTTCATCATAATTCAGTTCCCGACAGTTGGAAACCAGTTTCAAGAAAGTTTGCCAGAAGCAAGATTGATTCACCATCAGTGGTGAATGAGTCCCACTAGTCATCAACAATTATTTATGTTAGATTCTAGAACATTCCAGCATCATTATTTCATCTCTAGGTGCACTCTATTTAGTTTCATTAAGTTCTAAGTTCATTTGTGCATGTTTCTAGTTCATTTTTGCATATCACACTATGTTTTCAAACACTTCATATTTTATTAGTTTTGCATAAATAATCAATCAATTTTATTAGTTAGCTGCATCTAGATCATTTCATTTAGTCATAATTTCATCACACATACATTAGTTTGAGTGAACCACCTATATTTTTGGTGTGGGATCTATCTCTTTCCTTTAGGTGAAAGACCCTAATTGAGCAAAAGAGACATAACATTCCTAACCATCAAAATCTATGGTTCATCTAGTAAATCATATTTTCAGCTCGGTCTTTAGAGAGGAATTTGGGGTTAAAACTTGTGCCAATTCCTTAAAATTGAATGCCAAAGGCATTGGATTTTTAAAAACTGAGTTAGTACACTTGGAGACCTTTCCAACAGTGTAAACATATTTGAATTCTGAGCACCGAGTAGAAAGTTATGACCCCACCAAGTTGGGGTAAATAATTTTGTAGTTTTTTTGAAAATTTGTATTGTTTAGTATTTTATTTTCTCATTTTTGAATTTCCTACCATGTGATGACTATTGGAATTCCATTTTCTATGTAAATATTCAAGTTTTTAATGCAAATAATTCAATTTTGGAGTTGCATACATCTCTTTTCAAGTTTGTTGTTCTATACAAAACTAATACAATACTGCAAGTTGCACACTAGGTATTGTCTCTGGGTTCCATAATTTGGATTGAGGGGTGAATCAGTATTCTTCTACTCCATTCAAACATTTAAGCATCTAATCCACTTAGCAGATTCAACTATAGTAATGAAAGAAAGCATGAAATATTCAACAACATCACATAAGACATGAACACCAAGATTTTTATGTGGAAAACCCAAAATGGGAAAAACCACAGTGAGCATTAGCTCACAATATATTATAATCAGTTATAGTATATGTTGGTGTGAATAAATGTCTTGTACCTAGCTAATTCATTCACTAGTAATTAGGGGACATATTCACATGTTAAGTTTATTTAGGATATAAGATTCTTTCTAGAAGTCTTAGTTGGCTTTTCTAGAACTTATCTTATCTAGCTATTGCATGATTCCTAGGTAGTTAGTTGTCTCATGTCATAGGATTAAGACACTTGTCATGATCTTGTCTAATCCTATCTCTCAACCTTGCCTTTATCAGCAAGGCAACTCTTGTACATTTGTATCATCATATTCAACCATTATTCAATCTTGCATTGTGAAGCAAGCTTTCTTGCCATTTTCTCTCTTGTGGAAGTTGTTTTGGTCTAGCAACTATTCTTGGGGGTGTTGGGGAGTCACCATTTACTCCCACATGGTATCAAAGCTCTCCAGGTGTTGCAGATTCCTTCCCAGATCTGAGGGTATTATGTTGGCTTGAAGATTTTTGTTGGGTGCATATTGGGGTTTCAAGAACCTCATAGTTGAGATCAGAAGGTTCTGCAAACGAATTTTGATTGTAAATTCGTCCATTTTCGGTAAAGTTGTTTTTGAAGCAATTTTTTCCCTTCCTATTTTTGCAAAAAAAAATTCTGAATTTTTTTTTGCGATCTGTCTATTAAAATTTGGGGCAAATTTTTTATTTTATCAAGCAATAAATTTATATGGTTTCAGGCATATATATGTGGGGGTTTATAAATATTTTGGCATAATATTTGGGACAAAGTATATTCTTCCATGGATTCCATTGCACCCCTACGTAGGCTCTACATCGACAAATCGTACCTGGCATCTGTCACATCGTACCAACATCAAAATATTCTTCCTCCACCGACAGTTTTGTGAAATATCCATCAACAATTTCATAGTCTGATTGTATCGGTCACTTGGTAGCATCATTGTATTTAGTAGTGCATTTATTCTCTAATCGCAGTTTGCATATCGGTCCACCTTTTTGCATCATATTTTTGCCATGGCCCTAACATATGGTACAAAGACTCCACATTGGCAGTCCTTTTGTCAGTATTAAAGGTGGGTACTGTGCAATCTCATCCACTAATCAATTGACGGGTACGGGCTCCTATCACGACTGCCTACATCATTGCTATCTTGTCTCACTATAGATGGTCACATTTGGCTAGGGTATGAGCTCCATACTCGCCCGGGTACATTGGCGCTGCCACATTCATATTTGTGGTTACTTCAATGTCAATTGCAGGTTCTTATTGGCAGGTACAAATGCATTAATCACATGCTTCTTTATTTTTTATTGTCGACTATTAAATTAAGCCCTATTTTATATTAAATCTCCTCATAAAAGCCAACGGGCTCTATAGTAGGCGAGTTTCTTATTTTGCTTAATTGTGCCCACGGTCACATGTATGACCGAAAGATTTATTTTTTAGCCCCCAGTACAAAATGGGTTTCTTAATTACTTTGGAGAAAGGGAACTATAGGAAATGGAGTAATTTAATTCTCACACATCTTGGCGAGTGGAATCTATTGTCCTATTTGTTTAATGAAGTTCCTTGTCCTAGTACAGATGTTGAGTATTGCATTTGGAAAGGCTTTAGAGCTAGAGTCTTTAGAGTTATTTTTGAAAATGTAAATGATGACATTTTGGAGACACTTATTCACTTCGAATGTCCTCGTGCTCTTTGAACTCACATTAGAGAGGTGTATGGAGACCATGATTCTTCTCCATCTCTTGAATATCCTCTTTCCAACTCCAATGTCCTTCTTCATTCTTTAGAGTTGATAACCCATGCTTGTGATCCTTTGGAGGATATTTTAGATGCTTCAGAGGTTCCTGATTCTTCATCTTCTATTGATGAGTCATTGAGTACTTCCAGTGATTCATTGTAGGTATCTGAGAGTCTTCCTGATTGAGGTTCCTATTTGATAGACATTGCTTCTTTGTTTGTGGAGTCTCACATTGCAGATTTGGAAGACCAATTTGAGGGTATAACTCTCCTATTTGATGATAATCATGGATCAACTATTGTCACTTCATGTTTGTCTTTGGAGCTTGTTCAAGATCAGTTTCCATTTGTTCCTGGTTTGTCACAGTTTTTTGTGATTGGGAATGTACTTGATTGGATTGTGGCATCATCTTCATTATCCAAGAACTTGGCAACGCATGAGTAGATTTCAGAGACATAATCTTCATACATATGGATTCCTCCTCCTAATTCCTATCCAGAATGGGAAGCATTCCTGCAGTTGTATTTGGTGTATCTTCTTCCCAAGGGGAGAAACATTGTTTGTAGACATTGGATTATGTTTTGTCTTCGGACATTAACCATACTTGCAGGTGATCACACATTGTGGGGGGGATATCTTATCTCTCTATTACCCTCTTATGGGGGGGTCATTGATTGTATATACATGATGGATGTAGTCCTTGGGGGGTATCATTGAGTCCTCCATACACCATGTTGTTTCTTTTTGTTTTGTTTTTCTCTTTTTTGGAGAGGAGTTTTGTCCCATTGGGTTTTCTCCTTTTCTCCACTTATGAGAGATTGATTGCATTTTTCATTTGCATTGTAAATGGGTACCTAACATGGCCTAGTAGTCGGAACCCATCTTCATAGTCATAGTCTTTGCATAGGTTGCATAATAATCTTCTCCCTAAGTTGCACTTAAGGGGGGGTGTTGGTGTGAATAAATGTCTTGTACCTAGCTAGTTCATTCACTAGGTAATTAGGGGACATATTCACATGTTAAGTTTACTTCTAAAGGATATAAGATTCTTTCTAGAAGTCTTAGTTGGATTTTCTAGAACTTATCTTATCTAGCTATTGCATGATTCCTAGGTAGTTAGTTGTCTCATTTCATAGGATTAAGACACTTGTCATGATCTTGTCTAATCCTATCTCTCAACCTTGCCTTTATAAGCAAGGCATCTCTTGTACATCTGTATCATCATATTCAACCATTATTCAATCTTGCATTGTGAAGCAAGCTTTCTTTCCATTTTCTCTCTTGTGGAAGTTGTTTTGGTCTAGCAATTGTTCTTGGGGGTGTTGGGGAGTCACCATTTACTCCCATAGTATATTTACATAAGTGCTCACTACAGGTGGACTCACTGTCCAAGTGGACTCCTTGTCCACTAAGAGAAAAAGATAGAAGAGATATTGTGGCTCACAACCTAGATTGAACTGTTACAATTGCATCTATTATATGGATGAATTATAGTTCTAATAAATCTCAATAAATTGACTTTACACACTCCATCTAATTATGATCTAACACTCTACTTTCCTTTGCATTCACATCACACTAATATTCTACTCAACATTCACAAATTAATTTTTCAGTGCTTTGATAATATTCACATCATTCACATCATATACATTTCTCTCATTTATCAAAACACCAAATATGATCTAGCATATATATTCGCTTCAAGCATAAGATCAATTAGGCTAGCCTAATTAGATGTAACATACAAAATATACAATATATTTATTTTCAGCTCAAAACCTTCTACACATGCCTCACACCAAGATTCAATCCTTAAAATAATTTGAAATAGGTCAGCATGAACCTATCATAGCTCCTATGCATCTTTGCAACACTTATTTAATCTTTACATACCTTCACATCTATCAAGTCTACACTATAGAAGACCTAATAAAAATTCTTCAACTGTATACCCATATTTGGACACGAGTACCTCAAATCATCATGCCATCTAGAATTCATACTCTATTGAAATTTTTCAACATCTTATTAAGGTTGCAAAGTCAAAATCCTATCCACAGAGAAGTGCAAAATCTCCTACTCACATGCACTATACAAGAAATGATTGTAATTTGCCAGGTCAAACTTTTGTTATTCATAGCTTTCAAGCCAAAAACCAAAACAAGATGAAATTATGGAATTAGATACTTCTACCAACCAAAAATATTATGTTAGAACTATAGAGTGAAATGTTCATTCATGGACTAGTGTGGACCCAAAAACTAGATGCTCTATTACACAAAATTATCAAAATTGACACTTAGTCAATTTTTTATCATAAGTACCTTTGTTGGATCAAACCATCTTGCAAAATTATCTTCCACAAACATCAAAAAGCATGTTAGAATAAACCAAAATGATTTGCACCAAAGTATTCACACCAAGATGCAATGTTGACATCAATGACAACATTGCAACACATAATAGTATACCTTGTGCTTATCCTACAAGCTCATGTTGCCAACAACACCACCAATGACAAACTTCTCATTCTTCCAACATGGAGAAGATTTTATCATCCCAATTAATCCTATCCAATTGCTTATCACACTCATATTCTAAATTTTTGATAGATTATTGGGTAAGAGCAAGAAGATGAGTCCACAAAACGTGGAAGTTTTTGCCTTAGGAAAAAAATGAAATCAACTTGCCAAAAATGGGATCCTACTTTTAAACAACAAGATCCCGCTTTTTAATAAACGAGATCCTGCTTTAAAAAAAAAGATCTTGTTTAGCTTTGGGATCTCGTTTATTAATGGGTCCCAAACCGGTGGACGAGAAATGGGATCTCAATCTGTGAAAATCGGGATCCCATTTTAAAGTGGTATTTATTTTTAAAAATAAACGAAACTTAGTTATTCATAGAGCACGGGTTCTCGATTTCATAGAGACGACAGTGACGACAACGACCTCCAAGTAGGCCTCCACCCCCAATCTCTTTTTTTTTCATGTTTTTTTGAAATTTTTAATACAATAATAGATTTTAGCATTTTTTAAAATTTATTTAGCGTTTTATGTATTTTATTTACCTATAATAGAAGAAATGATGATTTGTAGAAGTAAAAGAAAAAATAAATGAAACCCTCAAGATATTGAATAGAAATGAAAAAATAAACCTTAAATTGTATCTTAAGAACAAAATTTAGCTTTTGAAACCTAAATTGTTCAAGCAAACAAAAAAAAATTGCATTTGAAAACCCTAAATTGAAAGGAAACAAAAAAAATTGTATTTGAAAACCCTAAAAATTTAAATGAAATAAAAAATTGCATTTGAAAACCCTAATTACTTATTGAAACCCTAAATTCAAATCAAACAAAAAAATTATTTGAAAACCCTAATTTGAAATGAAACAAAAAATTTGCATTGAAAACCCTAATTGCTTCTTGAAACCCTAAATTGAATTCAAACAATTTTTTTTGCTAAAACCCTAAATTGAAATCAAACAAATCATTTTGCATTTGAAAACCCTGATTTCAAGCTCAATAATATTTGATAATGAAAAAAAATCATTTGCATTGCTTAAATGTTTTAAATTTCATTTGCATTGTATGGAGACAAGTATGTAGGCATGCCTATGGAAGAAATTATTCGATAGAATTAGGTTGATACATAGTAAATTAGGGTCCTTGATATTGACAATGAAATAGGGTTTGATAAATATTATACATTTAAATGTGTATTCATCAAGAGACACAATCAATTAAACGTTATGAACATAGATATAATTATAATAGAAAACAATATATTAAACTTTACTTTTGGGACTAGTGGATCGTTACAATTGATAAATTTTCAATGTTTGTTTGCAAATTTAGTTAGCAAATTCCTAAATCCTTGTACAATCCATTTCCAGTTGTCACTTAATTAGATAATACTTGCATTCATTTCTATTTTATGTTTTGATCTCTCTTAGTCATGCCTTGTTTCCATTTCTTGTTTGCATCTGTTGTCTCTTGTATTTCAACAATCTTAACTCTCATTCTAGTCAATTAGTAGATAATTAGGCTTCTAGTTTAGTCTAAAATCTCAATTTTCACTAGTTACCTAGACACTAAAATAATCTAAATATTTTTATTTTCTTTCTTTTAGATTCTTTCAATTCCAAACAATCCAAAATAAAATAAGATTTTGGATCTTTGGGAAAATTCAACATTAACTAATTTTATTATACATTTTATATCATAAAATTTATTTAAGTGGGAAATATTCAACTTTATCATAAAATATTAAACTTCATATAAATATATATATATACAATCAATATTAATGAAAAACATGTTAAATAAAATAATCTTATATTCAATTAAAAAAATGTCAAGTTAAAGTATACATCAAACTCAATCTTAATAATACATAATTATGTATTTATATTATGGAAATAGTCAGTCTATTCATAAAATAAAAAATATTCATAAACTAATGTTCTTGCATATGTGATGAATAAAATATATTAACCCCCTTACTTGTCATCCTATTACCCTAAACCCTAAACCGATGTCTTAAGGGGTCGTAATATGACATTTCTTAAGGGGATCAAAGAAGTTCTCAAAATTTGGTGAAGTTTCCCAAGACAACCAAATTTAACAATAATAAGATCGTGTAAGATTATAATATGAATGAGATTTCATGAGAGGTTGGTCAGTCGAAACAAGAGCCATCTCAATCAACTATTCCACAAGAAAATGTTGTTTCTTTAACTTGCAAGTCCATTATTTCAAGGGCTACCCAAACTTCACCCTAAACCCTAAACCCTAAACCCTAAACTCTAAACTCTAAACCCTAAACCCTAAAGCATTCATTTTGTCCTAGGACCTTAAAATGAAATTTGTTGCCTTGGGAAACTCCACCAAAATTTATTCCCCTAAGCCATGTCATTTTTTCCTAGGACCTTACTACATAGATCTCGTTAAGCCATCCTATTACCCTAAACCCTAAACTCTAAACTCTAAACCCTAATCCCTAAAACCATCATTTTGTCCTAGGACCTTAATGAAATTTTGTTGCCTTGGGAAACGTCACCAAATTTTATTCACTTAAGCCATGTCATTTTGTCCTAGGACCTTACTACATAGATCCCCTTAAGCCATCCTATCACCCTAAATCGTAAACTGATGTCTTAAGGGGATCAAAGAAGTTCTCAAAATTTGGTGAAGTTGCCCAAGGCAACCAAATTTAACAATAATAAGATCTTGCAAGATTATAATATGAATGAGATTTTATGTGAGGTTGATCAGTCGAAACAAGAGCTATCTCAATCAACTGTTCCACAAGAAAATGTTGTTCACTAACTTGCAAGTCCATTATTCCAAGGGCCACCCAAACTTCACCCTAAACCCTATACCCTAAACCCTAAACCCTAACCCTAAAGCCTAAACCCTAAACTCTAAAACCTAAACCCTAAAGCATTCATTTTGTCCTAGGACCTTAAAATGAAATTCGGTTGCCTTGGGAAACTCCGCCAAATTTTATTCCCTTAAGCCATGCCATTTTCTCCTAGGACCTTAATACACAGATCCCATTAAGCCATCCTATTGCCCTAAACCCTAAACCCTAAACTCTAAACTCTAAACCCTAATCCCTAAAGCCATCATTTTGTTAGGTAGGACCTTAATGAAATTTGGTTGCCTTGGGAAAATTCACTAAATTTTATTCACTTAAGCCATGTCATTTTGTCCTAGGACCTTACTACATAGATCCCCTTAAGCCATCCTATTACTCTAAACCCTAAACCCTAGACTCTAAATCGTAAACCCTAAAGCATTCATTTTGTCCTAGGACCTTAATGAAATTTGGTTTCCTTGGGAAAGTTCACCAAATTTTATTCCCTTAAGCCATGTCATTTTGTATACATAGATCCCCTTAAGCCATCCTATATTAATAGTTAATTGTTTTTTCATTTAAGTAACATGCCTTAGACATAATTGAGGATTACACATTTTATCATTTGTATTCAATTAGGCCATTTATATTGAATGGTTTAAGGGTATTTCCTAAACATGTATCTTACATTTTGAAACTACAAATCTAATGCAGGTACACTTATATCTTAGAGATCATGGATCAATTCAATAATGTATGTAATCCACCTTCACGCCCTCCATCTCCACCACTTTCACCTCCACCTCCACCCACTCCACCTCATAACCCCCCACCTCCACCACCTGAAACTGATGGTGCTCACTTGAAAGCACTGATCAATGTCGTTATTAGAACCATTTAGGATCAAATCAACATTATTTAAAATGAAGAATGTATCGCACCACCTTTGAGGCCTTTTGCATCTAGGATGAAAAATGTTGTTGATGTTGTTAGGGCTATTGATGGGGTATTATATGAGCATCAATGATGGCTAGAGGAGAGGAGAAAGTCCAATTCTAAAAAGGAAAACACAAAGAAATGAAGAGATGCAGTAGAGAGCCGCACCACTTCATAAATTAAGACAATGATCTTATAGTTATGAATTTATGAATTTGGTTTGATGGATAATTTGTGTGATGAATTTGTGAATTTGGTTGGATGAATATTTTTAGTGATGAATTTATGAATTTGGTTGGATGTATATTTTTAGTGATGAATTTATGAATTTGGTTGGATGGATATTTTTAGTGATGAGTTTATGAATTTGGTTGGATGGATATTTTTTAGTGTTGAATTTATGAATATAATAACTTATAACATGATGAATTTATAATAGTATATATCTTATGACTATCTACTATCATGATTTCTCCTGTTGGAAAAATGTAATTTATATATGCGTTAGACATAAATGAGCTTTTTGTGAATGTTTCAAGTTTATTTTTTAGTATGTACATGTATTAAAATTACATAGTTCTAGATCTTAAATTTTGAAATTTGTATGTACACATAGTTTAGTTGAATGATGTATGCATGCATTATGCATCACATTTTTTATTTTAAATGTATGTACATCTTAAATTTTGAAATTTGTATGCACATGCTCAAGTTCAATGAATTTATGTATGTGTATGTATATGTATGCACATCCTATTTAAACAAATTTACATGTATGTTTAAAATTTAACTATTTCTTGTAATTTTGTAAGTTTGTATGTTAATTTTGTATAATTTAATGCAGGTGAACACTTATATAGATAACATGGATCAATTTGGCATTGATGATATAATTAATCCACCACCTCAACAACCTCCACCTCCACGCCCTCCACTTCCACCCCCTCCTCCTCCCCCTCCACCACCCACTAGATTAGATGAGGCTCACTTGTGAGCACGTATCAATGGACATGTGACATCCATTCAAAACCAAATCAATGATATGCAGAATGAAGCATTGATTCCACCACATGTGAGATGTTTTGCATCTACGATGCAAAACGTTGTCGATGCCATTAGGACTATTGATTCTCACTTAGATAGACATCAACGAGATAAAGAGGAGATGAGACGATTTTATATAGATGGTCTCTCATATAAACAAATTTTAGACCCAAAAATAACCAAAACCCATCTAGCCCCTTATTTTATCAACCCTAATACTCAACAACCCATTCCTAACACTAAATCTAGAATATCTATGAGGTGGTGTATACACCCACAGATGAGTGCATATTTTTGGGATCGATGGTATATGGTATTTGACAATCCACCACATGCTATTTTGGAGGTCCCATTATATTTTTTGAGGAAACTATATGTAGAGTTTGTTATGGGGAAAAATCCCAATTATTTTGATTTTAAATTATTTCAGGGTGTTGGTGGTGGCATGCCAGAACAGAGGTTAGGGGCAAGGGTTGATCCAAAATCATTATCAACATTTTCATGCATACAAAATCTTAAGAATGAAATATTTCTACAACTAGTGCATTGTCCAAAAATACAAGAACTTAAATAAAACAATTTACCATTAAATCTTTCACAAAACAAACTTGAAATAAAATCCCTTATTGTCTCAGGTGGCATATTAATACCATATTCTTGCATAATCATGTTAGTATGCAAAGTACAACGTATATATCGAAAAACATCATAAAAATAATAGAATTGAACATGCATTTTACAACAACAAAATATTCGTTGCTTATTAATTTTTACATACTAGGGTTTACATTTTTCAAAAGACCTTTGAATTATTTTAATATTACCAAGTAACACTAAATCACCACAAATTTTTTTATAAAATTTAGTTTGTGTTGTATCTAATAGGTGTTTTGGATGAGGATCATGAACTTTGAACCTCACTCTTAGTTTTAAAACATCTCTAGCATTGGATGATACCCTAGTATTATCATGCCAATATTTTTCAATCAAAGATTTGATTTGAACATTCAATTTCATGTTAGACCTTGGGAGTCGACCACTAAAACTCCAACATTGGTTAATTGGATCATTTTCTATACTTTCTCTTCTTTTTGCCGCTCTTAGCAATGTTTTATAATGTATTTGTAGAACTTCACTAATATTGCTTACCATTCTTTTATTCAAAGTTGCTTTATTAACTATACCAGTTGTTATAGCTCTTCTTGCTACATTTTTATCTTTAGATCAATTTTTTTTCCAATAGATTGAATGGCACTAGCAATAGTAGACATAACATGTTTTAATGATTGATCTTTTCTTCTTGGTTTAACAAAAAATCCAAACTTTTTCATTATTTTTCTCATTTTTTGCATTCTCATCAATTGCATCATTAGTTGACATTGAAATGCAAGTTTTTTACGATAAAAGAATTTTTTGTATAATCTATTAGAATGTGTTCTTATTTGTCTCCAAGAAATCTTACTAGGAAGATTATCCAAAACATCACTTTCAAATTTTTTTTAAAAAAAATCATTTTCAACATCACATTCTGGATTTTCATTTTCATTTTCATCTTCATTTTCATCAAAAAAATGGTTTTGATTTTCACTTTCATCAACAAAATGGTTTTCGCTTTCATTTTCAATAAAAGTATCATTCTCATTTTCATTGTCAACAAAATATTTTTCATTTTCAACAACATTTAAATGATTTTCATTTTCATTTTCTAATTTATTTTCAACAAATTGTATAAATTTTTCTTCTCTCCAAATATTATCAGTGTCAACATCGTTAAGTCCAACATCTTGTAAAAATTTTCAAACAAATTTTCCATTTCACTAAAATGTGGATTTGAAGACATACCTAGATTTGTGCTTTTTGAAACATTCTCCATAGCATTGAAAGAGGGATTTGAAGACATACTAGGACTTGTTTATATAATCAAATTATTTTCCAAATTGACTTCTTGCAATTTAGCATCATCTACAACCATGGTCTCCTCATTGTTTTTATCTTCAATAGTTGTGGAATTGGATGCTTCAACATTATTAATTGATCGAATCCTCATTCTTCTATCTCTTTTCCTCTTTTCTTCTTTATCTTTCCTTGCTTGAATTTATTCAGGAGTCAATGTCTTCCTATCTTTCCTCTTATTACGAGCTTGTGAACCCATGATTATAAAATTCTCAAGCACAAATGAATGTCAATACTGAAATTCTTTGAATAATTCAATCCAAATTGCAAGTTGAAGACCTGTAAAGACAAAAGTATTCCTCTTTTGTTCCTCCAAACGAGTAGAAAACTAACACAATTCCACTTTAAAAATTGTTTACATAATGCCTCCTTTCAAAAATTCAATCCAAATTGCAAGCTGAAGCCCTGTAAAGACAAAAGAATTCCTCTTTTGTTCCTCCAAACGAGTAGAAAACTAACACAATTCCACTTAATTTTTTTTTTACATGATGCCTCCATTCAAAAAATCAATCCAAATTGCAAGTTGAAGACCTGTAAAGACAAAATTTTATAGAAACTAGCTCAAATTGTTACGGTCGGTCGTACATGTGAAGTTGCAGAATTCACAGTAAAAGTTTGCCGGTAAATTTTTAAAAAATGGTAAAAACAGAAATGAGATCCCGTTTTATAATCGGGATCCCGTAGTAAACGGGATCCCATTTCTATGTCAATGGTTTGAACATTTAATATTGAGAAATAGGATCTCGATTTACAAAACGAGATCCCGTTTCTAAAAATTTGAACTTGTGCTTGGTTTGTGGTCGGGTTTTTGGCTTGTATTTTTCTTTGGGAAAAGCGTTGGGGATCCGAACCTAGGCCTTCAATCTAGTTTGACCTGCAAGTTGAAGGTCCTGACAATGTCATAGAAAAACACTTACTTTGGACATATGGCTGACGACTTTTTCTGTAGAATTTTTCGATGAAATTAAAACCCATTAGAGATGAGACAGTCTAGATTCCAAATATGTAATTTAAAAAAAAAAGGATTATTTTTCCTATTTTTCAATTATTTATGATGAAATTGGTCCATAAACTTGAAATATCAAGGTTTTTTAGTATTTTAATAACTTTTTATTAAAATATTTTTTTGTAAAACGAATTGCACGAAAACGTACTTGAGACAATTCTTTTCAATTTAAAAAAAAATCAACAAATGATAACTTTAGGTCATCTTATGCATGACGTACACGGCGATTTTTCAAAACAACAAATATGGCTAATAAAAACTTAACAAAAATAATATTTAATAAAAAATTACAAAAAAATATCGAAAACATGCTTCAATGAGTTAGAAATCTTTTCCCAAAAGGATTTAGAAAAATACGATAATTTAGGTCAAAATATGGATGACGTAAATGTGCATGGTATGGTAAAAAAAGTCTTTTAAACAATGGTTTTTAGAAATGCCTATTGAAAATCAATTTGTAGCATCTGGGTATTGAAATAAATTACATATTTGGAAACTAGACTCTGAGTACTACATTTTACAATTAGTGACTTTGTTCAAGATTTCATCTCTAAGTGCTTCAAATTTTAAGGTCAAATGTGTCAAATTTTGAAAATCAGGGAAAACACTTCCACTTTTTGGCCAAAAAGTGGACTCAACTTCTTGCCAGCACCCTATTTCATGAAATGAGTGGAGGCGATTCCTGTAAAGCAAACAACATCAAAAGTAGTGTGTATTTTCATCAAGGAGAACATTTTGGCTAGGTTTGGAGTTCCTCACAAAATTATGACCGATAATGCCACAAACTTAGATCTTCTCAAGATATATCTACATTTTGTTATAAATATGGCATTATCTTAGCTCATGTGTCTAATTATTATCCTCAAGGAAATGGTCAGGTGGAGGGTAGTAACAAGAATATTACCACAATCATTCCCAAGTTATTTGAAGAGAATCAAAGAACCTTGCATAAGAGACTATATGATGTGTTGTGGGTGGATAGGACGACCAAGAAGAGGGTAATCGAGATGTCCCCATTTGAGTTAGTTTATGAAGCTTAGGCTAAAATTCTAATTCCTTTGGAACTTTCTTCTTTATGTCTTTAAAATACATTGAAAGAATATGAATTTTCAAAGACTCATTGGAGAAAATATTTTTGTATCTAACTAAGATAGAAGAACAAAGAGAGTTGGTGGTGGGCAAGATCAAAGAACACCAAACTCGAGTAAAGTAAAACTTTTTTACAAAAAGACCAAATAAAGATAGTTCAAAGTCGACAATCTTATGTTACTCTAGGATAAGAGAAAAGAACCAAAATGGATGCATGGTAAGTTTGATTCCTTGTTGAAAGGGTCATTCCATATTAGACAAGTATGTGGGAAAGATTCATTCTACTTGACTTATTTGGATGGTACATATTTTCCCCTTCCTTATAGGGAACAACATTTAAAGATTTACAATTAGTGAAATAGATTGTTCCCCATCTTTTTATATAAGCTATTTAGAAGTTTTTGAGTATGTTTCCTTTCTAGTTTGGTGTGTTCGTTTCTCTATTGTTTTGTTCTCCTTTGTTTAGTTGCTTTTCTTGTTCCTTTATTTGTGACTCTATTGCCCTTTGGATAATGCGCTATTCTTTTATAGAGATTTTAGATTCATCTCACATCCTTCATAGTCCTTATCCCTAGTTAGAGCCATTTGCTACCTTCATTTTCAATGGAATCCAATTTTAAACCTTTTACACCAAAACATCTCAATGAGCCATTCCTAAATGCAAATTCCTCAGATGTTTTTGGTGTATAGGTCATACATTTGATCGAAATTGCAATCACAAAGACTTCATCTCAGATCACTTGCATTGTGTTATTATGAAATGAGTCAATTTTAGTTGTACTGAAATCCAATGTTTGACACCAAGTTCAAAGGAGGTGTTTGTTGATCCAGTTCAAGCCCAAAAGTGCGTGCATAAATTGGCAGGATTTGAAAAATAAATAAATTTTAAAATACAAGAGAGATGATGTAAATTAATTTTATGGGAATGTTCCTGGTGATATTTCTCCTCATGTGGCCAATTTTTAAGTCAAAACACTTTATGGATTGTGAGATATTAAAACCTCAACTTTTCGCCTGCCAAGTTACGGAAACAATCAAAATGGCAATTTTAGGAGAGATGGAAGGAAATATTTTATTGGGTTTCATCATAACAGTGTCATTGATAATGTGGAAAGTTTTTAACCAAAATTATAAAGCTAATACAAAGCTATTGCAAATTTTTCAATCAGTACTCACAAAATATTTAGATTTCTGGGAGGCTTTATCAATGGTTTTCCATATTTTTATAATCAAAATTAATATATTCTTCATGAAAATTTGGTTGAATAGAGATGATCATGCTATAATCGTTAATTATGACAACAAGTTCAAAAAATTTAATGATTATTTATTTTAAATAGAATAAATAGTTATTATGAAAAAATATGACTGAATAAAAATTAAAAGAAAAGAAAAGAAATTAAGTTCTGAAATTTCACATTCTAAAACAAAAAGAAGAATGTTTGGGATTGTGAAAATTCACAACCCACAACTCAAAACGGTGAAGTTGTGAAAAATCACAACTCATGTCAAAGAAAGATAATGGAATTGTATTCGTAACTCAGAAAACAAGTAGTTAAAATCCAAAACCCATTCTCATTTGAAACTTCCACTTGAATTTGTCATTGAGAAGTTAGTTATCATGTGTGAGGACATGCATGCGAATCAAGAAGCATAAAACTAGGCGAATCATGCAACATATATGCAGAAATGTTTTTAGAAAATTCAAGCAAATACATCAGAGGATAGGGAGTGATAAAGCTAGGAAAGAGCAAGGACGTGTGAATTGCAGATCCAAGGGAGTTGGAAGAACAGGAAGCGTAAACAAGACATGCAATTTGTTTGGTAAGGCAGAGAACCATACTCTGCAACATTTTCCAGCATATTCCCAGCCTGTGCCAAAACGGGAGTGTTGGAACAGGGTTTTGGTATCCTTAAAAGCATAAAGGATGGGCGACTCTTATCAGATGTTGGAAATGGTCTGGAAGCATAGACAGGGCTCCTCAGCTGTTTAACCACACAGAAATGTGGTTTCAATTGATTGCCATAATTGCAGGATATGCACAAAACGAATATTTTGAAAAGGCTTTAGAAGCGTTCATTTCAAGCAAATGCTATTGGCAAGTGTGAAGCCAGCCTCTGCAACCTTTACCGGCATCCTCCCAGCCTGCGCCAAATTGAGAGCTTTGGAGTACCGCATGGGCATCCATCAAAGCATAAAGGAATTTTGCCAGATGTTATAGTTGCCACTGCTCTGGTAGACGTGCATGCAAAAGGTTGAAGCATAGACAAGGCACGTCAACTGTTCGACAAAATGCCTCACAGAAATGTGGCCTCGTAGAATGCCACGATTGCAGGATCGGCACAAAATGGTTTTGTTTACAAAGCTTTAGAAGCCTTCAAGCAAATGAAATTGGTAGGTGTGAACTGTGAAGCCACTCTCTGCAAACTTCCCCAGCATCCTCTTGGAATCGACAGCCATTTTGAAGAAGAAATAAAAGCAATTCTGAATTATATATACAAGTATGTCTATACCCCTTTCACCTTTTTATCTCCTCTTAGACTGCTACATTATGTTTACTAATTAAATATATGTTTTTCTTGCCATAACATTAGATATTGGAGTGAAAACGATATTTTTTGGGGGAGAGAAAATGATATTGTTGATCTCAACAGTCAACACTACTGTAATGACATTTCAAATTCTTCGTGTGAATGAATATCTTGTCTTCAAGTATGCGTTAATTTTCTATTAAAGTTTTTATATTATTTTTCAAGTCTAGCAGTAGGTAAATATGGACATGAATTTATTTTTTTTCTGGATGTTTTTCATAAACAAATGTATTTCACAACTTTAAGGATAAAAAAGACAGTTCATTTGCCTTACAAAATAATCTGAAAGCAAAATAAGAACCATGTTGAGTTTGTATCTAACCTCTAGATATCTAATACAAACACTCGAAAAGAGTAATGAATTAAAAGACAAAACCCAAATTCTAGCAGAGGCAAGCATACAAACTCTCCTTTTATTAATCTATTTTTATTCAAGTTCATATTTTGTGTTAACAACCAAATGATATAACTCTCTTTTTCTTATAGGTGGAATATGTTATGAGATATACTCATCGAGATGTAGAGTAGCTAGATGGGAGGCATGGAACTCTATCCAAATATTTAGATAAGACACAGATGTTTGGATGTTGTTGGAGATAATCTATAAGTAAGCCCTAACAACCTTTTTTGAAATAGAAAGACAATTCAATTAAAGTATCAAACCTTAATTGTTTTGATAATTCTTTCTTTTAAGGTGTCAAGTGAATGGAGCAAAGTTTTTTTAGAACCAACAATATTGGATTTCAATAGCTTACAATCTCACTGGCAAAATGAACTCAAAATTGGTCAAGTAATACAACTATATCTAATTTCTTCGTGATAGTTAATATCAAATTTTATATTAATTTTGTGTAAGAATTAGCTCACCAATATTTTCTAACTAATTTAATTTAAATCCTTAGATAATTTATTTAGAATGATTAACATAACACACAAGATTTTCAAATTCAACTCAAGACAATATTGAAAATTAAATCTATTCAAAATCTAATCCTAAATTACTTATTTAAAAAATACCAAAATATTAAAAGAATGAAAAAAAAGGTATAGAAATGAGCTTATCTATCTATAATTTAAACATTGGTTGCCAAGTCTCCCAATTAGGGAATCAGAACTATCAACTTATAATTTATCATCCAACAAACCGTAACTTAATATATACACATATCACAATGCAACTAAAACATGGTAACAACTGACATGTTGAGGAATACCATATTGAATTATGTGGGTGGTTCAAACACCATCCAATGCAAGCACAATATTCACAACAAGACTATTAATATAAATAATGAATTTGAAACACCGATAAGTACTCATAGCAATAAGCACAAGCATGACCTATGCATCCCTTGATATATAGTTGGAAAACAATGTTGAAACCAAGACATCTCAAGGCAGCAAATGAATGGGCATCACAAAGATTCCATTTAATTAATTTAGTTTTATAAGGTGGAGGTCTAAATTATAAAATTTAAATTTAACAATTTCTTATGTGGTTATTTTGTCCAAGCATTTCAAGGTGTTCATGTAATTTTATTGAAAATTTATTAAAATTATGATTTTTCTTGATCTTGTGGGCCTAAGGTGTTAGTATAAAAGAAGTTATTGTTTTCATTAAGTAATTTTATTTTAAAAACTTAGAAAAGAGGTAAATTGGATTTGGAATAATTATGTAATAGAAGATCAAGTTTTTGTTAAGTTTAATAAGCATACTTGTGGAATGTTACACTAAAAAGGCTCACCCAAAAAGACTAGTTTTTGGACATTTTAATTTTAGGATTTCAACCAAATATTGGAGGTACGAAAATCAATGCAACATCAATTTAAGACTTATGTGAGCCTTACAGTTTTGTGAAGTATTTATATAAGTGAAAATATTACCATTTAATTAGCACCCTATCCTTGTTTTCATAACCCTCTCATCCAATCAAAGAGGTTCTCTATATGGGGCATCAAGAACCTATTATTTATAGTTTCCTTATTCAACATGCAATAGTATATGCAAAGCTACATGGTACCATATTTCCTTCTCAAAAAAAAAGGTTTGGAGCACTTGAGGATGAAAAGCTTAGCTGATCAATCTTTTTTCTAGCATCTTATCGAGTTGTACTTTTAGCTCATGTAAACCAACCAAATTCATTCAATGAGGAGATTGGAAAATGGGATTTATTTGGGCACCATCTCTACAAATTTTTTAAATTCACTCTTAGGAGGTATACCCAAGAGCTCTTCTAGGAATATTTAAATTCTTGAAGTAGAAGGTAGTTACTTATTATTGGTGTAAATAAGTATTTTTCCTAAGACTAGTTATTAGTGGGGTCTTATTTACATGTTAATTACACCTATGTCCTAGGCATATTTAAATTCTTTAGGTAAGATTTTATCTTTTTAGCTTTTATTAAATATTAGTGTCCTAGGTCATTTAATGATGGACCATGTCATTTATTAATGACACCAGTCAGTCAATGTTTTTCATTTGGTACTTCATCACACCTTGTCTATATAAGAAAGGCTATTGTACATCTTGGAAGATACCTCATCATCATATTTGATAGATCTTAGTATCAAACAATCTCAATTTCTTGCATACTCTCTTGTAGAAGGTTTTCATTATTTTTGAAGGTAATCTTGGGATAGAGCTAATTTTCAACTCCTACACTTATTTCTATTATATTAATATCATTTATATTTTCTACTTAAATTGAATATAAAGGACAAACTTTGATAATATATTTCCATAATTATTGAGTAGAAGTATTTTTATTTCCCTTAACCATTTTTCCTCCTTTAAGGGTAATTAAAATCCATTAATCATCTAAACATTACAGTCTTTTTTTCCTACAATTTATTTGGGACATGATTTTGTAACTAATTAGTTCCTACAATAATATCATATGATACTAGGGGTATAACTAACCAATATAGTTTAGTGATCATAGTTCCCAACTAAATTTATAATTATTCTACCCTAATTTTTTTTCATTTTTGCCACCATATACATATCTCTACACTTCCCCCTTCTTGTAGTTTTATTGTGTGTATCCCACATTACTTAATACATTTAGGTGATAAATAATTGGTTGGAATATAATCTAATAAAATCAAAACTTGATTTTTTTTATTTTATCTTATAATTTTGCTATCAAGGATTGAAAATCCTCGTCACTTTTGAACAACAATGAATATCCAATGTTTCAAACATTGTCCTTTTTAGGCTCAAGGAAGTCTCAAGAAAAGTGATATTTTCCACAATTCTAAAAGCCCTTAGTAGGTCCCTTGGATTGTACCAATATTTTGTTAACTCTTATATTTTGTGTTTTATCCATAGTTAAAATCCTTTATAGGGCATGTTGTAACGAGTACTCATTTTCTATCATTTTAAATGTTATTCTTAGAGATTTTTTCCTTCCAGTTTGATGGTATTTTTTTAATAATTTATTTTGGGTTGAAATTTCTACCTTTCCTTTTCTATGGAATATTATTTTTCTTTTACCTTGTAAGTAGACTCAATCCTAGAAACTAGGTATACAATATTAGACTTGTTAACATCATGCATTAATACTTATTGTAGACCTAGTTTAAACTTTGTTGCCTTGGTCTCTTCATCCTATATAAAATGTGCATCATAGAGGAGACTCATAAAATTTTATTTATTCCACTATAGTACCACTCCCTTGTGGTAATAACTAATATTTATCCCTTTTTTGATGAATAAGCATCTATATCTATATTAAAATAAGATAAACTATTCACAAAAAAACATTTGGGTAGTAAAAAGGCACACCCTGAGAGTCACATGGGAAGAGCCCAAAAAGCATAAAGTCACTTGGGCCATACCTAGAAAGCAGGAAACATTATAAAAATAACATAAAAGGCTGCTAAACGGCCATGGCAATGCCAACATAGGGAGGTGAGTCCTTGTCATCCAACCTACCCCATATAACAACGAGGTCTGAAGTGACGTTAGGAGGATCCCAACCATCGTCACCCTTGTCTTTATATTCTCGTTGAGGAGAGATCACCAAATCCAAACATGAGAGCCATTTAGTAGTATCAGTCGACCAACCAAAAATGTTGCCAAGAGCTTCACTAGAAGGCCACCAAGAAGCACCATTTCCTCCTTTAGACACACCTCCAGAAGGCCACCCCAGGTCAGATTGAGGAGGAGGAGAGAGTGAACTCGTACAAGGACACGAGCCGCTATGAGGAGGAGCCTAAGAATGGGGGCGAGCTTGAAAATCCCTGGCAAAACCACTCCTCTGTCGACCACATGAAGGAAACCGACCTCGAGAGGAAGTGGGAGAGGGAAGCACACGAGCCATGGTGCAGGGGGCATTCCCCTAGTGGTCCAAGAGCTCCTAAAGGTGAGACACCTCAAACAAAACCTTATTATCTTGCACTTGAATCTGCAATAGCACATTAGAAGAAATAATGGCTTTAGAATAAAGAGAGACATGCTTATCAATCTAGTTTTGAGAACAAAATGCAAGAATTTCTATCTTTCCAAATGTTGAAGAGGATTTCCACCCTGAAAGTGTGCCAAATTTGGGTATACTTAGCGGGGAGGTAGGGAGAGTCTCCATATGCCTTTTTTCTCTATATGAGTGTTTGAAAAGTAATTTTTCTAGAGCTACTATTTAAACAAATTTTGTGTGGTATAAGTTTTATTTTGTGTCATTTTAGAGTACCAATGTGTTCCCAATACAAGGTAGACTCTTTATTTAATTAAAAAAAGCCAATTCATTACTTATCGTTAGAGGATAAGTCTTGTAGCTTGAATCACTTTTTCAAACTAACCATCAAAGCCTCAACAATATTCTTAAGGAAGGAAGACAATTCTACCCTTCTTCCCTACCTTCTAGGTATGTTTAAATTAAAAATTTATCCCCTACAAAGATCATTTATTTCTCTTCCTCATCCCTTTATCTCTAATTTGTATTTTGGTTTTGGTTATTATTTGAATTATTGTGCATAGTTTATTAAAACCTGTTGGGACATTAATTTTCTAAGATCAAACTACACTCAAATACTAATTGATTATCTCAGCTTAGGCTACACAATATTGTTAGGTATTATTTATAAGTTCAAACATCATTATATTACTAGTTTAGGCATCATGAAAATGACCCTAGTCCATTATTTTATTTTGAATCCTATAATGCTATTCAACTGAATTAAGGTTATATGATTTTTTCATTACCATCATTTTCAAGCAAAAAATTATTAGAATCCTTCAAGTATATTTTAAATATTAATTAAAATCTTATAATTTAGGATAAATTATTATTAGGTAATAACAAATGCTTTTAGGAGCATACTCTACTATACTTATGTCTAAGTTCCTCAATCAATGAGTTCCCTTATTTTAATAATTTCCCTTTTCTAAGAAAAAGGTTTTGACTTTGAAAAAAAATATCATTTACATTGCTTATTTCCAATTCCTAGTTCTATTTCAAGTTTGCCCAATATCTATTATAAGCTCAAGTTAGTATTGAAGTTCCTTTTCAATGCATCTAATTTAGTGTAATTCACTGTAAGAGAATGTTTAGGATGATGTCCATTAATTATAAATTAGGAGATCCTCACCATTCATTCATAGTAGTATTGATCCCCGCTCAACTTAGTCTATCCTTACTAAACATTCCAAATTATGTAACTATTAAAGTTTGATTGTTCTATAGAACAATACAGATTGAATCCGCAATAAATATCACAATTTAAAAATAATAATTTATTATATAAAACTTCAAATATATTATTAAAGACTTCATCCCAATACATCAACTTTCTAATATAATAAAGACCCCACAAAAAACATCCTAGATCTAAAAATTGTGATCACTACCATATTTAAATAATATCTCAACACATTGAATATGTTCTCCGAACAATAATACAACTGTTATTATATTTCAAACCTCAAAGTACCCATAAATGATTGGTTTATAAACTTATATAAAGCTATACATATTCTCTACTTATAAAGTATGAATACTTATTAAAGATAGTCCCTTAGCTTAAGTAAAGGAGAATCTTCAAGAATCCAAGATCATCATTTAGGAAAGAAGTGGGCAACTTGAGTCCAACCCCCACCCAACATAGAAAATGATCACCCACATCCCAATGTCAAAAAAAAATCGTCATTTCACCATGCATCGCAATTTAGCTGAAAAGTTAAGTACAAATAATTATAAAAAAGGTTAGGTTAAAAAAGATATTAAACCTATTCATTTGAGACCAGATCTTCACCTTGAAAAAGCACATGTCCAAAAAGAAAGGCATCTCAAAGTCCAAGCATATCTACCCATACGTCATAAGATAATTTCTCTATCCAAAATATTCCCGCTATCCATGGTAGACAGCTTCTAAACCCATGGTTATGGTCCAAAACAAATTATTTATTTAATCAAATCGGTATCTTCGCATAGTTACTCATAGATGGATACTCTTTTGTTTGTTATCCTAATGGTGGACATAATGAAATTAATAAATATTGTAATCGACCATACGCTCTCGAGACAAATTTGTTTTTCACATTAAAAAATGAATGATTTACATGCATAAGCAAAGGTTCTTAGAGTTCCTTTTTGCATATAAATAAAATGGGTTTAAAAAGGAAAAAAAATATTAAATATTTGAATATAGAAAGGAAGGTAATCAAGATTTCTCACTCTAAGATTAAATAATGAGAATTTAAAATATCAAGATTCAATTTTTCATTTTGAAATCTCATTATTTAATCTTTGACAAATCTTTATATTTTGAATTTTTCTTTCTTAAATACATAATCTTTTATGTTCCTCGAAAAATATAATGTCATATATAATTTGATGTTATGATGTTTCGACACACCAATTTAGATAGAGAAAAAATATGTTGCACCTTCCATAAAAGCAAATGAAAATCTCCTTAAGTGTTATATGACCATGTTTTGGCTATACTATGATAACCCACAGACTTATATGTTTAATATTTTAATCAAGAGACTATGGTGGAAACTAAGACAAAAATAGTACAATGTCTTATTGCAACCAAACATAAATAAGTAAACTAAGATTTAGCAAAAAAATTCAACAAATTTAACATAAATTTTATTGTGTTTGAAAGTCATTTCCATTCAAAATCAACAATGAAATGCTATTTCAGTATGAAAGAATTCAAATTTTAGAATAGATCTTAAGTTTAATTGTGTTCTAGGTTCTAATATAACCTTAAATTTTCTCCTAATTCTAATAGATTTTTTTTTTTTTTTTTACCAAAGATAAGGCTTGGGAGAAAGAGAAATGAGCTTATTTTATGACAATATCAAATTTGTTTATGTTGAGCAAACAAATCTCATGAAATACATCTTTGCTTGACTAGTATACACTTCATTGAAAACACAAATAATGTGCAAATTTCTAAGGATAACTTCAACCATGAATAAAAATGAATGCAACTACCTATCCATGCATAAATCTCTACAATCTTTCTTTTGAATGTTATTTCATAAAGCATTTAGTGAGGCCCTATAAATATCTTGTTGAATTACATAAATAAAATTAAAATACCATAGTCATGTTTGGGTAACCAATGAAAACATGAAATAAAAGCTAAGAAAAATATAAAATTACACAATAGTTAGTAATCTTGAATAAATCTTAGCCAAAAGATAGTGTCATTTTCCACTCACTAATTGGTCATAATTATTAAATTAAAATTTCATAATTATCCAAAGATCAAGTTCAAAGTTCTAAGACAATAAAAGCCCCAATTTCTAATAGTTGAGATAAGGCTTGATTTAAAATCATTTTCCTTAAATGTGTTCTACTATAGCCTAGCTTGATTAATGTATCAAGCCAATAATTTCACTAGATATCATATTTTCGTATGTAAAATTCTCCTCTTTTAGCCCCTTGTATAATTTTAATGCACAAATCATGATGTCAATGTAAGGAAGCTAAGGTAGCGGAACAACTTCCTACACTAATCTTGAGAGGAGAATAATGCAAAAATTTACAGATATTTTTAGTTACAGAAACTTAAACATAAATAAACATAAATATCATCAATACCACAACATGGTGATTTACATGGAGAAAAACCTTTCGAGAGAAAAACCCCACACTCCAAAAGCCACCCAATATATTATTCACAAATCACAAAGATTACAATATACTTGAAAAGCAAGCTTCTCACAGAAGTATCACCAACCAGATATCCAGAGGTGACACGACTACTATCAGACTCTAAGAATACATCACAATACACAGTCGTAATACAACACCCTCATAAAATAGGGTTGCCTTCTAGGGAAAGTCAAGCCAACAAAATATTGGTCATAAGATTTAAGACCTAATGATGAATGGTTTAGATTTACAATAATAAAATATACATAAAATGTGGTTTTTCAGGGGTGCTACCCCCAAACCCCCATCGGGGTGCGTAGCCCCCGGACCGCCACAAGAGGGGTACCCCCCTGCACCCCCTGTTGATGTATCAACAATACCTTATGTATTTGCAAGGTTGAGATACATTTTCCCAACAAATCTTCCACTTGTCAAACACCTTGCAAGAGCAACAAGAGGGTGTATAAACATCATCTCTTAATTGATAGGGGCCAAGAGGCCCATAGTTGAACTGAACACCATCTGAACTTCTTTGTGTTCACAGGCTTAGTTAAAGAATCAACAATATTCATCAAAGTCTCTACCTTAACTAGCTTCACCCTGCCATCTTCAACCATATCTCTAACAAAATGATATTGCACATCAATGTGCTTGGTCTTAGCATGAAATATCAAGTTCTTGGTTAGACATATCACACTCTGACTATTGCAATAAATTATCAGTGCACCTTGTTTTATTCCAATGTTTGAACATAGTCTCTTAAGCCAAATAATTAACTTTGGAATATAATCTAATAAAATCAAAACTTGAATTTTTTTATTTTATCTTATAATTTTTCTATCAAGGATTGAAAATCCTCGTTGCTTTTTAACAACAATGAATATCCTATGTTTCAAACATTATCCATTTTAGGTGGAAGGAAGTCTCAAGCAAATTGATATTTTCCACAATTCTAAAAGCCCTTAGTAGATCCCCTGGATTATAACAATATTTTGTAACTCTTATATGTTGTGTGAACTATCCATAGTTACAATCCTTTATAGGGTTAATGTTGTAACAAGTACTTGATTTACCGTTGTATTAGATAAATAGTAAATGTTATTCTTGGAGGCGATTCCTATGAAAAAATAGCATCAAAAGTAGTGTGTAATTTCATCAAGGAGAACATTCTAGTGAGGTTTGGAGTTCCTCACGAAATTATGACCAATAATGCCACAAAATTCTCTTCTCAAGAAATATCTACATTTTGTTATAAATATGGCATTATCCTAGCTCACATGTTTGATTATTATCCTCAAGGAAATGGTAAGGTGGAGGATAGTAATGTTCAAGAATATTATGTTGAATGCACAAGACAACTAAGAGGGGGGTGAATCAGTTGTACATTAAAACATCAAAACCCTCATTAGCATTCAAATATGAATTAGTCATTAAACCCTCAACAACCATTAAACCCTTATCATGCATTAGCATAATGTAAACATGAGAAATGTTAATGCAAACATATCCAAACACATGAGAACATCGGATTTATGTGGAAAACTCAAGAAGGTGAAAACCATGGTGAGGATTAGCTCACAATATAAAGTAATTGCAACACTGAATACAATCTAGGCTCACTGTTGGAGGGCTCACTACCCTAAAGAAAAGAAGGGCTCATTGCTAGATTACAGAAAAAGAAGAAATAAGAATGTTACAATGAGAAATCCATCTCAAAGAAATAAAAAGATCCACCATAGCATCGCTAGAACATTCATAGCCTCTCTGAAGAATGCAGACACCTTCTACTCATTACTTCCAGTAGTCTAACGCATTAAAGCTTACATTACATTTCACACTTTCACACTTCACAACTCTACACTTCACATCACACACTTCACTACTTGATTCTCCATCAACTTAACACTTATTTATACCATCCTCAACCTTGAAAATAATTAACAAGGTCAGCTAAGCACCTCAATTGTGCAAACTTAAATTAGGTCGAAACTAAGCATTCTCGCGGTGGAAGGAATGAAAGTGGACCACACCACACCTTAACTCGGACCTAAATCCACACATACACACCACGTTGGATGCTTCCACAAACACCGAAGCATATCCACAATTAGTGTAAACACCCAAGGTCGACCAAACTTGTGTAAACACCATTGAACATTCAAGTACATGTTTCCTTAGATCAAAGACAACTTGTGGAAAACATACATTAATTGAACATAGTTTGGAATATTCCATCAACACCTTGAAATCCAAAAAATTCCTTCACAACAACTTTCACCTAAAGAACATACTCATCCTATACAACCGGCTAACCTTCCACACACTGTAACACCTGAATCCAACCTTGTGGAGCACCAAAACACAAACAAATCAGATTGAAGATAGATATGAGAAATATAAGAACACCCTCAAAACCGCAATCTACTAAGACCAAAACTGCAGAGAAATGCAGAGCAAAACCATTTCTCCCAGTCAACACTACTTTCATAGTTCACACATTGGTGAACATAACTTTCTTTGCACAATGATCCAAAACCTGAAACTCTCGATATAACACCTCTAAATACCTTTGATCAACATATCCAAACTACATAAGTAGATCTTCAACAAATAAAAAATGACAAGTGGTGAGAGCCATTCACGCTCCATTTTATACCATATTTTATCCTTTTTATTATACCATTTAACCCATTTTCACATTCCATTTCTATACATTATCATACCATTTTTCCACCTTTTGCTGCATATGGCTAAATATAAATAAGTAATATTTAATTTTAATTTTAGATAAATAAGTGAATAATAATTATTAGATTGTATTACTAGTATTTGCTTTCATTATGTTAAGAAAATATATCATGATGCAGGGGCATTGTTCCCCATCAATTTTTGTTTTTTTTGTTGGTTGTCAGTTTCTTATTTCTTGTATCTCTGTGACATGTGGCCATTTTGTTTGGAAACAAGATTCTTGAATCTTCCTTTCTCATTGAACACAAATGGTTATGGAAGTTCAAACCATTTTTCTCATCCCTGTCACACCAAGTAGAGTGTTGTGGTTCTGCTAAAGGAGAGGAGGTCGATGATTGGAGGATCTAATTTGTTTGGAGAGACATAATTAAATCATTCTTTTGAATAGAGAGAAGAGAAGAGAGATTGCAATTGGGGAAGGAGGAGAATGAGGAAAGAGAAGAGGGTGATGCCAGGGGAGGGTTGACTGACCAGGGAAAGATCCTGATTTGTATAAGTTGTAGAAGAAGATCGAGGAGGGGGTTGGAATCAACCTGGGGACAAAGGAATCCAATTCCTTTAAGAATCATTGTAACCAGATTTTGGTATAAGATCAATGCACATGTAAACCCTACTTTTCACTATTACATTATAGGCTTTGATCCCTATTGCACTGAATGAGGAATGTGTTGTGTAATTGTTCCTATCACCTTGGCAATGGATCGACCTAACTAATTGAGCCAATGGTCTGGAGAAAACTACATTAGGTTTTGGTGCTTATTTCAAGTTCCTGTCACTTGTAGTGTTTCAACTTGTCCATAACTAATTAGGCTACCATTATATCCTATAGAATGTTGATTGAAGGAGAAAAATGCAGACTTCCTGTCACCTTCCTTTCATCCATGGGTACACATATTAGCAAATTAATTTTGACCATAACCAATTATTATTTAGTTTTAGTTTTATGGAGGAGAATGGATCCTCACGTTAAAAATAATAATCTATTTTATTGATTGTAACCATGAGCTAAATAAGATCCTACATTTTAGGGCGAGCTATTTCAACAAATGAAATAACTAAATATGAGTCACAAAATAATAGCAAAGTGGCATAAAACTAGGAAACAACTTGTACACATTTATTATAAATATGAGCTATGTGAAAGAAAATGAGAGATACACTTTGTATTATTTTTTATAAAGAAAACATCTTCACATGACTAAACAAGCATAAAGGAATTTCATTTCAGCATCAGGCGGATTGAGGAGGAAGGGTGCCCCAGTTCTTGGAATGCCTGGTGATTTTTGTAGCTTTCTTAGTAAGCATGTTTATTTTCAACAGTGTGTTTATTTCCAGCAATGTGTTTATTTCTGTTATTGTTTGAATCTATTTATTTTTTATTGTTTAATGCTTATGATTTAAGTGTGGGGTCTAATGGTTATCTTTGTTAATTATTGTTCATATTATTTACAACTGTCAGTTTAATATCCAAAATCATTACTATTATTATTTCTATCGCAGTCCTTGTCACAAAAGTAAAACAAAAACATTAATATGATTTTTAGCTTAGGCATTTGATTGAGTTTAGGAATGCATTTTCATCCCCACTCACCTCACTACTTGTAGGCCTTGTGCAAATAACCATAACATCTTTCACAAGTTTACGCCTTAGATTAACACTTCAACCAAGTTGAATCTTATTATAAAAAAATAAATCTTTCTCATTCTTTACCCCAGTTTTGGCCTATCACAGAGCAAAATCATATCACTACTCTGCTATACTGAAGACCTCTCAACCACATTGTTTTTTCTTTTCTTCAAATTTTCTCAAAAGCGCTTGGAAACCAAGCTCCAAAAACTCAAATTCATCACATGGAACACTTCTTCATTACCACCAGACTACAATAGCAACTCAACCACACATATAAGAGGTTGAACATCACTAACACAAGCATATCAAAGCAACACTAGAGGTTGACACCAGTGACACTACTAATGACAACATAATGCAACTAATCAAAGTGTCACAGACTTCCAACATTCTCTCCATAGATTTGTTGACACCAATGCAACAACCTAGAATTGTTGACATCAATGACAACACACAAGAGCTACTCATACTTCCAACATATTACCATAATCATTCCCAAGTTATTCAAAGAGAATCAAATAACCATGCATATGAGACTATATGACACATTGTGGGTGGATAGGATGACCAAGAAGAGGGTAATCAGGACATCTTTCCCCATTTGAGTTAGTTTATGAAGCTTAGGCTAAACTTCCAATTCCTTTGGAACCTTCTTCTTTATGTCTTTAAAATACATTAAAATAATATGAATTCAAAGAATCATTGGAGAAAAGAATTTTGTATCTAACTAAGATGGAAAAACAAAAAGAGTTGGTGGTAGACAAGGTCAAAGAACACCAAACTCGAGTAAAGTAATTTTTTGACAAAAAGGCTAGACAAAGACAATTCAAAGTCGACAATCTTGTGTTACTCTAAGATAAGAAAAAAGAACCAAAAGGAATACATGGTAAGTTTGATTCCTTGTGGAAATGGCCATTCCATATTAGACATGTATATGGGAAAGATTCATTCTACTTGACTTATTTGGATGGTACACATTTTCCCCTTCCTTATAGTGAACAATATTTGAAGATTTACAATCAATGAAATGGATTGTTCTCCATCTTTTTATATAGGTTATAAAGGATTTTTTTAGTATGTTTCCTTTCGATTTTGGTGTGTTCGTTGCTCTATTTTTATGTGAACACCTTTGATTAGTTTCTTTTCTTGTCCCTTTATTTGTCACTCTATTGCCCATTAGATAATGCACTATTCTTTTGTAGATATTTTAGGTTCATCTCGCATCCTTTGAATAGTACTTATCCCTACTTAGAGCCATTTATTGCCTTCATTTTCAATGGAATCCAATTTTAAACCTTTTACACCGAAAAATCTCAATGAGTCATTCCTAAATGCAAATTCCCTACATGTTTTTGGTGTATAGGTCATGTATTTGATCGAAATTGTCATCACAAAGACTTCATCATATATCACTTCCATTGTGTTATTATGAAATGAGTCAATTTTATTTTTATTGAAATCTAATGTTTGACACCAAGTTCAAAGGAGGTGTTTTTTGATCTAGTTCAAGCCCAAGAGCACATGCATAAATTGGCAGGATTTGAAAAAATAATTAAATTTTAAAATACATGAGATGATGTAAATTAATTTTATGGGATTGTTCCTGGTGATATTTCTCTTCATGTGGCCAATTTTTAAGTCAACACACTTTATGGATTGTGAGGTATTAAAACTTCAACTTTTCACTTGCCAAGTTACAAAAACAATTAAAATGGAAATTTCGGGAGAGATGAAAGGAAATATTTTACTGGGTTTCATCATGATAGTGTCATTGATAATGTCGAAAGTTTTTAACTAAAATTATAAAGTCTAATATAGGGGGATACACTACTCACAAGTTCTCTTCAATCAAAGAGCTTCACGGGGTGAACTACCCTAAACTACCTCAATGGAACAATGGCGAGAGTTTCAAAATCCAAAAGAGCAAGTCACAAAGATTCTTTGGAAAAACTGACAAGCTCTTAGCCAAAGGATGGAAGCGCAAAATATAGACGACAATGCGGTGCGTTGGCGTCCCAGAGTTGCACTAGCGTATCGTACAAGCTAGAGAGTGAATTTATCATAGAAAATGCTTAAGTGACTACTTCTATTCTAACTATTGAGAATTTACAGGATGCATTCAAGTAGTACATAATGCAATAGAACTGAAATAGAGTGAAGTAAAACTAATAAAGATAAGAAGAAGAAAGGAAACAAATACTTACAACCCTGTGAGTGATGAAGCCTCCACCAAAAAAATGTCTTCAAAACCTACAAGCGTGATATCTGGAGAGAATGATGGGGCTGTATAGGGGTTTGCCTCAGTCAAACACCTATTTTGGTGTTCCCACCTCCACGGACAACCAAGAAGATAAAGAGAAAAGAGAACTGAAATGGATAAAGCGCATGGTGAAAGAAAGACCTGCTCAGGAGTAGAACCCGCACCACAAAGTAAGTGTGTGATAAAAGAAAACCCTGCTAAAGGAGGGGAACCCATATCACAAAAGAGGTGATAAAAGCAAACCCCACTCGAGGACGAGAACCCGTATCACTAAGTATGTACGCAAATAGTAAAGGAGATATGAAATCTCAAGATGCTCACAAGCATAAGGCAAAGGAGTTGCAAGAGTGTTGTAAAGGGAGCTTGAGAGAGCTTGAAGTGCTACAACAAGCTGCATGAAGTTGTGCAAGCAAGTGATGGAATGAGGCTAAAAGCTGGAATGAAGCTAGAGAAGTGCTAGCAAGACTTGGAAGAAGTTAGAAGATCAAATGGATGGAAATAATGGATTAAAAAGGAAGAAAAGAAGCTTCTCGGGCGATTACAGAGAATCCCAAGCCGTTTCCACTGACAAAACTAGCCGACAAGTGGAAAAAATGCTTGAAAATGGTCATCTAAGCACTAACACATCATAGGACGCTAGCGCGACACACGAACGTCTGCGTGGCATGCCAGTGTTCGGACATGTCACACTACAAAACAACGCAAACCAGAAAGGCACAAAGTCTGATGCAAAGTTGACACACGAGGGTAGCTACTGAAAAGGGGTGCTGGAGCATCCTAAGAGGGAAAGAGGTTGATGCAAGGGCTAAAATGAGTCTACTCAAGATACTGAGTGGACACTAAAGTGGATGCAAGAATGTACGCGAAATTGTGAGGGGTACAATTTTACGCTTATACATTTTCCCCCCACTTTAGCGGGCATATGAATCTACGCTAAAATGCACGCTAAAGTAAATCTACTAAACATAAATAATATCATATGCCAAAGGGATACTGTAGAGGAAGCAGATAACTCTTCAAACCATAGAAGCATGCCCCTAGGTTGGAGATCTACAAAACCATTGTGTTAGACAAGAGAAACCTACACCAGACAACAATGTTAGAATGTGAAAAGCTAAAGGATTCGAGTCAACAAAGTAAAGAGACCTCGACGTAGAAGGTTGTCTTAGTACTATGTGTCATCCCCAACACAATAACACATAGAATAATTTTAAGATGAAGAGAGAAGGAGCATATACTCAGGATGAAGAAGATGCAAATCTTCGATCCGGTATATACAAGTTGAGAAAAAAGAGAATTTAAGAAAGTAAGCGCTTTACAGACCCGCAGACCTACAAGGAAGGTATCCTCCAAGATCTCTCACATGAAGGAAACTGAGACAAGCACCTTACAGACCCACAAACTTGCAATGATGAAACTCCCAAAATCTCTCACATGGAAGAAGCCGAAAAAGTGCCTTACAGACCTGCAAACCTGCAAGGAAGGTATCCTCCAAGATCTCTCACATGAAGGAAACTGAGAAAATCACCTTACAGACCTGTAGACCTGCAAGGAGGATACCCTCCAAGATCTCTGGCATGAAGGATACCCAAGGAAAGCACCCTACAGACCCACATACCTATAGGGGAGCGACCCCCAAGATCTCTCGCATGGAGGAAGCTCAAAGGAAGAGCCCTACAGGCTCTCAGACCTGGAGGGAGGTATCCCCCAAGATCTCTCACATGGAGGAAACCAAAGGGAGTGGACTCCACATAATCGAAAAGTGGCGATGCAAGCAAGTGAGCGAACAGTCATGCAGACCATCGATAAGTTGGAAAACTTTCAAAGGGGTCCCTTGGGAATCCAGCGTGAAAAAAGAGGGGTTCACTCAAGGGACACATTATTTGAAAAGTGAGGTCTAGTCAGGCTGCCCCCAAGCTAAATGCGACTATATGAAATAGGTCTAGTCAGGTTTCCCCCAAGCTAGATGTGAAGATATGGAATAGGTCTAATCAAGATGCCCCCAAGCTAGACGTGGAAGAATTTATTTGAGAGAAAATATTTGAAAGGAGGGTCCCTCATGAACCCTTCAAGAGAAAAAGGGGTCCACTCAAGGGATGCTTCTGTTGAAAGATAGAGAAAAGATAGGGGGTCCTTGAGAAGGACACACATCTCCAAGATGAGTTATCACTGCCCCCATCATGCATGGGAGGAGAACCATTCAAGAAATAGAACATACAGGATAGAGATAAACGTCATTATCACTTGTTATTTGGAGAAAAGGAAAGTGTGTCAATCAAACAGGAGTTTGATGGAACCTGAATCATGAAGTTGTTGTATTTTGTCCTTCAAGGCCTTACATTTGCTAGTGGAATGGCCAGACACTCGATGGTATGCACAAAAATAATTTTTTCCTTTATCATGTTTATGAAATTTCTTATGAGTAGGAGAAGGAAGAGTGATCAAGTGGGCTTTGAGAAGCCTCAACAAGATACACTCTTGCTCGAATAAGGAATGAGGAGCAGGAATCAAACCTTTCTCTTGTGGAGAAAAGTTTGACTGCTCACAAGAAGAAGATAAGGTAGCATACAATGGAGGATCTACATGGAGAGTATTATTTTGGCAAAGGGGATCATACTACTCTACGAGATCACCATCATCTTTCCTGACAGGATTACCAACATTAACCTCCTTAACAAAAGTGTGATCATCTTCCTCAAAAGGAGGATCAACAACAAGAACATTACAATTTGCATTCACCCTATCCCACGATACAAAAGAACGACCATCTTTGGTAGTCGGTGTGAATGATGTTATCGGAAGGTCTAAGTGGATCGGGTCGACTTTATATTCCTGAATGAAGGAATTTGTAAAGTCTAAGGGGCCCCAATCATCACCAAGACATGCATTCCTTTGGGAAGATTTAAGATTTCTCACTTCAGCAGGATCTTCTTTAGGGACATCCATCTCGAAAGTATCCTTTGTAGTAGGCACTATTGGAGTAAACATCGACACATTGGAAGCCACTGAAGGGATTAGAGTAGGCACAACTAAAGCTTGACCGACAATTGCCATTTCACATAAGCGCATAGCCTCAGGGTTAGCTTTAACTGTGACTACTTTATTGTTACAAATGAACTTAATACGTTTATACAAGGTAGACAAGACTGCACCCATAACATGAATCCACGGTCTACCAAGAAGAAGGTTATACGGTAATTTTTCTGACATAACATATACAAGGGTAGGTACTAAAATGGGTCCAAGTTGCAAAGGTAATACTATTGTACCTAGAGCTTGTCACATGACATTATCGAACCCATGAATAACAACATAAGAAGTATTAAGAGAAGATGATTCAATATTAATCTTAGGTAATAGATCAATACTACACATATTGAGTGTCGAACTGGCGTCAACGAGAGTACGTCTAATGCCAATTTTATTAATGTTGACTATAATCATTAGAGGATCTGCTTGCTTCTATACTTCTGGAGGTAGGAGTTCTTGCAGATAGAACGTAATATTCAACAAATCTGCATGAATAAGAGCCATCAACGCATCAGCATCTACCGGCCTAGCAGAAGAAGGCAAGAGGATATTTTGTAAGGCTTCCTGAAGCATACCTTGATAAACCAAAGCAGACTGAAGCAAGTCCCATAGTGAGATCTTATCTGGAGTAACCTGAGGTTACTCGACAAGATCGTAATCACTAGGTGCTTTAGTCGTAGGTTTAGGTACTTGAGGAAGACTTGGTTGTTTATTCATACTATTCTCATAAGTATGGGCTACCACTCTATAAGAGGGAGCCTTAGAAAGATTAGGGGAACCACCATCAAATGGAACACCATCAATAGAACAAATCCATTTAGAAGAATGACTAGCTGGAGTCATGTAAATGACCAGTCTCTTAGGCCTTTAAGAGGCAACATAGAAAAATATTCCATTTACTGAATCATCACAACTAGTAGGAAAATTATTTGAATACATATTCTAAACATTGATCCAAACATGATCAAATGTGGAATAATTGTTTGGAGAAACGTTCTCAACATCGATCCAGGGAGAATCAGATGTGGAAGGAGGTTCATCGTTTGCTAATGCACCATCTCTAGAAGAGAGTGCATCCGAACAAAGATAAGATTCACCATTCAAAAATGCAATGTCTACATAAGAGAGTGCATTGGAAGGTATAGGAGATTCATCACTCCTATAATAATTGTTTGGAGAAACGTTCTCAACATCAATCCAGGGAGAATCAGAGGTGGAAGGAGGTTCATCATTTGCTAATGCACCATCTCTAGAAGAGAGTGCATTCGAACAAAGATAAGATTCACCATTCACAAATGCAATGTCTACAAAAGAGAGTGCATTGGAAGGTATAGGAGATTCATCACTCATAGATGCATCATCTCTAGAAGAGAGTGCATTTGTATGAAGAGAAGGTAAAGTAATATTGAGAAAGGTATCAATTGTGATTTCATCTTCTTGCAACAACATATCCTCTGAAGCCAGAGGACTTTCATGAGAAGGATCAAAGACACCAAGTGGCATGGGAAAAGCCAAGTCACTATCACATGCATGAAATGGAATATCATTAACATCTTGAAAAAAATTAGATACTAAACTAATAAAAGAGGATATTAAATCCATTACAAATTTTTCGGTATTTTCTATGTTTTAGAAATTCACGTTTTTTGAGGTCTTTGGAGTAGAATTTGAGGTCGGAACTTGCGTTGGTCCCTAAAATTCAATTGTCGAAGGCACTAATATTTTAGGGACTAAACAAGTTCTCTAGGAGACCTTTCCAACGGTGCAAATAGTTTTGAATTTCAAGCACCGAGTCAAAAGTTATGACCCCGTAAATAAATTCATAGTTTTTCAGAAGCTTTTCTCTTCACGTTGGGTTCACCAAAATGTAATATAGGGGGATTCGCTACTCACAAGTTCTCATCAATCATAGAGCCTCACGGGGCGAACTTCCCTAAACTACCTCAATGGAACAACGACGAGAGTTTCATAATCTGAAAGAGCAGGTCACAGAGATTATCTAGACAAACTGACAAGCTCTCGACCAAAGGATGACAGTGTGGCGTGTTGGCATCCCAGAGTCGTACTGGCATCTCGTACGGACCAAAGAGTGAGTTTATCATAGAAAATGCTTAAGTGACTACTTCTATTCTGACTATTGAGAATTTATAGGATGCGTTAAAGTAGTAGAATGCAATAGAACTCAAATAAAGTGAAGTAAAACTAATAAAGATAAGAAGAAGAAAGGAAAGAAATACTTACAACCACATGAGTGATGAAGCCTCCAGTACGAAACAAATGTCTTCAAAACTTGCAAGTGTCATATCTGGAGAGAATGTTGGGGCTGTATAGGGGTTTGCCTCAGTCAAACCCCCGTTTTGGTGTTCCCGCCTCCATGAACAACCAAGAAGATAGAGAGAAAAGAGAACTGAAATGGAAAAATCCATGGTGAAAGCAAAACCTTCTTAGGAGTAGAACCCGCACCACAAAGTAAGCGTGTGATAAAAGCAAACCCCGCTCGAGGAGGAGAACCCGTATCACAAAAGAGGTGATAAAAGCAAACAATGCTCGAGGAGGAGAACCCGTATCACCAAGTAAGTATTTAAATAGTAAAGTAGATATGAAATCTCAAGATGCTCACAAGCATAAGGCAAAGGATTTGCAAGAGTGTTGTAAAGGGAGCTTGAGAGAGCTTGAAGCTGCTACAACAAGCTGCATGAAGTTGTGCAAGCAAGTGATGGAGTGAGGCTAAAAGCTGGAATGAAGCTAGAGAAGTGCTAGCAAGACTTGGAAGAAGTTAGAAGATGCAAATGGATGGAAAGAACATATTAAAAAGGAAGAAAAGAAGCTTTTCGAGCAGTTATAGAGAATCTCGAGCCGTTTCCACTAACAAAACTAGCTGACAAGTGGAAAACATGCTCGAAAAAGGTCATTTGAGTGCTGACACATCACAGGACGCTAGCGCAATGCGTGGACATCCGCGCGGTAGGCTAGTGTCTAGACACGTCACGCTACAAAACAATGCAAACCAGAAAGGCACAAAGTCCAATGCAAAGTTGACACGGGAGGGTAGTTGCTGAAAAGGGGTGTTGGAGCATCTTGAGAGGGAAAGAGGTTGATGCAAGGGCTAAAATGAGCCTACTTAAGATGCTAAGGGAGTGGACACTATAGCAAATGCAAGAATGTATGCGAAATTGTGAGGGGTGCAATTTTATGCTTATACATAAAGCTATTCCAAAGTTATTGCAAATTTTTTTATCAATGAACTCACAAAATATTTAGATTTCTAGGAGGCTATATCAATGGTTTTCCATATTTTTGTAATCAAAATTAATATCTTTTGATTCATGGAAATTTTGTTTGGATAGAGATGATCATGCTATAATTGTTAATTATGGCAACAAGTTTAAAGTTCTTTAATGATTACTTATTTTAAATAGAATAAATAGTTATGGAAAAAGAAGAGTGGAAGAAAATTAAAAGAAAATAAAATGAATTAAGTTGTGAAAATTCACAACCCACAACTCAAAAAAATGAAGTTGTGAAAAATCACAACTCATTTGAAACTTCCACTTGAATTTGTTATTAAGTAGTTAGTTATCATGTGAGTTCATGTGCCAAAATTCACCATGCATGCACCATCTCACTCCATCTTTTACACCAATTTTTTGAAGATTGGAGGAAATGCATGCTAATCAAGAAGCATAAAACTAGACGAACCATGCAACATATATGCAAAAATGGATATGTTGAAAAGTTTTTAGAAAATTCAAGAAAATGCATCAGAGGATATGGAGTGATAAAGCTAGGAAAGAGCAAGGACGTGTGAATTGTAGGTCCAAGAGAGTTAGAAGAGCAGGAAGCGTAAACAAGACATGCAATTTGTTTGGTAAGGCATATAACTATACTTTGCAACATTTTTTAGCATATTCCCAGCCTGTGCCAAAGCGGGAGCGTTGGAACAGGGCTTAGGTATCCTTAAAAGCATACTTATCAGATGTTGGAAATGGTTTGATGGACATACTTTCAAAATGTGGAAGCATAGACAAGGCTCCTGAGTTGTTTAGCCAAATGCCTTAAAGAAATGTGGTTTTAATTGAATGCCTTAATTGCAGGATATGCACAAATTTTTTTTTTGAAAAGGATTTAGAAGCGTTCATTTCAAGCAAATGGAATTGGCAAGTGTGAAGCCAACCTCTGTAAATTTTACTGGCATCCTCCAAGCCTGCGCCAAATTGAGAGCTTTATAGCAGCATATTGGCATCCATGAAAGCATAAAGGATTTTTGTCAAATGTTATAGTTGCTACTGCTATGGTAGATGTGCATGTAAAAAGTGAAAGCATAGACAAGGCACGACAACTATTCGACAAAATGCCTCAAAGAAATGTGGCCTCGTAGAATGCCACGGTTGCAGGATCGACACAAAAATGGTTTTGTTTACAAGGCTTTAGAATCCTTCAATCAAATGAAATTGAACTCAACCTGTGAAGCCACTCTCTGCAAACTTCCCCAACATCCTCTTGGAATCAATAGCCATTTTGAAGAAGAAATAAAAGCAATTTTGAATTATATATACAATTATTTATATTCCCCTTCCACCTTATTATCTCCTTCTCCCATACTGCTACATTATGTTTACTAATTAAATATATGTTTTTCTTGTCACAACATTAGATATTGGAGTGAAAAGATATTTTTTGAGGGAGAGTGAATTGTTAAGAAAGGGCATATAGTTGAGAAAGCTTTTGATCTGTTATCAACAGTAATCAAAATCTACAAAAAAATAGATTAAACATAGCACACAACAAAAAATAGAGGATACAAAGGATACCAATTGCACACATACGCATATACAACAAAAGAACCCAGTTACAGAATGTTGTAATAAGCAAAAAATTTTGCTCTCTTTTTGCTTACAAAACTGATTTTAGATGCCTCTATAAATAGAGGTCTTAGAGTTCTCCAGAAAATACTTTACAGTCAAAAACATGCATAAAATGTGGATGTAGGAGGAGATATTAGACAAATACACAGTTCTACTGAAGTCTTCTCTTCGGTGACATTAAAATACACATTTTTAGCTAGATATTGACGAATGGTTGCAATCACATTTCTATCCAGCTTTTTCCAATCTTCATCCGCCATCATTGTGGGTTTCTTTGATATTCCTTCAATTGGCCAATATTATCCTTCAAAATCAATATATCCTCCATTTGGGATTTCCATAGGGAAAAATTAGCCCCGTTTAACTTCTCCATATCGCTCACTATTGCTGCCTCTATGCCTGCTCAATGAAGCCCTACACACACCAAAATTTCCAATAGCCTGGCTCTGACACTAGTTATTAGGACTTGAATGGAGGATGTGTGTGATGAAAACGATAATAAACTATACAGTAGTGCAAAAAATCACATAAAATAAAGGATATAGAGGATACGAATTGCAAACATATCATATACAACAGAAGAGCCCAAATACATAATGTTGTTGCAGAATAAGCAAAACTTTTTGCTTACAAAAATGATTACAGATGCCTCTATAAATAGAGGTCCTAGAATTCTCCAAAAAATAATTTATAGTCAAAAACATACATAAAATGTGGATGTAGGAGGAGAGATTAGACTGTCGGTGGAAGAGAATGGCGGTGAGAAGCTTCCATTTTAAATGCTACAGTTGGGATCTAAACTTCTATTTTAAATGTTGTTTGACCTGGCTGCAAGCTTTATTTCACACCTTTATTTGCTTCATGTCACGTGTTTTAACATTCTCCCACTTGAAGCAAATGAAGGGTTCTGAATAAGCTGTAATCATCAAGTCACCCCCATGCCTACCATGTCTCTACATAGCTCATGCTTTTCTCTTGGAAAAATTTTAGTGAGCATATCAATAGGGTTCTTATCTATATGGATCTTTTCCAAGGATAATTGTCCTTCCTCCAACACATGCTGAATCCAATGATACCTCAAGTCAATATGTTTGGTTTGTGAGTGAAAAGTTGAGTTTTTTTCCAAGTGAATGGCACTCTAAAGTTATCACAATATAACACATACTTTTCCTATTTGATTCCTATCTCTCCTAGGAATCGTTGCATCCACAACATCTCTTTGCAAGCTTCCATCGCAGCTACATATTCTACCTTTGTTGTGGAGAGAGCTACTATTTGTTGTAGTTTGGATACTCAAGATACCACAACACCTACAAATGTATACAAATAACCAGTGGTGGAATTTCTAGTGTCCAAGTCTCCAACCATATCTGCATTTGTAAATCCTTCAAGCACCATTTCAGTATTTCCAAAACATAAAAATTAATGACTAGTACCCTTGAGATACTTGAAAATCCACTTTTCTACTTGCCAATGTTGTTTTCCTGGATTTGCAAGGAACCTGCTCACTACTCCCATTGAATGTGCAATATCCAAACGAGTGGATATCATGACATACATCAAGGTACCAACTACTGAAGCATAAAGAATCTTTTTCATTTCCTCCTTCTCCTTGTCATCACAAGGGCATCAATTGACACTCAAATTGAAATGAGAAGCAAGAGGTGTACCAATTGGCTTGGCATCCTTCATATTAAATCTTTTTAGCACCTTTTCAATATATTTTTATTGTGATAGTCACAATTTTTTCTCCTTTCTATCACAAATGATCTTCATGCCTAATATTTGTTGTGCTAGACCCAAATCCTTCATTGAAAACTGATTTCCCAAATCCTTCTTTAACCCGTTAATCATATTCTTATCCTGTCCAACAACTAACATATCATCCACATAACAATAATATAATGAAATTTCCCTGATCATATATCTTGATGTAGAAACAATGATAAGCCTCTAGTCTATTAAAACCATGCTCCGACATAAATGAATCAAATTTCTTATACCACTAGCGAGGTTCCTATTTCAACCCATAGAGACTCTTCTTCAACCTGCAAACCAAGTTCTCTTAACCTTTTATTTTAAATACTTCTGGCTGCTCCACATAAATATCCTCTTCCAAATATCCATGAAGGAAGGTTGTCATTATGTATCTAATTGTTCACACTCCAAGTCTAAAGCAGCAGTGAGACCAAGAATAACTCTAATGGATGACATTTTAACAACAGGTGAAAATATTTCAGTGAAGTCAATACCTTCTTTCTGAGCAAATCTCTTCACTACCAGCCTTGTTTTGTATCTTTCCTTCTTCTTGTCACCCACATGCTTGATATTGTACACCCATTTGTTTTGTAGGGATTTTCTTCCTTTTGGAAGCTTTACCAACTCGAAAGTTCTATTTTCCAGCAAGGAGTTCATTTCTGCCTCCATCGCTTTCTTCCATTCTTTGCTATGCTCATCTTTACAAGCTTCCTGAAAACCATTAGGTTCACCTTCATCAATTAATAGAACATAGTTTGAGGGTGTATACCTTTGTGAAGGCTTATGAGGCCTAGTGGCTCTGCGAACCAACTGTGGTGTTGTGTTTTTAGGTTGAATATCTTGTAAAGGCTCTTGTAGGGTTTCTTCTTGTTGTTGTTCCACATTCTCATCTTGTTGTTCATCATACTCTTGATCTTACTGCCCATTTTCTTGCATTGGTGGGATATTTTCTTCTTGTTCATCAAACCTGTCAACAATTTTCTTAACCTCCAAACTACCTGTAGTCCTCTTAAACATCTCTAACTCATTATATTTAACATCTCTGCTTCTAATAATCTTATTTTTAACTAGATCCCATTAACGATAACCAAATTCACCATCTGCATATCCCAAGAAAATGCATTTCATAGATTTATCATCTAGCTTAGTTCTATTCTCTTTTGGAATATGCAAAAATGCTTCACATCCAAATATTTTCAAGTGAGAATAATTCACCTTCTTACCAGTCCAAACATCTTCAGGAATGTCATCATCCAAGGCTGTAGTAGGAGATCGATTTATGAGATAACAGGTTGTCCTCACTACTTCTGCCCAAAAATGCTTTTCTAAATCGTAATTTGACAACATACTCCTCACCTTTTTTATGATAGTGCAATTCATCCTTTCTACAACATCATTCTGTTGAGGAGTACCAAGGACAACCTTCTCATGCTTAATTCCAAACCTATTGCAATATTCCTTGAATGCATTTGAGGAGTATTCTCCACCATTATCTATACTCAAGTACTTGAGCAATTTGTTAGTTTCTCTTTCAATAGCAGCATGGAACTTCTAAAATATCTCAAATATGTCATCTTTGCTTTCAATAGGGTAGACCCAAACCTTTCTAGATGCATCATCTATGAATGTTACAAAGTATGATGCTCCTCCTAATGATTTAATATTAATAGGCCCAAATGCATCTGAGTGTATCAATTCTAACAAAATTTCCTTCCGTTCATGACCACCTCTAAGAAATGATACTCTTCGTTGCCTACCATAAATATAGTGCTCACAAAGATCAAGATTATAAGATTTCAAACCTAGTAGAAAATTTTTCCCATGAGGATTTTTAGGCCGTCTCACTCATATGACCCAAGCGCCTATGCCATAAATCTATCGAGTTTCCTTCTTTTGCAACAACAGTTGTATATGATCTTTCTATCATTATTGTCAATGTATACAAAGTCCTAGTCTTGGGTCTTTAGCCATGACCAATGCTCCTTTGATGATTTTCTAGCCACCTTTTTCAAAGCTTACAAAATAGCCTTCACCATCCAATCAGCCCACAGAGATCAGACTCATGAATATTTTTGGTACATGCCTAACCTCTTTCAATAGGATATCTTGTCCTTCCTTCATCTTAATCTTGACATCTCCCACTCCAACAATGCTGCAAAAATGATTATTTCCCAAATGCACTCTACCATAATCACCAAGATTATATGCAACAAAATTCTCTTTGCATGGAGTTACATGGTGAGATTCCCTAGAATCAAGGATCCAATCAAAGCTACTACTAGAGGTATACAAGCATACATCTTCTACTAAAACAGTAAGTAAAACATCTCCATTTGTAGCTATAGCAGTGGTCTCACCTTCATTTGTGCTAGTTGGCTTCTGATTTTGATCTTTCTGGCTTTGCTTCCAGACTCGACACTCTCTTCACGTGCCTCAACTTTCCACAATGATAACAAGTGATCCTGCCCCTTTTTGATTTGGATCGGCCTCTCGATCTTGAGCATGCTTGATAGCCTCAATCAATCCTCCTACCATGATCAACTAGGGCTAGAGCTTCTCCTCCCTATTTTTCCGCAATTGACTTTCATCACAGCTCCTCATTTATTGTGTTGTTGCTGACATCATCAATCTTCAGGGTTCCTGTAGGCGCTAAAGTGCTCATAGCGACAATCAAATTTTCCTAGTTGTCTAGCATAAACACATTAGTAAAATAGCTCTAATTTCACCATCCAAAACAATTTTAACTGAGGCAAGCTAACTAGTAATGATATTAAATTCATTTAAATGTTTTGCAACTGTTAAGCACCCTCCATCTTAAGATTATATAGCCTCTTCATTAAGAACACCTTATTTGATGTCGTGTTCTTTTCATATAGATCATGAAGGTTTTGCCATAGTTCTACTGTTGTCTTCTCTTTGACAACATTAAAATACACATTTTTAGCCATATATTGATGAATGGTTGCAATCGCCTTTTTATCTAGCTTTTTCCAATCTTCATCTACCATCCTTGTGGGTTTCTATGATATTCCTTCAATTGGCCAATATTGATCCTTCAAAATCAATATATCCTCCATTTGGGATTTTCATAGGGAAAAATTAGCCTTGTTTAACTTCTCCATATCACTCATTGTTGTTGCCTCCATGCCTGCTCAACGAAGCCCTACACACACCAAAACTTCCAACAACTTGGCTTTGATACCAGTTGTTAGGACTTGAACAGAGGATGTGTGTGATGACAACGATAATAAACTATACAACAGTGCAAACAATCACAAAAAAAAGGAACAAAGCAAAAATAGAGTAAAGACGTGCTCATTAAAAAAAAACAAGAAAGGCACTATGAACACACACAACAAAATATAACAAAAGATCCCAAATACAGAGCATTTGCTACTACACAAGCATAACTTTTTTCTCTCTTTTTTCTTACAAAAATGCTTATAGATGCCTCTATAAATAGAGGTCTTAGAATTCTCCAGAAAATACTTTACAGTCAAAAACATGCATAAAATGTGGATGTAGGAGGAGAGATGAGACCGTCGATGGAAGAGAATGGCAGTGAGAAGCTTCCATTTTAAATGTTGTAGTTGGGAGAAGCTTCTATTTTAAATGTTGTTTGACCAGGCTATAAGCTTTATTTCGAACCTTTATTTGCTCCATGTCACGTGTTTTAACAAAAATGACATTATTGATCTCAACATTACTGAAATGGCATTTCAAATTCTTCGTGTGAATGGATATGAAATAACTCATACCCAGGTTGACCGTTAGTTGTTGATTACCTTTGCTAGTTTGATAGATATTCTATTTTATCAAACTTAGCCAAGAACAGTGGAAGATCAATTGACACAACCAAGAATATGCATAAACAATATCGGTTAGTAAAACTATAATATTTCTGGTTTTATATAAGAGCCTTACAATCTCAAAAATTACTTCAAAACTCAGTGGCAATAGGATTATAGTAGTTCAAACTATGGCTAATATGTTCCACGGTGTTTCGAGGATGGGGATGGGGGACGACAGGGACACATTTTCGAGATGTCCCCTAGGGGGCATTTTTAGAGGACAGCAGGAGATGACGATATATATATATATTCAAATTTTTCAAAATTCATTAATATATTATAGAGAGAGGGGGAAAGAGAGAGAGATAAGTCAATAACTGATAACAACAATAACAAATCGTAAATAAATCACGAGAGCAGTAGTATAACAACACAATAAATGTCAATGAAACATTACAATGTACCAGTCTCAAACATCAATAAAACCATGGTTCAAAAGTAAAAAAAACAAGAAAGCCCCAATAGTGCAAATCTCTTAGGTAGAGTACATAACTTCTTAGCCTTGGACGTTGATGCTTCTGAGATATTCAAACTACTCTTGACACACAAAGCAAATTACCCTTAAGATGGATCGAGAAGTACGCTTCCTAACATTGGTAACTAAAAATGCACATGCATTTTATCCAAAAGAGCTCTCGACAAACAGGCATGCAGTTGGGAAACCTCAAATTTCTTAGGCCTATAACATTCTTCAAAGTACTACAATGGCTTCTGGATAGAAAAGCAAGGTAGAAAGTTATTCACACACTAAAGGCACACAAGGAATACAGTAACATGCACAAAAAATATACAGTACCATAAACACAAAATATATGCAAAGTTGATACAAACAAAAAATATACAATAACATACACACAATATATGCAAATCTGCATCAAAGAATCATAAAAGCATTAGTTTTTTATGTTATTTTTGCTGCTGAAGTGTCCATGTCTGTTTGTGGACAGCTAGTTGTCCCCGAGATGGCGAGGGATGTCCCTGACATCCCCTACTTGTTCCCAAATGGACGTTGACATTTCCTGCCGTCTAGTTGTCCCCGGGACGGCGAGGGATGTCCCCGACATCCCCTACTCCTCCCCAAATAGACATTGACATTTCTTGCCGTTTCCTATTGATTTACCTGGTTCGGGGACGGCAAGGGGACATCCCCCGTCCCACGACGGTTGGGGATGGGGAGGAGAGGGGACACGTCCCCGTGTAACATAGCTCAGAAACTATTGACATTTGGCCAGACTCTTCTACATAGCATTTCAAACCTATTGACCCTCATTACATTGCAGCTATATAGAGCCAACAGTTGACAGAGTTTCAAAGATGAATCCACAACAGTAGCAACGCAGATATGATAATTGCAAACCAGCTGGAATATCATCGTAGAAGGCTTCAACACAACCAAATAATGCCCAGTAACCGACCTTGAGACAGGAAGACATCACACTAATAACTGATATCTAATGAACTCGATGCTGCTGTAGGAGTCCTCTAGATATGACGCAACCTTCTGGGAAATGTTCTCAGACTACCAGCGATGGTACAGAGGTTGCCAAGATGATTGCTTCATATATTCATAATTCTCCAATGTTTGTCCTGTAGCGGCTTTGCCAAATACTCCACGATTTGCGTAGATGAACCCAGCAATAATATTTTCTCTGGCGCTGCCTGTTCCTACCAACGTCTTTGTCTTATTATCGGTTTTTTCAGGATTCACGACTTATGCTGGGCAGATATTTCAATTTTCTGAAGCTGCGATTGTCTTATTCTCACCTTTGACAGCCCACGATCTTCCTTAATATATTCCTGCAAACTTCCCTTTGCTGACTCAACCTTTGAATATGGAAAAGCTTGTCCAATTAAACCTTTCAAAAGCCCGATTATCTTTAAAGAAATTAGGGGAGCTGCTAGCTTGTTACCTCGTCTTATGCGCTAAGCCTCCCAAGTTTGTCTTTTCTCCAAGATGGTCTCCTCCTTGGTTTGCATTTAGCCGCTGAATGAAGACAAATTTAGGTTGTCTTTTTCCCTTATATAACACCATTCTTTACAAAATAAAATTCAGATGGACAATTCGGTGCTATTATCCTATAATATTATCACCCGACAAGGCAATAGGACCGATTGCAGCATATGGTGTTCTGGCGGCAGAGATTATGTTTGGCTTCGATTATAGTAAGAAATCGATGGCCTTCAGAAAAAGACGAATCACTCCCACAATCCCAAAGAATAATATTACTTTGTCTTATCGCTTGCTTCAGACCAGACGGCTTCTTATAAATACTTATGTATCTCAATCAATATAGTGTCTATATGATCTGGAAATTGAAAATTTATACCATAAATCCGACAATGGCTTATATAATAATAAATCTCTTTAATACTGAAATCACCATAAAACTCTGAATATGCAGATAGTCAAATTATCAAAAATATTAACTATTCAAGGCACTTGATTTATGGAATAAGTCTAATGTATGTCAACTCCGTTGTGAATCCACTCCGGAAAAGAGCTAAGTTTTCGTTCAACCCTTTTTCAATCGGCTGAAAGTTTTTGTCCTCAAGATGTTTGCTGAATCTGAGATTCAAATTTTGCAAAAATGCATTAGAAATATTTCTCAACAATGGATGCGCAAATGCTTTACCCTCAACTCCTTTTAAAGGTTCCAAGGAATCTTCTAGAAGAAACCAACTTGCAACTAACTCCAGCTTAGAAGAAATTTATTTAATAACTTGTGACTTAGAGTCATCTACTTTGAAATATGTTAATTTTTGAACAATTTAAATTAATTAAATCATTTTATCAAAATTTTGGGGACATTATAGGATATCTTATGTCTTCAAGTATGTGTTAATTTTTTATTAGAGTCTTCATATTATTTTTCAAGTCATACCACAGACAAATATGGACATAGAGTTTTTTTGTTTATGGATGTTTTTCATAAACAAATGTATTTCACAACTTTAAGAATAAAAAAGGCAATTCATTTTCCTTACAAAATAATTTGAAAGCAAAATAAGGACTATGTTGGGTTTGTATCTAACCTTTAGATATCTAATACACGCACTCGAAAAGAGTAATTAATTAAAAGACAAAACCCAAATTCTAGTAAAGGCAAGCATACAAACTCTCCTTTTATTATTCTAATTTTATTCAAGTTCATATTGTGTGTTAATAGCCAAATGATATCATAACTCTCTATTTCTTATAGGTGTAATATGTTATGAGATATACCCATGGAGATGTAGAGTAGCTAGATGGGAGGCATGGAATTCTATCCAAATATTTAGATAAGACACAAATGCTTGGATGTTGTTGGAGAGAATCTATAAGTAAGCCCTAACAACCTTTTTTGAAATAGAAAGGCAATTCAATTAAAGTATCAAACCTTAATTGTTTTGATAATTCTTTCTTTTAGGGTGTCAAGTGAATGGAGCCAAAAAAAAATAGAACCAACAATATTGGATTTCAATATCTTACAGTCTCACTAGCAAAATGAACTCAAAAAATTTGTCAAGTAATAAAACTATATCTAATTTCTTTGTGATAGTTAATATCAAATTTTATATTAATTTTGTGTACGAATTAACTCAACAATATTTTCTAACTAATTTAATTTAAATCCTTAGATTTATTTAGAATGATTAACATAACACACAAGATTTTCAAATTCAACTAAGACAATATTGAAAAGTAAATCTATTCATAATCTAATCCTAAATTAATTATTTAAAAAATATTAAAATATTAAAAGAATGAAAATAAAGGTACATAAATGAGCTTATCTATCTATAATTTAAACATTGGTCGCCAAGTCTCCCAATTAGGCAATCATAACCATCAATTTATAATTGATCATCCAACAAACAATAACTTAATATACACATATCGCAATGCAACTAAAACATGGTAAAAATTGACATGCTGAGGAATACCATATTGAAACATGTGGGTGATCCAAACACCATACAATGCAAGCACAATATTCACAACAAAACTATTAATATAAATAATGAATTTGAAACACCAATAAGTACTCAAAGCAATAAGCACAAGCATGACCTATGCATCCCATGATATATATATTTGGAAAACAATGTTGAAACCAAGACATCTAAAGGCAGCAAATGCATGGGCATCACATTTAATTAATTTAGTTTTATAAGGTGGAGGTCTATTATAAAATATAAATTTAACAATTTTGTATGTGGTTATTTTGTCCAAGCATTTCAAGGTGTGTTCATGTAATTTTATTGAAAATGTATTGAAATTATGATTTTTTTTAATCTTGTGGGCCTAAAGTGTTAGTATAAAAGAAGTTATTATTTTCATCAAGTAATTTTATTTTTAAAAACTTAGAAAAGAGGTAAATTGGATTTGGAATAATTATGTAATAGAAGATCAATCTTTTTGTTAAGTTTAAAAAGCATAATTGTGAAATATTACACTAAAAAGGGTCACCCAAAAAGACTAGTTTTTGCATATTTTAATTTTAGGATTTCAACCAAATATTGGAGGTACAAAAATCAATGCAACATCAATTTAAGTCTTTTGTGAGCCTTGCAATTTTTTGAAGCATTTATATAAGTGGAAATATCACCATTTAATTAGCTCCCTATCCTTGTTTCCATAACCCTCTCAACCAATCAAAGAGGCTATCTATATGGGCCATCAAGTACCTATTATTTATAGTTTCCTTATTCAACATGCAATAGTATATGCAAAGCTACATGGTGCCATATTTCCTTCTAAAAAATGGTTTGGAGCACTTGAAGATGAAAAACTTAGTTGATCAATCTTTTTTCTAGCATCCTATTGAGTTGTACTTTAGCTCACGTATACCAGTCAAATTCATTCAATGAGGAGATTTGGAAAATGGGATTTATTTGGGCACCATCTCTATGTTGTCCCACGTTTTTTGTTGTGTCAAAAGATTGATCTATCAACACTTGATACAAATGGAAGAGAATGGATCGCACAAGAGGTGATTAGTCCCTTGTCATGAATCTTGAGGGGAGTGCTGACCATTTTCCAACAATCTCCCCCTCAATGTTACCCAAGGGTATTCAAACCTATGACCCAACACTTTGATACCAATTGTTGGCCCACGTTTTTATTGCGTCAAAAGATCAATCTATCAACACCTGATACAAATTATAGTAGAGACATGAATCACACAGGAGGCGGTTAGTACCTTGTCATGAATCCTGAGGGGAGTGGTGACCATTTGCCAACACTCTATAAAAAATTTAAAATCCCTCTTAGGAGGTATACCCAAGAGTTCTTCTAGGAATATGTCGCTAAATTCTTGAAGTAGAAGGTAGTTACTTATTATTGTTGTAAATAGGTATTTTTTCTAACTAGTTATTAGTGGGGTCTTATTTACATGTTAAGTCCACTTAGGTCCTAGACATACTTAAGTTGTTTAGGTAAGATTTTATCTTTTTAGCTTTTATTGAATATTAGTGTCCTAGGTCATTTAATGATGGATCATGTCATTTATTAATGACATCAACCGTACTTCATCACACTTTTTCTATATAAACAAGGTTATTGTACACACTTGGAAGATACCTCATCATCATATTTGATAGATCTTAGTATCAAGCAAGCTCATTTCTTGCACACTCTCTTGTAGAAGGTTTTCATTATTTTTATAGGTGATCTTGGGATAGAGCTAATTTTCAGCTCCTACACTTATTTCTATTATATTTATCATTTATATTTTCTACTTAAATTGAATATAAAGGACAAACTTTGATAATATATTTCCATAACTATTTAGTAGAAATATTTTTATTTCCCTTGATCATTTTTCCTCCTTTAAGGGTAATTAAAATCCATTAATCATCTAAACATTACTCTTTTTTTCCTACAATTTATTTGGTACTTATGATTTTGTAACCAATCAGTTCCTACAATAATATCATTTGATACTAGGGGTATAACTAACCAATATAGTTTAGTGATCATAGTTCCCACCTAAATTTGTAATTATTCTACTCCATTTTTTTATTTATTTTCTCTACCATTTACATATCTCTACACTTCGCCCTTCTTGTTGTTTTATTGTGTGTATCCCCACATTACTTAATACATTTCGGTGATAAATAATTAGTTGAAATATAATCTAATAAAATCAAAACTTGAATTTATTTATTCTATCTTATAATTTTGCTATCAAGGATAGAAAATCCTCATTGCTTTTTAACAACAATGAATATCCTATGTTTCAAACATTGTCCTTTTTAGGCTCAAGGAAGTGTCAAGAAAAGTGATATTTTCCACAACTCCAAAAGCCCTTAGTAGGTCCCCTGGATTGTACCGATATTTTGTTAACCCTTATATTTTGTGTTTTATCCATAGTTACAATCTTTTATATAAGGTTAATGTTGTAATGAGTACTTGATTTCTATCATTTTATTACTGTTGTATTAGATTTAGTAAATGCTATTCTTGGAGATTTTTTCCCTCCAATTTGATGGTATTTTTTACTAATTTATTTTGGGTTTGAAATTTCTACCTTGCCTTTTCTATGGAATATTATTATCTTTTACCTTTTAAGTAGACTCAATGCTAGGAACTAGGTCTACAATAATAGTCTTGTTAATATCATGCATTAATACTTATTGTAGACCTAGTTTAAATTTTGTTGTATTGGTCTCTTCATCCCATATAAAATATGCACCATAGAGGAGACTCATAAAATCTTCTTTATTCTAGTATAGTACTAGTCCCCTGTGGTAATAACTAATATTTATCCCTTTTTTCTCTATATGAGTGTTTGAAAAGTATATTTTCTAGAGCTACTATTTAAACAATCGTGTGGTATAAGTTCTATTTTGTATCATTCTAGAGCACCAATGTGTTCTCAACACAAGGTAGATTCTTTATTTAATTTACAAAAATCCAATTCATTACTTATTGTGAGAGGATAAGTCTTGTAGCCTAAATCACTTTTTCAAATTAACCATCAAAGCCTCAACAATATTCTTAAGGAAGGAAGATAATTCTACCCTTCTTTCCTACCTTCTCTAGGTATGTTTAAATTTAAAAATTTATCTCCTAGAACGATCATTTATTTCTCTTCCTCATCCCTTTATCTCTAATTTTATATTTTGGTTTTGGTTATTATTTGAATTATTGTGTCTAGTTTATCAAAACCTTTTAGGACATTAATTTTCTAAGATCAAACTACACTCAAATACCAATTGATTATCTTAGCTTAGGCTACATGGTATTGTTAGGTATTGTTTATAAGTTCAAACATCATTATATTACTGGTTTAGGTATCATGAAAATGACCATAGTCCATTATTTTATTTTGAATCCTATAATGCTATTGAACTAAATTTAGGTTATATGATCTTTTCATTACCATCATGTTCAAGCAAACATTTATTAGAGTACTTCAAGTATATTTTAAATATTAATTAAAATCTTGTAATTTAGGATAAATTATTACAAGGTACTAATAAATGTTGTTAGGAGCATACTCTACTATGCTTATGTCTAAGTTCCTCAATCAATGAGTGCCTTTATTTTAATCATTTCCTGATGCAGGAGCATCCAGTGGTGTAAGGACAATCTTGCATCACCCAAAAATAGTTAAATTTCAAGTTTCTCATTTTTTAGATGTTTTTACATTTTTGGATACCCTTTTTGTCATAATGAAATTCCCAATTTACGGTTTTTATTTTCTATTCCTGGGTTGAAAGATATTGTAGTTTTAGTTTCCCATATTTGCACCTAAAAATCTTCTGAGTTAGATTTGAGGCACTTAGAGTTCCCGGATCGGCCCTGAAACTTGCTAAAATTGGCATAGTGGATTTCGAACGTGTTATTGACTTCGAGACCTTTCCAACGGTTCAAACAGTTCACGAATCGGAGTCTCGATCAAAAGTTATGGTCCCGGGAAGTTGGCGCACTTTCTAGAAGATACAATTGCAAATGTTCTTTTGAAATTTGAACTTCAAGTTGTAATTTTTTGGCGCCAAACCGCCTAAACTCAAATTTGAATGTTGTTTTAGCTCCAAACTAAAGAGGAGCTCTATTTATGGGCGGGTTTCTAATTTTTGGGTAACTTTTTGGGGACAAGCTCGCATATTGCGAAAGGGTGATTCTGTAGCTTTCTGTAACTTGCATGTGTTGTAGAACTTGGGGATTTGAGATCCTCTGCATGTAAGAAGCTCCATTCTCTGAATAATAAAATTATTCTCTTTGTTTGTGGGTTATTTTCGGTCTCATCGCGGCCCCCATCAAGTAGTATCGTGAGCCAGTTTTCTTGAGCGTGTGGACAGATCGTCGATCGTGAGGTAGTTCGCACCAGGACCATGGTTGTGGGTCGAGGTCAAGAAAGATGCCTCCAAGAGTGATGCCTGGTAGGCGTGGTGGTGCCAGAGGTGGAAGAAATGCTGGTGGAAGAGATGAACTAGCAGCCCTCCAAAGACAGATTGATGCGAACGTTACAAGAGTAGTTGAGAAGAGGGTTAAACCTGAGGGAGGAAAGTAAGGATGAAGGGGAGGAAGAAGGTTCAAATGTAGAAGAGGAAGAAGAAGCAATTGATCAAGACTAAATGCGGCTAATAAGGGCCATTTCGAAGATCGGGAAAAGACCCAGAGCAGAAGTCCCCAGTTATTCCGGAAGTCTGAACCCGGAAGAGTTGATCGAATCGGATCAACGAGCTAGAAGAATATTTTGAGTATGAGGGAAATAGAGGACCCATCGTGTTAACTTTGTGAAAATGAAGTCGAAGGGCCATGCCAATAGTTTGGTGGAAAGAGGTCCAGTTGGAAAGAAATCGAAGAGGAAAGGGAAATATCACCAGATGGGATCGTATGGTAGAGAAACTGAAGAAGCAGTTCATACCAGTGGACTACGAGTTAGATCTGTTGAATAAATTGCAAGGGTTGAAGCAAGGAAGCAAATCTGTGAAAGAATATACTAAATATTTTCACAAGATAATCATCAGAACGGGTCACACAGAGGTCAATAAGGAGAAGGTAGCCCGATATATTAATGGGTTACGACCGAGCATTCAGGAGGAGTTAAGCCTAGTCAGAATGACCACTATTGAGGATGTGTATTAGTTTGCTCTGAAGGTGGAAGAGAAGTCGAACAAAAAGATTTGATGGCAAGCAAAAAGGATGAGGAGGTCAAAGTGGAAGGGGCGGTGGAATACCTTCAGGAAGCCGAAATGATGATGAAAAAAAGTGAAGATGTGGGTACTAGTTGAAGCCAAAGGAATGAAAACTTCTACCACCCTCGTGATGAAA
>VDFB02058242.1:663055665-663104382 GCA_007258455.2 Sequoia sempervirens | reverse complement strand
AAGATGGCACATTTCATTCCATGTCAGAAGACCCATGATGCAGTCCACATTGCTGACTTGTTCTTCAAAGAGGTGGGGAGGCTACATGGTCTGCCAAAGAGTATTGTTTCAGATCGTGACACCAAATTTGGGAGGTACTTTTGGAGGACCTTGTGGAAGAAGCCAAAGACAGAGTTGAAGTTGATTCTGCACACCATCCTACAAATAAAGATGGGTAGGCGAGAGGAGTTGTTAATAAGTCACGGGTAACCTACTGAGATGTTTGGTAGGAGATAAACCCAAGGGATGGGACTTGATCTTACCCCAGGCAGAATTTTCTTACAACAATTCTATCAACAAAAGCACTGGTAGATCACCATCTGCATTGTGTATGGAAGTAGCCCTAGAACAGCTCCAGAATTGAGGAAGATGGACCGAGAGAAGAAAACAAGTGCTAAAGCTGAAGATTTTGCAAAACACATCAAGGATATACATGAGAAAGTAAGAGAACATATTAACAAGATGAATATGCAGTATAAGGCTGAGGCAGATCAGAAGAGAAGGTATAAGGAGTTTCAGATTGGTGATGAAGTGATGGTCCACTTGAGGAAAGAAAGGTTTCTAGTGGGAACATATAACAAATTGAAGATGAAGAAGTTTGGTCCCTATAAAATTTTGAAGAGGCATGATTCAGGGAATGCATATGAGGTAGAGTTATCGGATGGATTCAACATTTCCCCTGTGTTCAACATTTCAGATTTGACAGAATATCATGAAGGTGGTGCAGAGGAAGTACCAACGATGGAACAGTGTGGGATTCCAGCACCTACTTCAGAAAAGAAGGAGATTGAAGAAATCCTGGATAGTCGTGTGGGAAGGAGTACCAGGTACAAGCAGTATGAAGAATATCTGGTGAAATGGAAAGGAAGGCCTGTTGAAGATTCATCCTGGTTGCCTAAGGCAGAGGTCGACCGTTTGGGTTTTCCTCCAACATTTGAGACGTGACGGGGTCATTTCTCAAATTACCCTGGGTTTCTGATGCAGGAGCATCCAGTGGTGTAAGGGCAATCTTGCATCACCCAAAAATAGTTAAATTTCAAGTTTCTCATTTTTTGATTTTTTTTACATTTTTGGATACCCTTTTCGTCATAATAAAATTCTCAATTTACGGTTTTTATTTTTTATTCATGGGTTGAAAGATATTGCAGTTTTAGTTTCTCATATTTGCACCTAAAAATCTTCTTAGTTAGATTTGAGGCACTTAGAGTTCCCAGATCGGCCTCGAAACTTGCCAAAATCAGCGTAGTAGATTTCAAGCGCGTTATTGACTTCAAGACCTTTCCAACAGTTCAAACGGTTCACAAATCGAAGTCCCGGATCAAAAGTTATGGCCCCGGGAAGTTGGTGCACTTTCTAGAAGATACAATTGCAAATGTTCTTTTGAAATTTGAACTTCAAGTTGTAATTTTTCAGGTGCCAAACCGCCTAAACTCAAATTTGAATGTTGTTTTGGCTCCAAACTAAAGAGGAGCTCTATTTATGGGCGGGTTTCTAATTTTTGGGTAACTTTTTGGGGACAAGCTCGCATATTGTGAAAGGGTGATTATGTAGTTTTCTGTAACTTGCATGTGTTGTAGAACTTGGGGATTTGAGATCCTCTGCATGTAAGAAGCTCCATTGTCTGAATAATAAAATTATTCTCTTGTTTGTGGGTTATTTTCTAAGTCTCGGGCTGCGCCCTCATCATTTCCCTTTTCTCAAGAAAAAGGTTATGGCTTTGAAAAAAATTATCATTTACATTCCTTATTTCCAATTCCTAGTTCTATTTCAAGTTTTCTCAGTATCTATTATATGCTCAAGTTAGTATTGAAGTTCTTTTTCAATGTATCCGATTTAGTGTAAATCACTGTAAGAGAATGTTTAGGATCATGTCCATTAATTCTAATTTAGGAGATCCTCATCATTCATTCTTAGTAGTATTGATCCCCTCTCAACTTAGTCTATCCCTACCAAGCATTCCAAATTATGTAACTATTAAAGTTTGATTGTCCTATAAAACAATATGAATTGGATCCTCAATAAATATCACAATTTAAAAAATATATATATTATATAAAACTTCAAACATATTATTGAAGACTTCATCCCAATACATCAACTTTCTAATATAGACATATTTTAAATATAATAAAGACTCAAAAAAACATCCTAAATCTAAAAATTGTGATCACTACCATATATTTAAATAATATCTCAACCCATTGAATATGTTCTTTAGACAATAATAGAACTGTTATTATATTTCAAACATCAAAGTACCCATAAATGATTGGTTTATAAACTTATATAAAGCTATACATATAGTATAGTTCCTAACTTCTAGGTCAATTTTCAATTTTCAAGAGAATGACTAGGTAATAATATTCCACAACTCTAGGTACATGTTATAAGATGCTTTATAATTATCTACTTATAAAGTATGAATACTTATAAAAGACAGCCCCTTAGCATAAGTAAAGGATAATCTTCAAGAATCCAAGATCATCATTAGGAAAGAAGTGGGCAACTTGAGTCCAACCCCCACCCAACATAGAAAATGATCACCCATATCCCAATGTAAAATACCATTTCACCAAGCGCACCAAGTTAGCTTAATTTCTTTTGAAGAAAAGTTAAGTAAAATGAATTATAAAAAGGTTAGGTTAAAGATATTATACCCATTCATTTGAGACCAGATAAAAGCACATGTATGTCCAAAAAGAAAGGATTGGCATCCAAAGTCCAAAGCATATCTACCTAGACGTCATAATAGAATGTCTCTATCCAAAAATATTCCGGCTATCCATGGGTAGTCACTTTCACAAAATATAGACAGCTTATAAACCCATGGTTATGCTCCAAAACAAATTATTTAACCAAATTGGTATCTTCGCATTGTCAATTGTTCTATGCACTCAGATGGACACTCTTTTGTTTGTTATTAGTTTACTTGCTTATCTTTTTCTTAAGTTATTTCATTTGTTTCCTTTTACTCCTCTTATTAATTGTGTCTCTTTGGTTATTATTCGAGTCTTTTATCCTCTTTTTATTTTGCTTTTCTTTTGGGCTAGGTTTTTTCCTTTTCTTTTTATACTTCTTATTAATTTCATTTGGTTGGTTTCTTTTCATTATTTGTTCTATTTGTGATCTGAGTTTATTGTGTCTTTTTGGTTTTGTTTGGTTTTCTTAGAGCAATTTTATGTCTGCATTGCATTTAGTATTTTTTTTTATTTGTATTAATGAAGATGCTTTTTTTATTATAAATAATTATATAATTTTTTTCCTTTGTGATGTATTATTGTTTTTCATAAATATAGTGTATTTTATTGTATTTTGTCTTCTATGTTATATTTGAGTTTTTTTTGTGTGTTTTTGGGTCTTGAGTAGTTTTTCTCCCTTCTTTATTATTTTTCTTTCATTGGTGTTTTTTATTCTTTGTTCTTTACTCTTTTGAATTAATTTGTTTTCCTTGTTTTTTAGCCATTTGCTTTGGTGTGATGTATTCTTTGCACTGCTAGGCCTTATCTTGTTAATTTTGTATTCCTTCAACTTGTGTATTTTATTAACTTGTTGCCTTTTCGTTAATTATGTGCATGATTATTTTATGCCTTGAGCATGTATTTTTAGTTCTTTTCAATTGAATTTTTTTGCTTTCCTTATTTGTATGTGGGTAGTGCTTTTGTCATTATTTTGTTTAATGTAATTTGCACTTCAGATTTTTGATTGATATTGTAGTATTTTCTTGTTATGTTTATACATAGCTTAATGTTTTATTTCATTTTGCATATCTCCAACTTTATAAATATACATAGCTTATCTTTTTTTGATTATTAATCTTACCATACACAACTTATTATATTGGTTTCAAATTTCATTATGTCTTTAATTAAGATAATTAAGTCTCCATTGTTTCTTAAGCACATCTAGGCTTTGATTTCTTTTTAAGTCTTCATTTTATTATGTCCTTTTTCTTGAATTTGATTTTATATTGTTTCTTTTCTTCTTTTAATTTTTAACATTTTAGCTTTTGAATTATATTTTGGTGTCTTGATTCATGTGCCCACTTATCCCTCCCCCCTCTTTCCAACCTTTTTATGCTTTGTTGGATTTGCAACATATCATTTTTACTCCTCATGCTCTGGTTTACATCCTTATGATAGATCACGGAGTGTGATTTGAAACGTTGATGGAAAAACTTACACAATCGAATCCAAAAGCAAAAAAAATATAATTTATGATGGATTGTGGAAATCTCATATGACTAGGTAACTAGATTGTAATTTACAATGTCTTTTAGGTTCAATTATAACTTCTTGAATATACATAATGCTAATGGACTTGAAATAATTAGTTAAGCAAGATCTAAAGGGGTGATTAGGTCTAAAGGTTTTAAATTCACTTGAGTTTGGATGCAAAAATGTTACTATAATATGATTAACATAGCTCTTGAGTCTAGATCTTTATGGGCTTGTTCTAGAGATGCCATGTGTACCTCATTCAAGAAAATTAAAAAAATAAGCATTTAAACTATTTTGGACATGAACTTCTCTCTCAACTAGATTTAACAAGAACATCTAGGTCCATAGACTATTTCACATGTGAAAAAATGTGTCTCTAAATGTGAAAGAACATCTAGGGGTGCAATATAAAGTAACTTTGAAGGACTTTTAGGTCTAAAAATTTATCAAGATTAGTCTACTACTTATAATGGACATGAGAAATCAAGCACATTTGAATTATAATATCCTCAAGTCTACCAAACTATTGAATCAGACCTAAAAACTCACCTTTGTAGACACAAGACAATCAATAGGGACTTTCAGGGCTAGGTAAATTGAGACTCAAGGTTATATGACATATTTTACACATTCATGTTTGTCAATCATAATTAAACATGATGTTTGAATTTAAGGTCAAATTGTAAAGAAAAAAAATCTAGTATACACATTCGATACCATAAGATTTATAAAAAAATAAAATTGCTTGACACAAGTACACACAACCTTGTCCATAAAATGGAATTAGGACATAAGTTTATTTCTCACATTAACCCTTATTAGAGGAAAGCAATGCATATCTTAGATCTAAATTATTTTGAACCATACTATTGAGACTCTGTGAGTCTGGCCAAGTGGACAATAGAGCAAAACTTTCCATCATTAGTCCTCTATATTGTAAAATGGCATTAAATTTTTGAACCTGCAAATTCCCTCATCGTTCGTTCGTTCCTTCCTTCCATGTTTCATGCTCTATGATTTGAAAAATAATGGTTTCAAATCCTAGATGCACTGTGGCTATTTAAGATATATCTTTTATAATGATTTTTCTGTCTTTTTCCATGCCATTTTTTCAATTTGAATAAAATACAACCACCATGGATAGGGAGATAACAACTGGTATGAAGAAAAAATGTTGGTTTCAGCTCGTGGATAGCCTTGAATCATCTTTTTAAGGGTCAAAAGGAATATCTGAGGTCATTCCTTCTCATATCATTTCCCCATCAAGTAGAGCATCTTTACATCTTTTTCACTGATCGCCATGGTAGCCTCCAAGTCAACAATGGCAATGTCCACCCTCTTACACAAGGCATCTGATTGCTCAGAATTGGTCAGGTTTTTCTCTAACTACCAAACACAGCATTTCAGTTATTCATTTTTAAGACTATCATAGTTTAAACTTGGCTCGAGATCATACTGAGGCTTATAAATATATTTAAAATAATCTGTACATAAATTTATGTGGGAAAATTATTGTCCATGAAAAACTTCACAAAATAGCATTTTTATTAAAGAAGACTTACAGAAGGGTCTATTAAAACACAGACTGAACCATACATTCTCTTTTCCAAAACTTCGAGAGACCTAAATTATTTTATGTCATATTTCTTCAAAAATTGTATATTTATTTTCGTAAATAATTCTCTCCTAAATACAGAAAGAGGGGATGACAAAATAGATGAAAGGCTAGTTGTCATAATTTTTCAAAAAACTAACTTTGTTTAACAATTAACAATTTAATGACTATAGAGTAGTTATTAAATTATTAGTTGTTATCAAGTGGTTTATAAACCATAAGATTAATTAACCTTATAATTAGAGCATTTCTAATGTATTGAAGGTTTTGACCCCTAATAACATTAGGTTCTAATGAACATATGTTTGGAGACTAGATGAGTCAAAATTTCCACAAGGGTCTCATTTGAACACCTTTTGTTATTTAATCATTTATTTGATTTGGGAAGCGTGTAGGACAAGTCTCTTCTTTTATGAACTCAAGGTTTGACTTCTCTTCTTTTGAGAACATGGTGTGTGTGGGCTCAAAAATTAGCCACCACTTCATGAGTAATGTGTTCTCTAACAATGGGTTTTGATAAAAATAAATAAATAAAATGAACAATACTTCATTCATAGGACAAGATGAAACTAATCTAACAATAAATATATCCTCCTATTTTGGATATTAAATATTTAGATAAATATAGGCCAAATATTGGAGGGATATTGATAACAATGAAATCTTGGGGAAGAGTAGTATTTGGGTAAGCACATAAGCTAAAAGGAATATCTTGACGATCCCTATGGTTTGGACTTTCTTCCCATCTAGATGTGATATTTCTTTTCCCATAGGTTAGTATGTTAGTCCTGACAATGTATCAACAATGCTTTTGGAAATGACCATGGTGCTTGCACTAGAGTCCATCACACAATTATGTAACAACTCTTCTTAATTATCAAAGTTAAGTATAAGGATACATATTTTGGTTTACTAACCTTTCTTCTAGCATCAAGTGAAAAGAGTAGGATGACTATTTGAGATGGATTCAAGTCAATATAATACACTCCTTCTAGTGCTAGCAAGATGAATTGGTATTTTAAAACTATATTTTCTTGCATCATTAGAGCTTTAGGAAGCAAAATTATTTACTTAGAGATGGAAAAAAATATCCCACAAGGATAGAGCTTTAGGAAGAAAAATTATTTACTTAGAGATGGACAACAATATCCCACCAGGATACATTTACAATCATTTTCTTTATTTTTTCTACCATGTTGATCAGATCAAGAATTTGAGCTCTCGTGGTGTAACGTAGATTAATATCTTTCCCTTTCAACCATGGAATTAGCGACTCATGGAACCTATTCTTGAGCTACTTCAAACTACTTATATTGGCAATGTCTCATCTTTGTGTTGTAGTGTTGTTATAGTTTGGAATAGTTGTAACCCTTTAGATCATAGGATTAGGTTATGGTTCTAGATTACAATTCCTCACCACCCTCCTTTTGGACCTGATGAAGTAACCAAATTATACTAGACAAGAGTTAGAGTCAGAAGGATCATTAAAAAAGATAATTCCTCTTATTTATTCCTCTTAGATAATTTATTCCTCTTATTTTAGAGTCATCCCTTGTATTTAAGTTGTTATTGTTAGGAAATAATGCATTCAACCCACATACTTAATCTATTTCCTACATAACCCCATGAGAGATAAACATGCATACAAGTAACTAAAATGCATAGATCAAACAGACAAGCCACAAGATATACCTTGGGAAAACCCTCAAGAGGGAAAAACCTAGCCTCCAAAAGCATCCATACTCCATCCATTAATCAACAATAAAGCAATACAAGAGTTACACTGAATACCTATGAAGCATCAAGCCTCTCAATGCATCCTCATGTGTCCAAGCATGAATCCACACATTTCATGCCATGCTTCACATATGCACTCGTCAGAAAGACTCAATAATGACAGCCCACTCACCTAGCCAACCTTAACCACTAAACATGTGCTTGCTTTTATAGATTCAAGCTCACACAAAAACAAACAAGTGGTAAAATAAAACAATGTGCCACAAAACCATGTGAACACAAAACCACTAATCCCTTATTTAATATTGGGTACTAAGTTTTTATTTTATATAATATTTACCCAATATTAGATTATTATCACATGTCTCCCACATATTAAATAATAATACAATGTTAAAATACAACATAAAGTGGTCCCCATATAATTACCTAGTGTGATTAACCACACTACCTAGGTGCATAACAACTAAATAATTATTTAATTACAACATTATAATATAACATTTTATGCAATGGTGTACAACACCATATCCCAATAGTTATGATTGCATTTTACTCCTAATGATTGAAATGATGTTTTAGGTGTTGGAACACCTTGTCTAACAATAGCTTGTCTTTGTGTGGTAATTTTTTATTGTAAGTTTCCCCTTGGGTATGCCTTGGAATTATGAGTGTCATTACAAGTGAAACATCATATATTGGTATATGTTAATAGAATGGTTTTTATCATGGAACAAGTTCTATAATTGTATTATTCAAAACTTGTTATAATGGTGTGTCCATCAACATAATTTGATTACATGATTATATGTTAGATTGATTTTGGGCTTGACCTTGATTTTGCTAATGAGGCTATTTTTGGTATTTATTTGGTTGGTACTAGGGCCTTTAGCCTTGATTATTCTAATATGTAGTCTTGGGATAATGTTGCCTATTTCCTTTTCAAATTTATAGTTGTAGAGAAGGAGGATTCACTACTCACAAGTTCTCTTCATTCATAGAGCCTCATGGGACGAACTTCCCTAAACTACCTCAAGGAATAATGACGAGAGTTCTAGAATCTAAAAGAGCAGGTCATGAAGATTCTATGGACAAATTGATAAGCTCTCTACCAAAGGACGTCAACGTGAGATACAGATGACAACGCGGCGTGTTGGCATCCCAGAGGCATGTTGGCATCTCATACGGACTAGCAAGTGAATTTATCATAGAAAATGACAAAGTGACTACTTCTATTCTAATTGCTAAGAAATCTTAGAACGTGAGAAAGCAACAGAATGTAACATAACTTAAATGAAGTAAAGTACAAATGATAAAGTTCAAGAAGACAAAGAAAGGAAATGCTTACAACCACGCGAGTGATGAAACCTCCAGCAAATGAATGTTTTCAAAACCTACATGCGTGATATTTGGAGAAAGTGTTGGGGCTGTATAGGGGTTTGCCTCAGTCAAACCCCCATTTTGGTGTTCCCACCTCCACAGACAACTAGATAGAAAGAGAGAGTGTAACCGAAATGGAAAAAAGTGTGTGATGAAAGCAAAACCCGCTTCAAGAGTAGAACCCACACCACCAAGTATGAGTGATAAAAGCAATCCCCGCTCGAGGAGGAGAACCCATATCACAAAAGAGGTGATAAAAGCAATCCCCGCTGGAGGAGGAAAACCCGTATCACGAAGTATGCAATAGATGAGGGATATGGAATCCCAGGATGCTTGCAAGCATGAGATAATGGAGATAGATGTGAAAGCCAAGAGGGCTGCAAAGAGTGTTGTGAAAAAGATAGCAATAGAGAAATGCAAGAGCCAAGGATGATGAGAAGTTAGAAGCTGGAATGAAGCTAGAGCAGAGGAAGACCAAAAATGAATTGAAGAGATCTCACATTTAAGGAGAGAGGAGAATTAAAAAGAAGCTTCCCAAGTGGTTACAAGGCATCTTGAGCCGTTACCATTGACCAAAGACGTTGACAAGTGGCAAACATGCACAGAAATAGTCATTTGAACATTGAAACATCGTAGGACGCTAGCACAGCGCGCTAGTGTCCGGACACGTCACGCTACAAAACAACACGAATGGGAAAAGCACAAGGCTCAATGCAAAGTTGACACCCGAGGGTAGCTACTGAAAAGAGGTGCTAGAGCATCTTGAGAGGGGAGAAAGGCTGATGTAGGGGCTAAAATGAGCCTACACAAGATGCTAAGGGAGTGGACACTAAAGCAGACACAAGAATGTATATTACATTGCAAGGGGTGCAATTTTGTGACCATACAATAGTTTCATTTGAACAACTCCTCAATATTATTTTCATGTCATCTATTACTAGAATAGCTAGGGATATGGATGCCTGATTAAGTGGGTAAACATACATTGAGGGAGAAATTTATAGAGAAATCAATAAGGGATGGTGGAACCTCAAACTGAACTAGAATTTAAACTTCAAGAAACATAGACATAGGTGATCTTGGAGGAAGCCTCCTTATACCTATCAATATTCTCTATTATGATTGCTAGCTCATATGCTACAAGGAGGGTTTTCCATCCTAATGATAGAATCATCATTGAGATATAAATTTAAATCATTAAGGTAGAAAATAAAAGACATCTCAATTGGGGACATTGCACAAGCAAATATCATTTCCTAGGTTTTATTAAACCTAGTATTGAAATAAATTATAGCTTAGATTATGGTGTTATATTTGCAGTATTCAACTATTGCAACAATAAGTACTTATCCCCTTTCTCTTTGAGGCTTTCAAAGAAATAATCCTAAGTTTGTCACATTATATGATAGTGTTTGGAGCCAATGATTGGTACAATCAAAATTTTCCCTTTGAATGAGGATGTAAGTAACCTTAGAGAAATAATTTATTATGTGATATAATGGATTGTGCATATATCTAAAACATCCTAAAGATGTTCCATATATGGTTTGAAATCTTCTGAACTGAAATATAGAAGGGATTTGAGATCATAAGCAAGAGTGGGGCCCTAATTAGTAGGATGCCCCTATTTCAATTCACAAAAAAATGAGATCTTGTTGAGCTTCCATAGAAATATGACATGGTATGATTGTTTCGATGACCCTTCTAGGTGCAATGATAAGAGATGAAATTAGGATATGGCAATTGGTATCTATTAAAGATCCAATTGTGGGCATCATTTTCATAAAATAAAGTCAAAATCTATATTTAATAGGTTTTAGGGTAGATTAAAGCTATGCTATTTTTTTGGTCCCATTCAGCATGCTAAAACTGTTGATGTTTAAATATATTGTTGCATACAAAACTACACCAACATGAGACATGGATTTTTAGATAATCTCTTGGATTTTAGAAGATGAACCTTAGTTGGATTTTTAATAAGCTCTTATGAGATCATAATTATGGTAAAGGGAAAATAAGTTATAGAAATATAACATTAATAAAAATGAATAGTGTGATCTATCCATGAAATAACTTTTATTTTTCAAAACTCATATATTAGACAACCACAATCAAAGAAAAAATATAATTATATATTGAATATGTAAAAGGATCCCAAGTGAAGAAAGTAGAGGAATGAAATGACCATGACTTCATATGTTCATTTGTTGATAGTGTACAATCACAAATCTCAATAATAGTTAAGATGAGTTCAAACATATGGAGGTTACTACATTTAAAAAATACTTGAGAGTATAATAAGTATACGAAGACCTTATAACACTAGTACCCCCAATATAATCTAACTACAAATTAGCACATAGCTCTTATTTTGTAGAAAATAGGTAGGTAATAAAAGAAAAAAATTGCTATACTAAAAAATAGGGGATGCAACTAAATTGTTGCATGCATGGAATTATTACATGGCCATGACAAAATTCTAAATTTAAATCAATCAACCTTTGAATATTAGTTCCTAATTATGGTATCATGTTAAACATTTGGCATGAGCTTCAATATATTGTTCAAATGGTTTTGCAACCTCTGGATGTAACTCTTCTCAAAATGGTAAGTAGAAACTTTAGACTAATGGTACATTGTTAAGCTTTAATAGATCTTTTTTTAAGATTTGGCTATGGAGATAACCTCCTAAGATTAAGTTCTTTCAATAAAACCACAAAGAGAGACCCAAAATGAGAGAATAATTATGTTCTATCAAAGGATATAATATACACGAGATTTGATTAAGATTACAATGATAAACCATTATATATAGGTAAGGATGAGACATAAGACAACATAATATTATGTTGTGTCTTAATATTATGACTCAAGATATTAGAAATTCCCTAAGAATGCCCTATTTGAACTTAAGTAACAAGGTGTAGGAAGGACCTAATAGAGAAACTAGTATTATACCATATTCACAACCAACATCCCCCAATGATAAAACATGCAAAGATGGGTTACAAATACAAGGCTTGATGAGGTGCCCATATAAAAATGAATCTATCACAAAATGAGAAAAGGAAAAATTCCATAGGTAAAAAAACCTCTCCAAAATATTAAAATGCACGAGATTCTCTTTAAAGCATGAGAAGTATAAAACCCCATGTGAGGAAAAATTCCCCCATAATAAAGAAGAAGAGAGACCATGTAGCCCCCTCTCAATTTATAATATCTTATAGTGATGGTGGATTATTGATAAAGGATAATGGTGAAGGTACAATAATGTTAAATAACATTCCTTCCCTTAGGAAGAAACAAAACCAAATATTTTTGTAGGAAACTTCTCATTCTTGAAATAAATATGAGGGAAGAAAACATAAAATATACAATTTCTCTAAACTCTCCTCAAGTGCCCTATATTAGTTCCAAAAGGTTCCACAATCAAATAAATATTCCTAGGCATAAATGAAGAAGATGAAAATCTAGAACCTTTTGTAAATGGATGTAGAACAAGACCCAAAGAAAAATTATGACAACTAAAAACATGGAGGTAGAATAATAGGGTCTAAATATACCCTCATGATATTTGAAGATGATGATACAGCTCCATAGGATCTAACATCAAAGAGGAGATGAATATCCTTAGTAATGTACTTTGAATATATAAAAAGGGACTCACAAAATAAACTTGCAAGATTTATCAAGTATTCTTCCCAAGTAGTTGTATCTAGAAGACAATGTATATGATTCTACTATACTAAATCACTAGAAGCCACATCTAAATCAACACTAAATTTTGAATAAGAAGGAGGTGAAATATCAACACATGTCTCTAAAACTTTATACAATGAAAGAACACCAAGATTAGAATGACCATATTGTATCTCCTCAAAGTTATCCTCACTAGATTCTTTAGTGTGAACATCAACTAGAGGAATAATAAGATAAAAATGTGAGAAGGTGTACATTTGAGAATAATGATCTACCTCCCCAGCTACAATAATATTTATGTACCATAAAAGTCCTAAATAACTATAGATCTATTGTGAACTCCAAAGTCTTCCCTAATCCACCATGGGTGATCTAATAGATAGAAATGATATTGGTTTATAATAAAGGCACATAAAGGACATCATTGCATGATACTTTTCCCATGTTTCAATAGATCCTTTCCCATATACATGTATATTTGTGATTTTCCATTATGATGTTTGGTGATGAAAAAGTATTAAACAAAGAGAACATATTCTATGATGAAGTCATGTGATGTGAATGTATAAAATCAAGGATCCATCTCATTGACTTAGAGTATGCAACTACAAGAAGTGGTTTCCCATTTCATATCTATAACTTTGAATATTGTCTTCCACATGGTCTAGCATCAAGGATAGTGCAAAACAAAAGTTCTACCCATGAATATTGAACACTTTTCCCAAATCCTCTTGCAATATCCAAGAGAAGCACAGTTAAAACTTGTATATCACTCCTATTATCAAAGATAACAAAATGTAGCTTCAAATTCTCATCTAGAGAAGCATCATCAACTAGTGCAACAATGTTAGGAAAACTGGATAATAAACTTGTAACCATATTCTCATGATCAAGCATATCAAGTATAGTAGTGCAACATCACCCATTTAATAACTCCACCATTATGATTAATTTATTTATTAGAAAATAGAGATTAGAGTTATTAAAATAAACACTTGATAAAAAAATGGATGAAGAAATACTATTACAATGAATGCTTGTGTAGAAACAATATAAAATTAATTCCAATTAACACAAGAATGCATACCTTGATTTTGTTAAAATATCACACGTGTTTGTATTAGAAGCACCAATGAAATAATCAATGAAGGCTTTATTAGCAATCACCCAAACATTTCAAAAATTCAATGGATTTCCCCCCCAACTTAATTTCATACTATAAAATCATGAGGGTATTAGGATAATCCAAAGAAACAAGAAAGACAGTGGCATATAATACCTTGATCATTATTTAATAAAAAAACATCCTTTGTAATATGTTTGGTATGGTAATTAATGCATTCAAACCTTTCTAGTTGTGCTTAATCAATAAATTATTGGTGGACCTAAATCAATAAGTGTGTGTGGAATATGTATTTTGACCATAGGTCTCCAAAGATCTAGATGTTTAAGTATAAAAATATTTATAAATGATAGATCTTGTAGGATTTCATTATGTATCTCACATAAATCTTGAATCATTAAGGCATATAGTTAACCATTTCTTATTGCATGATTAATTTCAACACACATGTTTATCATTTCAATGATGAAATCAGATTGAATTGTTTCCTTTTGTGTGTGAATTATTTCTAAAATTTGTGATCCATTAAGTAGATATGAAGAACTAAAGTGATTATATTTCAATTGATCATATTGTTCCTCTAATTCAATTAAACCAAAATCACATCTTTTAGTTGTATGAATAGACTGCAATTACCAATCTCAAGCACATAATGGAATGTAAAGGAATCATCAAGATCTCATTATTATATGTAGTTTGAACCACCTTATTAGATAATAATAATTTATTAGGAATTTCAATTTCCCTTGGTGGACATGTTGGAGTGGATGGTGGATGATATGAATGGGATAATGACAATGGTAAAGGTTGTGTTGAATATAGAGTGAGTGGTAATAGAGAGGATGAATATTGTGGAGATGGTAATATATAAGATGGATATGGTGGAGATGGTAATATATGTGATGGTATTGTGGTTGTTGTGAGAATTCATTTTGACATTTTTGGTAAGATGGACATTGTTCCCATTCACCACAAATGTTAGGTGGAGAAGCACTTTGTGAAGAAACATATTGCCTTTCAAATCTAATAAAATTAAAAAACATTTAAAAATCATTAAGAATGCCTTGATCTTTCCAATTTGATATGTGAAGTTGTCCTTGTGTTACAAAGAAGACTTGTTCACTTCCATCTTTGTGGTGGTGAGGTGTTGATATGTGGCGACTGATCATGCAAATATTGTACACTTGTAACGTATACTTGTCGAGGTTCGAGGCCAGGCTGGGCCCCGAGCGGGGATTCAGGGGCGGCAACCCCTGATAGTGGGGGTTTGGGGGCGACAACCCCCGATATCAGGGGTGAGGGGGTGACAACCCTCAATATCGGGGGTGAGGGGGTGACAACCCCCAATAGCAAGGGTTCGAGGGTGCAACCCCCAATTTTTTTTTCATTAGCACGTCAAGGTTTTCCCACTAAAGTGGAAAAATGACTTTGTAAAACCCTAATTCTAGAAGCTTCTAAATGGTTTGTTATAAGTGGTTGGGATGTATGTTGTGGTATGGCATTCGTGAGATTGTAATTTGTTTTGCACTGGATAATAAAATCATTGGGTGGTTGAGCTTCTGTGGATGTAGCCCATATTGGGTGAACCACGTTAAATTTATGTGTTGATCTCTTTTGTGTTATTCTTCATTGTTATTTATAGGTTATTGAATCTGCATATAACTGTTAATGTTTATTGCTCCAATCTGCCTGAATCCTAACAATTGGTATCAGAGCCATGTGTATTTCAGTTGATTGGTAGGAAACCTCTAGATTTGAGTGGGAGAAATGGAAGAAGGAAAATTCAAGGTTGAGAAGTTCAACAACCAAAATTATCAATTATGGAAGATGAAATAGAAGATTATTTGTTTCAAAAGGATCTATAGCAACCATTGCAAGGAAAAACAAAGAAAGAGGCTACTATGTCCAATGAAGAATGGGAGATTATGGATAGAAAGGCACTGGGAACCATTTGGTTGTGCCTGAAACCATTTGTGGTGTTCAATATAACAGAAACAAAGACAACGGTGGATCTGATGGAACATTTGGCCAAATTATATAAAAAAAAACTCAACCTCAAATAAGGTATTTCTCATGAAGCATTTTTTTAATATAAAAATGATTGAAGGTGGATTTTTGACAAATCATTTAAATGAGTTTAATATGATTACTAGACAATTAACTTCTGTAAAAGTGAATTTTGATGAAGAGGTGAGGGATCTCTTGGTTTTATGTTCTTTTCCAGAAAGATGGAATAGCTTGGTAATCGCTATAAGTAACTCTGTCTTTGGTTCAAACACATTGAAATTTGTTGATGTTGTTGGTGTTATCTTTAGCGAGGAAATGCGACAGAAAAGAATAGGTGAGACTTCAACATCGGGTAATGCTTTAACTGTAGAGAATAGGGGAAGAAAAAAAGGAGAGAGGAAAAAGCCCAACAAATCATGGGAAGTCACAAGGGAAGTTGAAGAAAGGAAGATCTAAATCCAGAGGAAAAATGGATTGCTCGCACTTTGGAAAGCCAAGACACTTCAAGAAGGATTGTTGGTCTTGAAAAGGAAAACAAGGAGATGGACAACATGATGACAGTAAGGAAGCTAATGTTGCAAGTAATAAATTGCAGGATGCTTTAATTCTATGCTTAGATAATGCTAATGATTCAAGGGTAATAGATTCAGGGCTTCATTTCATGCCACACCCCATAGGAAATATTTTATAGATTATGTTCAAGGTGATGATGAACCCTGCCACATTTTGGAAAAGGAAAAATAAAAATCAAGTTGTAGAATGGAAATGAATAGTTGCTATAGGAGGTAAGGCATGTTCCAAATTTGAGAAGAAATTTAATCTCTGCAAGACAACTAGGTAGTGAAGACTGCATAGTTACCTTTACAAATAAAGTCTAGAAGGTCACTAAAGGTGCATTAGTAGTAGCTAAAGGTGAAAAGGTAGGCACATTGTATTTGTGTACTGGTAATACTTGTTCTACCTTAGTTGCTACATAGTTTCTACTGAGGAAATTAGAGCACTTGTTGTAGGGACAAAAACATAATTGTGGCACCATATACTTGGGCACATGAGTGAGAAAGGGATGAAGATCCTTCACTCCAGAAATTTTCTACTAGGTCTGAAGTAGATTGACTTGGAGTTATGCAAAAATTGTGTTTATGGAAAACAAAAAAGAGTTTGATTTCTCAAAGTTGGGAAAGAGAAGAAGAGTGAGAAATTAGAGCTTGTGCATTCATATGTATGGGGACCAGCTCAGGTATCTTCTCTTGGTAGCTCTTGTTATTATGTTACTTTTATCAATTGATGATGCAACTAGGAAAACATGGGTGTATTTCCTAAAACAAAAATCATAAGTATTTAAAACTTTTTAAAAGTGGAAAGCTTTGGTTGAGAATGAGACAAAAAAAAAAGTTGAAGTGTCTCAGATCTGATAATGGAGGTGAGTATTGTAGCAGAGAATTTAAAAATTATTTTTCATACAATGGAATCCATAGGCAGAAAACGGTTCCTGGAACCCCACAAGAAAATGGTGTGTTTGAGAGGATGAATAGAACCATTATGGAGCATGCAAGGAGCATTAGATTGCATGTTGGACTACCCTTACAATTTTGGGAAGATGATGTACATACCGCTATTTATTTAATAAATAGAGGACCTTCAAATCCTTTGGATGGTGGTATTCCAGAGGAGGCATGGATGGGTAAAAAGGTAAACTATTCATTTCTGAAAACCTTTGGTTGTGAAGCTTTTGTCCATGTTGATATTGAAAATAGAACCAAGATTGAGGCTAAGTCTAAAAATGTACCTTCATTGGATATAGAGTAGATGAATTTGGTTATCGGTTATGGGATTATGAAAATCATAAAATCATTAGGAGGAAGTATTTTATATTCAATGAGAAGGTCATGTATAAGGATCAATTGCAGGAAAAGAAGCATGAACAGGCCAAAAAGGAATATGTGGTGTTGTATGTGATTCCAGAAAATAAAATGCTAGTGGTACCTGATGCTCAACAACAACATGTTATCCCACAGACTCCTGCAAGTGTTAGACATTCTACAAGGATAACTAGACCTCCAAAAATATTTTCTCCATCGTTATATTCTATATTATTAACTGATTCTAATGAACTTGAAGGTTATGAAGAAGCAATTTACAGGTAGATACCAAAAAGTAGTGGGAGCTAGGCATGAAAGAGGAAATTGATTCCTTGCTGCAGAATCAGACTTGAGACTTAGTCCAATTGCCTGCACAAGTAAAAGAGATTTTCCAAATAAATGGGTTTATAGGTTGAAGGAAGAAGATGGAGGAAAGAAAAGATATAAGGCTAGACTTGTGGTAAAATGTTTTGCACAAAAAAAAGGTATAGATTTTGATGAAATATTTTCTCCGGTTGTAAAGATGACTTCTATTAGAACCATTATAAGTTTTGTGGCTACGAAAGACTTGCATCTTGAATAGCTAGATGTGAAAACAACATTTCTCCATGGGCATTTGGAAGAGGAAATATACATGCAGTAACCATAGGGATATAAGGTCAAGGGTAAGGAGGAATTAGTGTGCAGGTTAAAGAAGAGTTTGTAAGGCATGAAGCAAGCACCTCGACAATGGTATTTGAAATTTGATAGTTTTATGGTCAAACAAGGTTACAAAACATGTCATTCTGATTATTGTGTTTATTTTAAGAAATTGGGTAATGGCAGATATATTATCCTATTGCTTTATGTTGATGACATGCTTGTTGTCGGGTCTAACATGCAACATATTAATGAACTTAAGCTGAAATTAACAAATTCATTTTCTATGAAGGATTTGGGTGCAACAAAACAAATCCTTGGTATGAGGATCACACGGGACAGGACAAACAAAAAATTATTCTTGTCTCAAAGTGAGTATGTGAAGAAGGTGTTGAAAAGGTTTAACATGGAGAATGAAAAATTAGTTAGTACACCTTTGCCTAGTCATTTTAAGTTGACTAAGGAGATGTGTCCAAAGACACAAAAGGAGGAAGATAAAATGTCTAAGATATCATATGCATCAGGGTAAAAGCACAAAGTTGTGTCACACTTTCAACCAACTTATCAACACAACTGAATTTAAGTATTTCTAACTAAAAATCAATTTTGGTCAAACATATGATCTAGTAAGATTCATTCTAGAGCTAAGTTAGATACTTCCACAATTTTTTCAACTAAAATTGTTGGCTAAAAATATATGGAGTACCACTTTGAGTCCAATTTAACAAGAAATTAAAATTATTTGAAAAACTTGAACTTTCAATAACTCCTACTAATGTAAACAACATTTTAACAAAAATATAAAAATACCCTTTTGTAGATCCATAAGTGTAGTTTTCAAAAATATATTTATTTTAATAGTTTAATTATTATTTATATTTTATTTTTTATTTTTACTAAAATTAGGTTATCGACACAAAATATTAGGTTGATTACCATGCCAAGGAAAAAATTTAAAACTTATTAAAAAATAAAATAAAAAAATGACGCACTAGATAAAAGAATCTATTTCAAGATGGTATAATTTTTTTTCCATTTTAGATAAATATTTAATATGAAAGTTGACGTCCGATAGAAATAACTATTTTTTGATTCACACACATTTTAATATTTATTTAAATATATATATCAAAATTGGAGAAATAAATACCCATGCACTAAAGTTTCATATTATAAATACACACAAAAAATTTGAAAGAAAAAAAAATTACTATAAAAAGTTTGATGTCTCATGCAACTTCATTTTTTAGCATTTTATTAGCAACTAAATTATAGTGTTAATTTATTAAAAACTAGTTTAAAACAATTTTTTAGTTTTTTTTTTAAAATACAAACATAAAATATACTAAAAAATGCATATTTTACTAGTTTACATCATTTCAAAATTCAAAACATATATGCCACTTTTTAGTGATTCAAGTTTAAAAGTTGGACCAGTGTTGGTCGTTTCCTTTATAAAATGTGACATAGCTTCAGTGCTTTTACCCATAAGCAGTTGGTAGCTTGATGTATGCCATGGTATGCACAAGGCCAGATATTGCACATGCAATGGGAGTCGTGAGTAGGTATATGAGCAATTCGGGAATGGAACATTGGAATGCAGTAAAATGGATTCTCTGATATTTAAGAGGTACTACTTTACAGAAAAGTTATGTTTTAGAGGAACAAATTTTGCTCTAAAACGATACGCTGACTTTGATTTGGCAGGTGATATTGATAGCAGGAGGAGTACTATAGGGTATGTTTTTACTGTAGGAGGTACTGCAGTCAGTTGGATTTTCAGGCTGCAAAAGGTTGTTACGCTTTCAACCACTGAAGCTGAGTATGTTGTTGCTACAAAAGCTAGCAAGGAGATGATTTGATTACAATATTTTTTGGAGGAATTGGGACAATGACAAGAAGATAGCCCTTTATACACTGACAGCTAGAGTGCCATTCATCTTGCTAAGAACTCAGCTTTGCATTCAAAAACTAAGCACATACAACTCAAATACCACTTCATCCGATCAATTTTGGAGGATGGACAGTTGAAGTTGGAGAAATTTCACACAAGTGAGAATCTTGCAGATATGTTCACAAAGGTTGTTACATAGGAGAAACAAATTTCCTCATCAGTTTTCATTGGCCTTCATGACTGATAATGGTGGACATAAGAAACTAGCCAAACCTGTAATCCAATGGGAGCTGCAAGTGCAATGGTGTCGTCCAGGATCAGTCTCCAAGTGGGAGATTGTTTGGTATGGAGCCTGATCAGTCTCCAAGTGGGAGATTGTTGATATGTGGTGACTCATCATGCAATTATTGTACACTCATAACGTATCCTCGCCGAGGTTCGAGGTCCGGTTGGGCCCTGAGTGGGGGTTTAGGGGTGGCAACCCTCGACAGCAGGGGTTCGAGGGCGACAACCCTCGATAGTAAGGGTTCAAGGGTGTATCCCCCAATTTTTTTCATGAACACGTCAAGGTTTTCCCACTAACACATCAAATGGAAAAATGACTTTGTAAAACCCTGATTCTAGAAGCTTCCAAAAATCTTGTTAAAGTAGTTGGTATGTATGTTGCGGTATGACATTTGTGAGATTGTAATCTTTTTTGCACTGGATAATAAAATCATTGGGTGGTTGAGTTTATGTGGATGTAGCCCATATTGGGTGAACCACGTTAAATTTATGTGTTGATCTCTTTTGTGTTATTCTTCATTATTATTTCTGGGTTATTTAATCTGCATATAATTGTTAATGTTTATTGCTCTAATCTGCCTAAATCCTAACATGAGGCTCACTTACGACCTCAACATCCTCTTGAACAACTTGGCATGTGCACTCAACATATTCCTTGCAAAAAATAGAACAAAAAATGGTCAAATTATCATTTTTGAAATTTCATTGTTCTAAAAATTCATCAATTATTTGTTCTTGCGTAGTTATAGGGATAACATTTGTATATTCTTGTGACAATGGTAATTGAAGACAAAACAAGCTAAGTTACATTCTTTAGAGAGAGGGGCTATAAAAACATCACTTTGAATCAGTGTGATTTCCCCACCAATTTCTTCTTTTGTTTTTAAATTTGAAAGTAGGGGTCTGGGTTCTTCATTTTTGAAGTATTTTCCCCTAAAAATTGATATGCTTGAACTACTTTGAAAATGCAACATTTTTATGTTTTTTATGTTGTTTCTTCAAAATTACCTCTTACCTATCAATTAACTCACAACAAATGATTTTGATATATAAATAGTTTTTACTTCTAAGATTTACCTACAAATTCTAATCATGCATCTATATGATTTAAACAACACATATTAGGAGTAATCACCTAGGAACAACCAACAAGTGCATGAGCTTTCATCCTAATGCATTGGTCCTAACTCATCTCACTAAGTGAAAAGGCCTTTGACACCTTTCCCCGACAACGACACAAAAATGATAAGCCAAAACTAGGGTAAAGAATAAACTAGATTCAGCTTGGTCTAAGTGTCAATCTAGGGATCGTAAGCTCATGAAAGGTATTGTGGCTATATGCACAAGGGCTACAAGTTTTGAGGTGAGTGGGGATGAAAATGCATTCCTAAAATCAATCAACTACCTAAGTTGAGTTTCAAATTAATGTCTCTATTTTTTTTATGCGACGAGATCTATTATAGAAACAACACTATTTTGCGACAGGAACCGCAAGAGGAACAACAATGTTCTGTGATAGGAATTGTTATAGAAACAACATTGTTCTGCAACAAGAACTGCAATAGGAACAACAATGTTCTGTGACAAGAACCATTACAGAAAAAACACTATTCTATGACAGGAACTGTGACTGTTTTTGCAGTATTTTTGTGGTAGGAATAACAGAGACTGTGATAGAATCAATAGTAATAATTTTGCAAATTAAACTCAGTTGTAAATGATATGAACAAAAATTAGCAAAGATAATCATTAGATCTCACAATTAAATCATAAGCAATAAACAGTAAACAATAAATAGATTCAAACAATAACAAAAATAAATGTGCTGCTGAAAATAAACGTACTGCTGGAAATAAACATGCATACTTTAAAAGTTGTCAAAATCACCAGGCATTCCAAGAAGGTGACGTCCTTCCTCTTCATTCTTCTTGGTGTTGAAATGAGATTTCTTTACGTTGGTTCAGTCATGTGAAGATGAAATTTTATTTATAAAAAATAATACAAAGTCTATATCTATTTTCTTATCACGTAGCTCATATTTATATTAAATATGTGTGCAAGTTGTTTCCTATTTTTATGCCACTTTTCTATTATTTTGTGGCTCATATTTAGCTATTTTATTTTTTGAAATAGCTAACCTTAAAATATAGGATCTTGTTTAGCTCATGGTTACAATCATTAAAATAGAATATTATTTTTAACATGAGGACATTCTCCTCCATAAAATTAGAACTAAACATTAATTGGTTAAATAACCAAAGTATTTTATGAGAATAATTTTATAGTCAAAATTAATTTACTAATATGTGAACCCACGAGTGACGGGAAGGCGACATGAAGTTCCTGTGAAGAATGTGACAAGAAGTCTGTATGAAGATGACATGAAGTTTGCATGCTGCAAGATATATTTTCCAAGTATTAAAATAACAGCACTTATTAGTAAAGATAATCAATAAATATTTTTCATGTTTTTATCCCAAAACCATATTAAATATCACTCATATGTATTTAATCATATGCAGCGTAAAAACGTAAAATGGTAAAATGTTATGATAAGATATAGAAAGGGAATATGTGGATGGGATTAAAAGCGTATGAAAAGGCTAAAATGTGGCATAAAATGGGACATAAATGGCTCTCATCAAAGCCCCCTTTTATCATGCTCTAAGGCCCCTTATTTGCTAGTGACTTAAGTTGTTATTATATTCATATGCTTTAAATATCTTTTAAGTCACCCAAAGAATACTTATTTTTTTCACTAGGCCTCTCATTTCAAAGAAATATTTTTCACGAACAAGCAAAATGTGCTTTTTTTATGTCTTAAACGTAACTATTTCCTTTTCGCACAAGTTTTAACCTTCACAAAGCAAAAATTTCTTGAGCTTTTATTTCCCCAAATTCTTGAAATCATGACATGTGTCATGATTGTTTCATTTTTTAATGTTTCACAGAGAGAAACACTATCGAGGAGGCCTCAAAGTTATTCTATTTGTCTCCACAAGTCCTTGAAATTATGACATGTGTCTTGGAGCTATACAAAGAAAATAAGGTTTTCATTTTGTGGAAGGATTTTCAAATCCTCGCGATCACCATCGATCTTTGATATTTGAAAAATTTATTTTCAAATAAAGAGGTTATTATAATAAATTTCAATTTTTCTAAAAGTTTAGCAAAAGGGTTCATTTTTTTAAGTTTAAAAGTTTTTTAGGCTAATCATATTAATTTCCAAATTTTAAATTATTATTTATTCTCTAAAGTTGTGCAAGTATCTTTAGATTTGTAATCATGTCAATTTGAAAATTAAGTTAAATAACTCTAATTATCATCATATAAAACACATATTTCATTTATATTTAGATTTAAACATCTCTTGGATGTTGCAACAAATCTAAAGTTCAGGCCAGATTTGTCTACATCTAAGGAGGTTCAAAAAATTTGGAAAACTCCAAATGAGGAAGCTCTTGGCCTCATAGGAATTTCAATGTCTCTCGAACTATATGTTTATATTAGGAACTGTATGAAAGCCTATGAAGCATGGACAATCATCAAAAATATCTATGATAGTTCAAATGAGTCAAGGAAGATATAATTTCAAGATCAACTTGAAGATTTGAGGTATATTAATTTCAAAACTATGGATGATTTTTTGTTAAAATTTGATGCATTAAATAGTCAATTACAAGGTTTAGGATTAATGTTTGTAGATCTTAGACTAATTCATCTTATTCTTAAAAAATGTCTTCTTAGGAAATTTTAAGAGTTTATTGCTAGTATTCATGTTCAATTAGTTATTCCTTCATTAGCTAGTCAACTTATGATATTTTAAAAAAAATTATTAAGGAAAGAAGAAGCAAAGTTGATTCAATTTGGTAATCTTAAAAATAACTTTTATGTCTAAAAATCATAAACAAAATTTTAAGCCTCGTAATAAACAATATTATAATCTTAAATCTCATCATATTAATACTAATGATCCTAAAAATAATTATTATTCTAAGAGGCCTCATTGTACGCATTATAAAATAAACCTAATCATAATAAGTTTAACAACAATGCCAATTATTCTAGAAGAATTTTTTGTTGTAGTTATAATGCTTCAACACCTCTTGAATGGGTCATTGATTCAAGTGCTTCTCAACATGTTATAGGTATTTTAGTTCATGCAACCCGATATGTCTAATGTTCCACTTCAACTTGCTAATAATCATAGTTGTAAAGTAGAATAAATTGGAGATGTGAATGTACCTAATGGTTGTTGAACACATCAAAATACTAAGAGGGGGGGATGAATCAATATACTTCAAGTTTCAATCCTAATTAATAACTGTTGAAGCTAAGTTATAGTAGTTAATCATTCACCTACTTAATCAAAACAAGAAAGAAGATAAGCATCCACACAAGATCACAATAGACACCAAATTTACGTGGAAAACTCCATAGGGGTAAAACCACGATGAGAAATGATACTAGGATCTACTACCCTAATCCAACCTCACAAGTAAATAACAGTTACAACCTTTTTTTAGGGCTACAACCTGAGGAAGCTACTACTCCTTGTGTATACAACTTTGTTTTAGGGTCTATAACCCAAGGAATCTACTACTCCCTGATAAAAAGGGAAAAACAACTGAAATATGATTGACTTAATGGCTTCAACCCATTAATAGTCATTAATTATGCACATTAGGTCTGTAACAGATCTTATCACACTCTTCTCATGTGCACTTATACATATTCGCACACTTCCATACCTCTCTTCTCATCTTTGATCTTCTATATATATCATCTGCACACTTGCACAAAACAAATATAGTCAGCCATAAGCAAGTATATATGAACTTGGTAGCCTGTCAACCTTCATATCCATTGGCGGTATATAAAAATGATAAAACATTGTTTACATTACTCCCAGATGAGTTAGCAAGAGCCACACACCATCTTCAAATAATCCATAAACTCCGCTCACACTTGAAATTGTGGTGCATACCATTGGCATGCCTTAGTCGGCCTCAACAAAATAATATCTTCACAAAATAGCTTGAAACAACTATGCGGTATTAGAAACAAGAAAGATCTTCATGCGCTTCATACCTTAGACACTATGAGACATGTGGAGTGTCCAAACAAACTCATACAACTGAAATACACAATCTTCTATTGACACAAGTATCCAAACATATGTTCTGATGAAGATTAAGCATCTAGAACCAACTGTATCAATTTGTCACTTGAAAAATGAACTTGCGGAGTGCTAGAACACTTGAACCTTCAATATAACATATTGCAATGGACATCACTGAGTATGTCCTCAAAAATTATTGGCTAAATATTCACATCCAGAGGAATGTGAAGCATTCCAACAAGCCTTCTGAACCACTTTTCCCTACCATAACACATATTGAAAATCAGTCACTTCTAACTTTCAATGCAGAAGGGATATTGGCATGAAAACTTGGATATAACACCTTCACATCTCCGTCAACTTAACTTTTGAACCGTAATACTAAATCTTTCTTTACTGAAGGATGCATTTGAACCAAAATACTATGACTCCATCTTGGAGAATACACTATGAATGCCTTAGACAAAACTTCTGCAACCTGTCACTGAATACTTTGACTCTGTCTTGGAGAATACATTATGAATGCCTTAGACAGAACTTCTGCAACCTGTGATTGAGTACAATACACCAAACTGGAAATATATCAGTGTAGGCATATTGAAAACACATTAATACATGTGTACCCACCTCATATCATACTTAGGCAACAAACTGATTACTAATCTCCCATATGTACTATAATGCTTACTTACACCATTAGATATGATCTTTGCACATTAACAATCTTCAAATCATATATAAACATACTTTTACATCAATGAAAAACAAGCTTATCAAGCTGCAACAATGATAAATTAAATGATGTTTTGTATGTTCCTAAATTTAGAAGTAATTTTCTTTTAGTAGCTAAGCTTTGTCAAGATTAAAAAATAGTTTTTTATAAAGATATGTGTTATGTGATTGATCCAAAACAAAATCATAAAGTCAATGCTCATGCTAAATTAGACAATAATGATTTGTTCAAATTTTATGGGTTTTCTCATTCTAAATATTATCTACTATCTACCATTGATTTCAATATTTGGCATGAAATACTCGGTCATATCCATGCTAACAATATTGTCGTGATGAAAAAATCTAATATGGTAGAAGGATTGCCTAGCATTGTTCCATCTAAAATTGTATGCACATGATCCATGACTGGTAAGATGCATAGGGAACCCTTTCCTCAAGTTCAAGCATGGAGGGCACATCATAAGTTGCACCTAGTCCATAGTGGCCTTTTGGGACTCATGAAGAATAACTCCATCCAAGGATAAAGGTATGCACTTACTTTTGTTGATGATTATTCTAGAAGAACTTGGATCTATTTTCTAAAGATCAAGTTCTTGATTTTTTTTTGAATTTCATAAATTTGTTGAAAGGTAATCTGGTTGTAAAATTTAAATTCTTAGAACTATAAATGGTAAAAAATATATGAATAATGCTTTAAATAGTTATTTAAAGTCTTTTGGTATTAAACATGAGCTAACCATTCTCTATACACCTCAACAGAATGGTGTAGCGAAAAGGAAGCATAAAAGTATTATTGAAATGGCTAGATGTATGTTACATGCAAACGATATGTCTTATAAAGTTTGGGATGAAGAAATGTTTTGTGCTACTTATTTTATTAATATTAATCCTACAGAATCCTTAAAGGATATCAATCTTCAAGAGGCTTGGTCTGGTAGGAAGCCTAATCTTAAGCATTTACAAATCTTTGGCTCAATTTTGTATGCTCATAAACCTAAAGAAAAAAGGAGAAAAATAGATTCTAAATCTTCTTATCATATTTTTGTTGCCCAGGTATGATAAATATTCTAAATCTTATAGATTTTATAATCCTATCACTAACAATGTTAAAGTTGCTAGAGATATATTTATTGCTGAAAATGGTGTTCATGATTGTTCTAAAGTGTATAACAGTGAATCTTCTCAAACTAAAGTTGTTGTTGTTGAGGATAATCCTCCTATAAACCATTATAATTCATCTCTTAGTCAAAGTGATAGTGAAGGTGAACATGTTGAACCTTGTCATCATGATTTTTCTTGAAGTAATGATACTCCTACATCTAAAAGGAAGCCTAAATGGTTTAAAAAATTTATGCAAGAAAGTGAGGATATTTTTAATAGAATAAATCAATTTAAGGCTAGGAAAGAAAACTATTGCAATTATGCTTACCACATTGAAATTCCCCTACACACTCACCCATATCATTAGTATAGCATAGTAACATAGCAAGCAACACAAACTTACACACACACAACGTCTCATTTACAATGGTAAACATAATCTAGGACCAATAGAAAAGCAACTTATAAAGACACATGTCAAACCCTAAGAGGATATATGAAATGGTAAGAATACACCTTTAATTGTTTATATCTATTGACTAATATCACAAATTTATGCTCACCATCATAACATCACTATTGTAAACAAGATGGTAGGTTAAGAGGAGTTGTTTGCTTTTAATAAGTAATTATACATATTAGCTACCACTAATTGGATTACATATGCATATGAAAGGAAAGTGCAACATAAGAAACTCTTAAAGAACTAGAATTCATTAGCTTTTCTCATGAGAAGAACAACTATCATTGAATACATCTACTGAAATATCACTTAATATTTATATACCCATGATATAGTTAAATGTAAGGCCCGCCCTTTTATTCAATAGTAAAAAATACTTTAACTATATCATGGGTATATTTATTAAGTTCAATATTTCAGTAGATGTATTCAATGATAGTTGTTCTTCTCATGAGAAAAGCTAATGAATTCTAGTTCTTTATATATTTTCTTGTATTGAATCCTTTTATGATTCTAAATAATATAACCATCTTTTGGTTGTGAGTTTTCTCTTGAAGGGGTTTCCCATATAATATTTGTCTTGCATGTAATCATTTTGTACATGAATATTGGTCCATTTACTTTCATGCTCTGATGTAAGGCCAACCAATCTATTATCAATAATGCATCTAGGGGTCTTCTAATAGCTAGTATCAAGTACCACATAGCCTACAGTTCATAAATTCTATGGTAAAAGTTTGGTAGGATTAGGGTGATCCCATAAAGTTGGTTTACAATTTCTGGCAGATTATTTTTGCTGAAATCACATATTTTTAGAAAATATAATGATTTAAGCCTTAAAAAATTCCAGTTAAAGGATTCCAATTGAGCAGGGTTTGATCAAACTACCTTAAATCAAACCCCCTTGGATAGAACCCCGCTAGTTTTAAACCATACCTATAACAGAGTCTCCTTTACACCTATCAAAATGTTGATAAAAAACCACTTTTGATTTACCTTTTGGGGGATCAAATGAATTCATTTAAAATTTATTTTTTGTAAGTATGTATTCCTTATTATAAGCTTCCCAAAAGTATAATTTTAAATAAATTTAATTTTATTATTATATTTATTTTTTATTTCTTGTAAATGTAGGTTTTTCACCGAAAATCAAGCTCTATGTTCCACATGTGGAAAAATAGCAGATTATCAAAAAAAATTCAAAATATGAGTGCAAATATTGAAGTCCTTGATCCAACAAAAAAATTTACATACAACGCTATACGGTGCTTATGTTTGAATTGTAATTGGTTTTGACTTTGAAACTTGATTAACGAAAAAACATTCAATAAAAAAACTATCTAACCAAGTGGAAGCACTAGATATCAGAGTTACAAATCTAAATTCAAAATAATTAGAATTTTATCCTTCATGGAAAAAAAGTTATGTGTTATACAGTGAGCGTCACTTTTTTAAAATGTTGTTTTCTAAAAAAAAACTAGTTTTCGAGGGAGATGGAAAAAGAAGTGCAATCTGATTCCAAAAATTTTGAAAAAAATATATTTAGAATCTATAGAAAAAATTTAACAAAACTCTAGTTTGCATCATCTTCCAATTCCTCACGATTTAGCCGCTATAGGTGCCCGAAAGTGAAGATTTAGTTTAAAAAGATTATTTCAGTGTCCAGTTTGGCCAAATCACCCATTACCTATAACCTTTTTTGTAATGATAGAGAACCAGCCACATGAGTTATAATTTTCAAGATGCTACCAAATTCTATCAGAATAGTTGCCATGAATCAATAGATTAAAGTTTTAAACTAAGGAATTTTGTTGAAGCTACAACCCATGTGGATGAGAAATTTGGCATGGAAGCTATAGTGAGTTCCCCTATTCTATGTTGAAATTTGAGTTTTGAGGTCACCGAATATGATCCTGGATTCACTGACCAACTCTTTTCTTTTCTTTTTTTTAATTTTAGAGATTAATATTGGCTTTCAAACTCACACATATTCACCAAGACCAAGCACATAATCAAAAATATTAAAGAGGATATGAAAATGAATAGCAAGGTAGTCCTTTAAATAAATCCTTCACTTCTTGCATGTGATAAAAGATCTGCAAGGTTCTATATCAAGGTAACTATACTCAAGATTACTTGATTTTCATATTGACTTCTTGAATCATTGATTCCCTTCTAAACAACAACAATACATATTTTCCTTGGCTATTGTAGCGGGACACTACATAATTCAATACCAAAGTAATTACTAGAACATTTTATTAATCATTTTATGGTAACATATATGTTTGTGCTCTTTACAAGTTATCAAGGCTGAGGTTCATTTATTGACCATAATATTATTATCATCAATGACATTATTTTGGAACTCTTAAGCATATTATCGCTTTCACTATTTAATACACTTAAACCTCAGGGCATGAATAATAATAATAATATTGACACATGGATCTTCCACAAAATAAAAGTCATGTAGACTTTGTTTCTAAGAAATCTTCCTCTAAAATTTGTTTGTTGACATGTTATAAAATGTAATCTGATCACTTTGATTTTCTTATACGTATCACTATTTTTCCATTTGTGTTTATAGAGTGTCACTTAGAAAAAAATAAAAAAAATAGATTGGGTAGTTTACCTCCAGCCATGAAAATAAATAAATATGAGTACAACATGAGATTCATAGTCAAACATTTAGTACCAACAAAAGAAATAGTTGTATAAATATGTTTATATGGAATTCTGATATGAAGAAATCAGCCTGTTATTAACTAAGCTCGAGATAAACTTGTAAGCTACCTGGTAAACAACCTTAATAGAAATGAATCTCTTGAACAACAATTTTTTTTCTAATTCCTATAAAAGCTTCAAATAAAAATAATGATAATAGAAATAATAGATAAAATAAAATTAGAAGACTCCATCCAAATGCAAAATTGTCGTTGTACATTTCTTGTTTCGTGCCTTTTCCCTCGTACTCCTCTGCCTGTGCCTAAATGGGTAGCATATAAAAGCACATGAATGTTTTTCTCAATGCATAGGTATAATGGCAAAGCAAATTATTTGTTGTGGGAACCATTAAGTAGACTTATAGCGTTGCTGAGAGTTGCAACCTCATCACTACAAGAGCCACGTCAGCTCCCTCCTCTCTTTGCCTATGCAACCAAGGTATGGAACTGTGGAAACTATGGGTTTAGATTAAATTAGATAGTGTATCTTAGGTATCAGAGCTTAGGTTGGTATGCTAGGAACTTTGGGGAATTATATTAGAGTCTTAGTTGTTGTGCATGTTGTGCCTTAAGTATTAGATACAATGTATTCAACTTAGGATAAGGGTGTGTTGGACATCTAGGGGGGGTTACCTACATGTACTTATGAAAACTATGTGAAATGTGAATTTAGTTATAGAGATGCATGTCTACTGTGATTATGTTTGGATATGTGGTGTATTCCCTAGTGTTGACCACTCCTAAGGGAGAGAAGGGTACGCTAGTGTAATTAGGGGTTGAGTGGGCAAGAGAAGACCGAGGTGAGCTACGGTGTGGTCCTCATTTCCTAGGGTAAGGTGAGCTACTATGGGGCCCTTATCTTTTTGAGGGTGAGGAGAGCTATTATATGGACCTCATTTTCATTTGGAGAATGTCTTCCCCCATCTCCCCCTCTTTATGGATCCGCTAATGATTCATATGTGATGCCATTACCTGTTTAACATTCCCTTAAATATCTCTTACTACCATCTATCATTGTAAACCAAAAGGGTTGAGGACCAAACCTAAGTGTGACCTTGTTCTACAACAGATTTACCATTGATGATTCAATTATTATATGATTGTCCCGGGGTGTGTGGGACACGTGGCATGTTGATTATTATCTAATTGTCTCTGGTTGTGTCAGACACATTGCTATTACATTATGATTTATTGATGAGCTCTATGTGGTTTGAGACCACCTTATCCCCTCCTCCCCCTTAGGTGACTCATTGAAGTCATGAAGTGATCATGCTGTGAAAATTTATGTGATTTTGGATTCATATTTATGACTTTTAATATGATTTTAATTGATTGATGAAGTCAGCAGCTTTGAAATTCTTTATTGATTAAATGCATTATGAAATTGTCCTCTTAGCCTCAAGGACTGGTTGTTGAGACCTTTTCTTTCAATTTTTGGCTTGTTGATTGGTGGCCATCGTTGAGAATTTTATCTTTCTTGTTAATTTTGAGTTGTTTTATTTGAAACTTGAAGTTACCGATTTTGAGGCTTTACTAATTTTATGTTGCTACTGATATATGTGTAGTAATGTGGAATATATTAGACTGCCATACTCATGTGGAGTCACTGACAAGTTGTATAGGGGGAGTAGATGGCATGGGGATTTATTGTGAAGGGGTAAATGAGACCGGTATGGGACGGTTACTAACCATTTCCCCTTGATCTATCTAATATTTCTATGTAGAGGTTCCTCAGGGAGGACCTGATGGTAACTATTTATATGATACGCATTCTTAGAGGAGAATTTTGAGCACTAGGAATCCTCATCCCATTATTTGAGCCTTGTGTTGTGAGTCCTTTTCGTGGCAATTTGTGTGTTGGTTATGTCCCCTTGGTTGTGCAAATGAGAAAACAAGTGTAACAGAATAACAATTGAAGGAGGAATTAAATGATTGCTTAAGCATTATCTATATGATATGTGATATCATGAGGTGACATATGAATTCTTGTTAAGAATAAAGTGTATTTGAGGCACTATTGACAACTAGTGGTGTATGATCAATTAATGGTTTATCAGTAATAGCACAGTATTGTGTAATGAAAACTATCTTTGGTGTTTGATTTAAGTAAATTGTAAGTATATTTGGATCTCAATGACCATGTCCTAGGTGGGTGTGTATGAAAACTTGTGCATCATCTAATTTGTTAATCCTCTTGTAGGGAAATTCCTTTGGTAGAAAATTATATAGTTGTGTTATTCTAGTTAGCCATGTTGGGATACACATACTTCTTGCTAATGTATAACCAGACTCAATTATTGAATTGATTAACTCTAGTGTGGGCGCTCTACCCCTTACCAACTTCCAGGAGGAAGTTTAGCCATAGGGGGGGAGGATGTAACGCCAACCAATCTATTATCTATAATGCATCTAGGGGCCTTCTAATAGCTAGTATCAAGTACCACGTAGCCTATAGTTCATAAATTCTATGGTAAAAATTTGGTAGGATTACCTATAACCTTTTTTGTAATTTTTGAAATTCTACCACATTAGTGTGACATTGTTTGATTGGTATTATTTGGTTGGTATATATACATTCCACTTTGAATGTTATAATTGTATATAAATATTAATGGGTTGCAAATATGGTTAGAATTATAATTATTATAAGTTGAGTATTGGTTAAATTTTTATAATTAAAGGATAGTCACGTGAAGCAAATTTTAGTAATAATGGCATTTAGGTTTAATCATCAATTTTGTCAACAATGTAAATATAAACATTATGGCAGAATGTTAATATGAAATTAAAAGTACCCAACTATAGATGGATGCGGCATTAGTGCTATGAAATAACTAGAAATGGACTCTCTGATTTATCTTGCTAAAAAAATTGGATATTCCTAGGGTTACTTAACAAAGCTTGACACTATTTTTTTGAAAATAATTATAAAGGTTTCTTTTTAAATTTGAGAAACTTGTATGTACAATATATAAAAAATTATATAATGTTCCTTTAGAAAATTGAAGTATATATTTATGATTAAGTTTTAAAATAAATTTACAAATGTAAAAATAAATAAATAAGTATTTCTTGTGGTAACTATTATATATATATATATATATAAAGTTATTGATTTGTTCTTGTTTATAGTTAGGAATAAAATATAAGAATGTGAAATATTATTATACAATAATATTGATAGAATGGACTTTAAATCTTAGATCGTGTATTAATAATATTATTCAAATTATCATAAGTTTATATTTTAAAATATTAATTTCCTACATAAAATAATTTATATCTATATATTTTAGGTACATATAATGTTTTCCATCCAAATGCTATAGACTTGTTAAAAGTGAGATAAATTTTACATTTTATATAGAAGAGATTAAAATGTGAACTTATTTTATATATAAGAAGAAATATAAATATAATTTCTCATATTATGGCAATAAGAAAGTAGAAGAATAATAGTATGTGAATGACATCAAATGTACAGGATGAGTAACTAGGATGACAGAAAAATTAATAATTTATAAAATAAGTGAAAGAAGTAAAAGTATAGAAGAAATATATAAGATGAAATTAAATATAAAATAAAAAGAAATAAAGAGAAGGAAAGAGTGATAGATGGGAATAAGTAAAAAAAATTATTGTATATCAATAAAATACAAAAACAAGAAGGTAAAAGGACGTAAAAAGAGAGAAAAAATATATTGCTAAGTTCATTCGATCATCTTGTAAAATAAGGCTAGGGAAGTAATCATTGAAATATGGGGGAATGTTTGCCACATTTCCTGGAAGCATTTTGCCAAACAGTCCACATGCCTTGTCAAGGCTTCCACAATTTGCATGCTAGGGAGATTGTGAAACCTGGCTCTGATATCTATGTCATGCCCACATTTTACATTCTAAACAATCTAACAATTTGCAATGACTTCATTAATTTTGCAATTTTTATTTTTTTTATGACTGAAGATAAACCACCAAGTCCATTTCTTTTTTCATGGCTGGAAATAAACTACCCAGTCCATTTTTATTTTATGGCTGGAAATAAACTGCCCAATCCATGTTTTTTCTCATGGCTGGAAATAAACTGCCCAGTCCATTTGTTTTATTTTTTTTTCATGGCTGGAGATAAACCACCCAGTCCATTTCTTTTTTCATGGCTGGAAATAAACTACCTAGTCCACTAGTTACATCAGTTAATATAATCCATGAGTGGACTGGTTATGTTCCTTCTATATATATATATATATATATATATATATATATATATATATATATATATATATATATATATATTTCTTGCACTTTTGTCATTTTTTTTTTGGATTTAACCTTTTTTTGGCACATGTTTAATCATTCTATTTGGTTGAAGGTAAAACAAAACCAAGCTGAACCAACACTGGTGTCTCTAAAAAAAAAAATTATGCAATATTGAAGTTCTTGGTAATCTTGTATTGATTTGTTGTCAAATATATCAAAGGGATAGTTTTCTTTGAATGAAAGACTAAATTCTTTATTATTTGAATCTATTTTAGACAAGCACAAAGCATCATTGTTATTCTGGTTATTCTAATTTGAATCATTTGTCAATCAACAAGTAATATTATCAACCAAACTACATCAAAAAAGGGGTATACGACCTTATATCACCTTTTAGTAGAGGAAAGTGTTAAAGTTTACTGTTACCTGAATGAACAGTGCTTAAATAATAGTGTTGATTGCAGATAAAACTGCTCTCACATTTCTTGGAATCTTATTAAATGCTTTTTGGGTTTTATTTTACTCTTCTTCACCTTTCCAAAACATTTTGAATTTTAAAATTTGGATAAGTTATGTAAAATTTATGCTATTTTAATACTGGCTTGTTTGGTTAGAAATCAACATAATGAATAAATATATGACAATAATACGAGAATTGACCCTTATCCTATATCTGTTAATAATATCTAATAAGTAGATTATTATACTAAGTACTTAGCTTAATTGTTCCTTAAATTTAATTATTCATAAGAATAGCATTCTTGACCAATGGGATTGGTCCAAAGAAGGTCATTAATGTTGTAAGCATCATTACCTTGCATCATTAGATTTTTAGTTTCTTTTCCTTGAAAATTAGATTATTGTTTATTTATCATTTATAAATATTGCTAATATTTATGTATTTCAAATATCATCAGATCATATAGTTGTTACCAATTGAATGCTCCTCGAATATACTTTCATAGATTAGTAAGTTAGCAATACTTGATTTCATATCATTGGATTATAAACCCATAGTTCAAATAATTACTATTTTAACTTCATGGAATTTATTGAGAATCTAAGTGTTTTGTTTTATTATGATTGTAATAGTGTTTAACATATCACAAAACTTATTAAGTTGTTACCTTTGTATTTTATGCTTTATAGAATGTTAGGAAGAGATAAATTTATTTTGAATGTGTTCCTTACTATCCATGTCATTATGTTGGGTATTAAGTTTTGTTTATTCAGATTGTAATATGCATGATTTTGTTTTGTCAAATTATCATGGATCGAGTCTATACCCCCATATGTTGTTAATATATCCTTAATGAGTTTTCTAATTTCTGGCTTCACCTAAGTGGGTGGCAGTTGATTGTGTAATTGTCTGGGGTAATGGACCCTAGAAAGGGTTGCGTACCCACTTTTATAGTATGCAATTTGTATGAGGTCCATGTGATGCATTCGAGTAGAGAATTGAGTTCACTGGTTTATGAGTGTGTCGAGTAAAGTCATTTATTGAACTTGAGGGTAGATACCCTTATTATGAGAACCCAAGCTTGAAATGTATAAAGTTGAACTATGAAGTCTCTGCGCCATGCATACATAGAAAAGTCTATCAAGCGATGTGCCCCCGAGGCCTTAGGTCAAGCCCCTAGGACTGTTCTTCTGAGTCTTGTATGTGACTTGTTATTTTCTCCCGATATTACAATCTACCATTGATTTATATACCTTTTTTGGTAATCATGTGCTAACTACCTTTGATCTTATGTGTGTGCCATGTCATGCCCCTTCGCTTGTTCGTCGTTGTGTTGTTTTTGTTCACGGAAGGTCGGGTATTATTTTATTTAATTTGTTTTATTAATGTTGTTTTGATTGATATTATATTAAAATAAAAGTTTAATTAAATTAAAGAATAAAATTTAAAACAAATATGATATTTAATTTTAATAAATTAAGGTTTATTGCTCAAGATAGAGTATTTAATTAATATATATGTGTATTACTTTGTTATGTAAGCAAAGTTAATATGAAATTTAAAATTATAAGTTAATTAACTAAATGGTATATGGTGGACAATGTGAAAGAGAGGGATTAAAAGTAAAATTGGAGGGTAAAACTAAGTGAAAATTTTGAAATGAAAGAAATTGAAAGTTTTGGAGGAAGTGGGAAAGGTAGTTACGGATGGAATAAAGCAGAAGATAGTGGAAGTTAACTAAAGGAGGGGAAATTGATTTATTGCCCGGGAAAAATTAATTGCATTCTGTTTTTTTTGTTTTTTTGGGGGCTTGAAACTTGGTGGGGGATGATTTCTCTCTTCTAGAAGGAAGCTGGGATTTATAACATTGAGGAGTCTTGGAAGGAGCAGAGGTTGGGAATTGGAAGTTCTCTGCATCAAAATTTCAGCTTGGATAAGCGAATTAACCAGGTTTCATAGTTATTGACCTTCATCCCTGCAAAACATGAATTTTAAATTATTAGTATTGAAATCTCTAGAAAATACTTGAATCTCTTATAAGTCAAATTGTGAGAAGCTATGATCTTATTTAGAAGGTTATTCTTATTGGAAGGATGCCTCTGCTTGCACGTTTATTTCCTGGGAGAGACGCTTTAAACTTGTATCAGACCGCTATGTGTTGTATTACCAGTTATCTGGGTATTGGCGTCGCTTTTCCCTCTTAAGTTTTGTAGAATATTTCTTACATGATCCGAAAACCTGCCAGTCCAATTGGCTTTTGTTGTAGGCTGAAGTTTCTTATGAGTCACCAGCGTAGCTTCCTCTGTCGCTTCTGTCTCTTTCTTGCTATTGTTGTCCGTGTGATTTCATTCCTATACCACACGGTAGAGATGCTTGAAAACCTTGTAACAAAGAGATTTCCTTAGTGTCAATTCTGCAAGAGTCAGCTTTAAGCCGAAATCTGAATCATTGGTTTCAGTGATAGGCCGTCGCCCTCTTCCTCATCTGACATTGAATCTAGGATAAGGTTATGAAGTGTTAGGCATCTTACTGCAATTTTCAGTTAGACAAGTGCCACTCGTAAAGATATTTTTCCTTCTTACTCACCGTCCCTCTTAATTGGAATTTCCTCTTCCATATGCTCAAATCGAAACTATCAAGGAGTTTTGGAAATTAGATTAAATTAAAATTCCTTGGTAACCTTATGAACATGCGAGTTTGATGAAATAAATCATGGAGTTCATCCAGTACGTGGTGTGACTTAGTCTGTAAATTGCATCTGAGTTTTGTCTGAAAGTTTGAAATTATTTCTCTTTTCCGTTGATTGAATATTCAATTTCTTGGAATCCGCTGCTTCTCTTTGCTCAAACACTTGAACTTAGGGAAGTGGACGTTTAAATAAGTGTTTTTTTTTATTCCATTAGCAACCGGCCACAACTGCCACACTTGAATATGGTAGGCTGTATAGAGTTAATAAGGCTCCCTGATTTTATTGGAACTTGTCACAGTCCAACACTTGAACATAGAAGGGTGCGAACGTTTAAAAAAGCTCGCTGTTTTTCGTTAGCAATCTGTCACAGCCACAACACGTGAACATGGTGGGTTGTATAGATTTAAATAACCTCCCTGGTTCTTGGCAACTTGTCACATCTGCGGCGCTTGAAAATAGAATGTTGTAGGGGTTTAAATGATCTCTTGATTCCGTTGTCAATTTGTCTCAGCCGCAACACTTGAACTTATTAGGATGTTTATAGATTAAGTATCTCCTTGATACTCTTGACAATTTGTCGCAGTTGCAGCACTTAAATAATTAAGCCATCACAATGATATAACTGAATTATGAGCTCCAAACAAGTGTGAGTTTTTGAGTCTCTTTTGTAACTGTTTTGTGCTTTCGTATAAAGAGCTGTTAGTCTTCGATCTTTTAACTAACCAGTCTGCCGCCCCTCTTTGCACGAAACAACTCCCAGTGATTGTGTTGGATCCCTTCATTCGGTTGTATGTAATCGAGATAACTTAGATTGAATCTCTTTGCATCGAGTCGAGCTAATTGTAGACTGATGTTACACTTGAGTATTTAGAAACGTTCGCTGCAAACTTAATTATAGCTTGTTAAGTTACGTCACTAATTTATGTATGTACTATGTATATTTATATATGTGTTTATATTTATATATTATGTATATATTTATACATCTATTCACACTTGTAATGTGATAGGTATGTACACACGATTGTAAACATAGTCAATGTATGGATAATGTAGTTCCACTACGAGTTTGACGAGGAACATTTGGAACAAAACATTAGTGTTGGAAAAGGATTGATATAATCTTATGAAAAATAAAAACCAGAAAATAACATTTGTTGGACGAAATTATCATTGATTTTTTATTTACTTGTAACCATGATATGAATGTTTGTATGTCCAATTATGCTCCATGTTCCTTGATAGTATCAATTTGTCAAGTGAATGGTTATTGTCTCTGGTTAGGAATGTGGATGTTACTCAAAAGAGTAATTTTGTATGTAAGTATTAGAGTCTTCTAGAGGCGACAGTGATTTGATCACTCGATGGATTTATTTGTTTAACCTAATATTGGGGATTATATCTTGATTATGCTTGTGTTGGTTGTTCGCCTTGCACATTATATTTGTCTTTGTGTTTGATTATATGGACATTGTGAGTGGGATGGGTAATGCCTCGCGATGTGATGCAATTGAGTTTTGTGTCGTGCAAGTGGCCATGTTTTCAGCTTCAGTGGTTTTATATTGTCGGTAGGGGAGTGGCTCTCAGTTGGGGGTCCGACACACAAAGGGGCGCCAGGGTAACTCACTGAGGGTTTAATCAAGTGATAACATAAAAAGAATTAGGGGGAAAGGGTAGCTCTCACAATAACAAAGATAATGGCTGCCTCTCTCATGGCTCAAGCGCTTGTTTAGGCTTGAGGTGAGACGAGAAGCATAGTTTGTATGGGGGTCCGGCGGCTGGTAGAGGTAGCCAAGGTAACCCAAGATGGGGGTCTGTTAGCCTAGGAAGGTTACGCTAGGGTAACCCATAGAAAATTATGCAGTGACACTCCTCCTACGACGACTAAGTATCCTCGTGATGTTTGTCTTTCTTGTTTGTGGTATGCCTCTGGAAGCGGTGTTCTATTGCTTAATGTTGTTTGTACTTGTTATTGTTGTTTTGTCAGCTTTGTGAGTCTGTTGTCCTTGATTGTCAGTGTTGGTGGGACCCTGGTGCAAGAGCACCTAGGCTGACCTCCATTTTGGTTTGCATAATTTTTGGCTTGTACCTGATCTTAGCCAAATCAGGATGTTAGTAGGTTGTGTTGGATTTTAGTAGGTGTGTGTGTGAATGGTTAATCACTAGGATTAAAATCTTCATTAGGTTATCTTATTGTTAAATTCTGCTTTATTAAGCTTTGGACAGCATGTATCATGTTACAAAGCACATAGTGGATTAAAGCCACATCATCATTGTTTAAAAGATGCTAATGGTCGGTTAAGGGAGTTGTTGATTCGAGTTTAAAGGAGGTTGAGGTCCTAGGATTAAGGTTAAAGGCAGAGTTGGAAGATTGCATGGAGAACTTGTTTGGTTGCATGCAAGTTACTTGGCATTGGAAATCCCTTGAAATGAGGGAAATGCTCGATCCACTGCCCTTGAACCGTGGAAAAGGCATCTTAATGAATGTAATGGCTCGTGGAAGCAGTAGTTAGAGAGGATAACCAGTTTTTGTTGTGGATAATAGAGGACAGCGAGCAGATTCTTGTAGATTGACTGTGTTTTGAAAACCCCGTGTGTTTTCTGACAACCGTGATGTTATGAATTATATGCCCTGTTTGGTATTAGATTAGAGTTTCCATAACATTCTTTAGCATCTCTTCTTTTGTAGAAAGTTCATGGATTAGAATACATGCATTGTAGTTGAGTTTTGTATTGCTAGGAAATGTTAAAGTCTGTATTTTTTGAGTTTTACCTAAGCTTTTGAGAGACAGTCATATAAAGTCACTGTATATATATAGTTTCCTTACTGTTTTTGGGTTGTTGAATGGTATAGAGAGTATTTTCCACTGAAAGCAAGAGGCTTTGAGTTACTTTAGTGCTTTGTGATCATTACTTAAGATTGTAGATGCTTTTTTGGTTTTGAACAGTCTAGGTTGAACTCTCATGGCTCCCCCATAAACTCTGTCTACGGGAATCTCCTGAGACCAGTAGAATATGGAAAGGGAGCCACATCTTTGTAAATACTTAGCATTAGGAGATACAAGGAGCCAAGCAAGAATTTACCGTCTCAAACCCTAGGCGAGTTGTGTTTGCCCGATTAGAGGTTTGAGTGACCAAAGACTAAGAACTTAGGCAGGGGAATAATCTATTGTACGGAATCTGTACAGTATTAAGTGTGGTGAGATAGTACCTTCAATGTCCAAAAGGATTGAGACTCCCATCAATCCATCAAAGGCAAACTTGAAGGAGGAAACAGTGAAACCCTAGAAGGTAGGGCAATTAGGCCTCTTCTCCAAGAATGTTGGAATCCATTGTACAGAACAGAAGAAGGCCATAGACCTATTGCAAGATTTAAAACCCTGAAAAGGGTGTCTAAAAGTGTGTTTTGTTTTCTAGGTTGTGTGGAGAATATAAGCAGAAAAAGCCAATTAGTGACTGGTAAGGGCTACAAGGATTAGCCCCTTCAAAAGGCAAATTCATGAAATCGGGTAGGTTGAGGAGTGGGCACCAAGGAAAATGGATCAGTTTGGTTGCAAGAAGCATGGAGATAGCATTTTCAAAACCCCTGCAAAGAGTTCAAGTCAGATAGAGGAATTGGCACTTAGAACCTTCTAAGTCCAAGGAAGAGTGGTAAATTGCAAGAAGGTGTGGAATTTCCAAAGGTGAGGCACTAGTGGAGAACTCTTTGAGAAGAGTTGGAGCAAGACTATGATGGTCTATTGAGCTCAACAAGAACCACTGTAGCTGGTTCTAGGCAGGAGACAGTGGAAAGTCTTCTATAAAATAGTGCAAGCAACCTTTGGAGTTAGATTACACCAGACCCATTGTTGCCTCCTAGCACGGGGGGTGAATTTTCAAATTCACCCAGCGCGATAGGGTGGAACGTGTATCATCTCCATTGGGTTTCCCTTATGTTCGTGATATGGCGATTCAGTATTGTCTTCAGCATTGTATCTATTCCTAACAGTTGATCTTCGTACTTGTAATGTATTGTAACTTAATTTTGTATCTTGTATCAATGTAGAGCATTCCTCGCTTGATACGAGAAAGTATCATTGTGCAAATGTATATGTAAACTGTATTGATGTATCTATTGTATGTAAGAAAGTTGTAATAAGTGACATTGTAATTGTTAATTGAAATGAGAGAGAGATTGATTACTCTTTTATGTTATATGATCCAGATGTTTCACGTAACTCTTATGTTCTTACGTAATTGAGTTAATGACATGCTAATGATGTTAGCTTTTAATTGGTAATAGGATATTTTGATTTGTAAATTGGATAAAGGAAAAATAGGTAATGCAGTTGTGCACCCTAGGGGACTTAGGAAGATAATTTATGTGATGTTATATTCCATTACGCAACAATGCACTACTTAAAAAAAAAAATTGTCCATTTTTTTTCGTAGTTTAAGTTTGTCCTCTAGGGTTCACGGCGGGCCGTTACATGCCAAGTCATGTAGATCTTACAAGTATAGGTATTGGGAGCAAGGAATTTTTGACACAATGGAATGTAAAAGGTACGTCAAGCCGACCCAAAGTAAGTAGACTCTAATACTAAAAATAGTGAATCATTTCCATCTTTGTTTCTGACTAGTGTGATCATTGATTATAACTGTAAGTAGTGAATTGTGTTGTTTTTTTTTGTCTTTTAAGTTAACAAAAAAAAATTATTTGCAAAATTAGTAAAGTCATTGTAGATTGTTAGATTGTTTAGAGTGTAAAATGTGGGCATGACATAGGTATAAGAGCTAGGTTTCACAATCTCCCTAGCATGCAAATTGTGGAAGCCTTGACAAGGCACGTGGAGTCTAAAGTTATGGATACAAATGATCCAAAAACTTATGAACAAGCTAAAAATCAACCTCATTGGGAAAATGTTATGCAAGAAGAATATGACACATTAATTGCAAATCAAACTTTGGATTTAGTTCCTGTACCTCAAGGTAAAAATCTTGTTTCATGGAAATGGTTGTATAAAACTAAGTTCAATGCAAATAATGAGGTTAACAAATTTAAGGTTAGATTAGAGGCTTCTACCAAGTGGAAGGTCTATATTATAACGAAAAATTTGATCTAGTAGCTAAGATGCCAACTATTAAATTAGTTATTTCTTTAGCTTCTCATATGCATTGGTTCATTTGAGCAAATCGATGTTAAAAGTACATTCTTAAATGGTGATTTACATGAAGAAACTTATATGTCTCAACCTTTGGGACTTATTAAGGAAGGTAATGAACATCTTGTTTCCAAATTTAAAAAAATCAATTTATGGGGTAAAACAATCTCCTAGAGAATGGTATTCTAAAATTAATGCTTTCTTTATATCTCAAGGTTTCATTAGAAGTGATCCAAACTTATATATTAAACATAGTGAAAATGATATTGTGATTATTATTTTATATTTGATGGTTTGATTATCACTATTATCTCTTAGTGTTGGTTTAGTTTCTAGATACATGTGTAAATGACAAAAAACTCATTTTAAATTTGCAAAAATAATTTTAAGATGTTAAAGGTACTCTTAATATTGTTCTCTTTTATGATGCAAATTATGAATTTTCTTTAAAAGGTTATACTAATTCAAATTTAGGAGGTGATCCCAATGATGAGAGATCCACTTATGGTTATTATTTCTTTGTTGGGTCAGGGGCAATCTCGTAGAATAGTAAGAAGCAACAATCTACATCTCTTTTCTCTATAGAAGCATAATATAAAGGTTGTACAAATACATCTAAAGAAGCACTATAGTTAATAAGACCACTTGAAGACTTGGGTCTACCTCAAAAGGATCCTACTCCTTTTATTTGTGATAATCAAAGTGCCATAGCTTTGGAAAATAATCTAAATTTTCATGCAAGGACCAAGCACATTTCTCTTCAACATCACTTCATTAGAGAGAAAATTGAAGACAGACACATTTCTCTTTTGTATTGTAAAGGTGAAGATCAAGTTGCATATATTCTCACCAAAACTTTTTATAAAGATAAATTTCTCCATTATGTAAAAATCTAGGATTACAACCCTTTGAAGGGTTTGATGTAAACTCTCCAAGTAAAGCTTAAGGGGGGGTGTTTGAAATTAATCTTTACTTAGGTGAAGGTTATTAATTTATATTATTTAAATACTTGTAGGAATATTCCAAAATAATCCCAACAAGTCTTTTGTCTTGTTTGAGTAAATCATACATGTGTGAAAATGAGTCATTTTTATAATTCCTCTTTGGAGGAATATTAAGGCTTAAGTGTAGCCTCCTCCTTATGAGGATTTTGACACTTTGTACACACATATGATGAAAGGTGGCATGCATAGACATGAGAGTTTTTAGAGTTTTCAATAAACTTCATAAAACCAAGATAACCTGCAAAACCTGGATTAGCCTTCTACAAGGAGAAAAAGCAAAGATGCAAGAACAATTTGCAAAAGATGTGAAAATAATATTATTGTGAATAATGAGTTACATGAGATGACTTGCTTTTATAAAGCAATATGAAAATCCCTAAAGGTAAAACCTAATTAGGATCTAAGTGAACTTAATAAAGTGTAATTAAATATTTAATTACACCAACATCCCCCCTTTAAGTGCAACTTAGGGAGAATAAGAAACATGCAAATAATGCAAGGATGGGTGCATGAAAGCATGAATGGGTCCCGACTACAAGGCCATGTTAAGTGCCCATGTACATATGCAATGTAAAAGAAATAGAGAATGCAACTGAGTGATGAAAGATGGAGGAATCCATAAGACCCCCCTAGTACACCATCCATCACATAGATACATAAGAAATGCCCCCCATAAGAGGGAAAGATACGATGAAAGAATCTGGAATCTATGTGTATCTCAATGCCAATGTCGAACTGTGACTAAAACTAATCCATAGGAGCAAGTACCATGAAGATTATGGAACATTAACCATAAAATGAATGGCCCTCAAATTGCGATGTCACCCGATGAGAATCTAATATGATTCAAGATCATTAACCATAGGCTCTCAATCTGAGACATGAACCAATGCAAACCTAAATGTGTCAAGTTATGAGCAAGATTGTGGCCAAAAGAAACTACATAATCTAGATACAACTCATGTGAGTTGTCATCAAACTGAAGATGGGATCAAAGTACATGCCATGCAACTACACTCTAATCAAATTATTATGCAAGAATCCCCTTTATGGAACTTTATTGAAGTTCATTTATTACAATACCCCAAGATTGTAAAAAGAGAACATGCTCATAACTAGTGTTCATTCACCAAAGCTACTACCTTATCTACCCCAAAATGTCTTGCTAGTCCTCCACTATGCTTCTCCTTAATCAAATTCTCCCTCATTGAACTCCCTAGAATATACAACTGATTTCCTTTGAACAACATATCTTCTTGAATAAAATAATCTAACCACTGACTCCTATATGTCACCACTAACTCCTTAGATGCATGGAAGACGTCAGCAAAATATGGACTATTTGTTGGCAAGAGACACTATGAATGTTTTCTAGTGTTGTCATTGCTGGAAACCTTAGTCTGTGATTGGATCCGCACATCATCATTTGATCATACCAACAGACAGATCAAAGACAATCAAGCTAGAACAAAGCATCCGGCAGTTTTGTGTTCATCGATTCACATGAAATTTTTTGTTGTCATTTTGAGTTGTGGATCTCAAGGAAGGTTGTTTGATATATGATCTATGTTATTTGTGAATATTAGTGCCTCGCATTGATTTGTGTACAAGTTAGAAGATCCGGTTGATTAATTTTATATTCATTAGTGCATGGAGGCCGACTAAGTGGATATAGCGTGTTGCGGATATTCGAGGAGTAATTATTCAAGTTTTTTTGTGCTCGATCATTTTTATTTTGGGTCTAACTATGTTGTGGCTGAATTTTATGGATGCGCATTGAATATTATTCATGATTTGAGCCGACAATTTGTAAATATTTTTCTATGTTGTTGAAGCTGACATGTTGCGTTTAAATCTTTAGTCACAGATATAAATAAGTGATTGATTACATCATTTTGAGATATGTACGAAGTGTGTTAGTGTGTGTTGTGAATGCTAGAAGGATTGAAGAGTGATTATGCACAATTTCACTTGTACATTAAGGATTTTGTGAAGTGAATTAGAGCATAACAGAGCAGAAGAGCAGAATCAGTCAAAAGGTCAAGAGATCAATTGATGAGCCTAATTGGAACTATAATCTGGCATTTGTAGATGTTATTTTTCTCAGTTCAATCTTTTGGATCTAATCCAAACTTTTGTAAGGCAGTGAGCCTTTCTATTTTTGAGTAGTGAGCTCTAGGAAGTGTTCTTGAATGCAAGTGCATTCCCAATTTGTAATCATCTTTTTGAGTATACTCATTATATTGTGGATTGGCCATCCACCGTGGTTTTTCCCCTAACAAGGTTTCCACGTAAAAATACTTGTGTTATGGTGTTGTGGTTTCTTGCTTTATGTTCATGCATATTTCTTTTGGTTGAATGTTATAAGTGCTTTGAAGATCAGATTAATAAAGTTAAAAATTGTAGAACACTGATTCACCCCCCCTCTCAGTGTTCCTTGTTTCCAACACCATCCTCATACATATGTTTTAGTTCTTCAAAACCCAATACTTCTACCTTCGTTCTTGTCAACAAATTCCTTCTCCTACTCAATGCATCTACAACTTTATTTGACTTACCACTCCTATGCTTCAACATAAATGTATAACTCATCAATAACTCAAGCCATCTCATATGTCTTTGGTTCAACTTATCTTGATTGTTCAAATATTGTAAGGTTTGATGATCAGTGTACAACACAAACTCCTTAGGCAACAAATAATGTATCCACTTCTTCAAGGATTGAATTATGGAAAAGAACTCTTGATCATAAACTGAATATCTCCTTCTAGCATCATTCAAATTCTCACTAAAATAAGTTATTGTTCTTCCTTCTTGACTCAACACTACTCCTATTGCATTTCCATTGGAATCACAATCAACTTGAAATACTTTATCAAAATCAGGTAATGCTAACATTGGTTTCTCCATCACCTTTTGCTTCAACAGTTCAAAACTTCTTTGGGATATGGATTTCCATTTAAATTATTTCCTATCTCCTCTCATTGTTTTGGTCATGAGTGTGCAAATGGTACTAAAGCTCCTTATGAATTTCTGGTAGAAACTTTCTAGTTCATGGAATTATCTTACCTCTCCAGTGTTCACCAGTGTAGGCCACTCAACAATTTCTCTAACCTTCTTAGGGCCCATCTTCAATCCTTCAATAGAAATGGAAAATCCCAAGTACACCAACTCTATCTTCATAAAGCTATACTTCTTGATGTTTATCAGCAGCTTCTCCTCTCTTAGCCTCTGTAATATTTGTCTGATGTGTAATAAATGTTCCTTTTTCTTACTAAAAATTAGAATATCATCCAAATAAACAATAACAAACTTACCCAAGAATTGCTTCAGTACTTCATTCATCAATCTCATGAAAGTGCTAGGTGCATTGGTTAATCCAAGAGGCATCACTAACCACTCATACAATCCTTCATTAGTCTTAAATTTTGTCTTCCATTCATCTCCTTCTCTAATCTTGATTTAGTGATACCCATTATTTAGGTCAATCTTTGTGAAATACTTTACTCCACTCAAACAATCCATAATGGCATCCATCCTTGGCAATGGGAATCTATACTTGACAGTGATCCTATTGATTGCACTTGAGTTTATACATATCCTCCATTTCCATCTTGTTGCAAGTATGAGAAGATTGGTTTTTTCATTAATGTCAACAAGCCTGTGTTGTCATTGGTGTCAAGGGTAAGTGCACCAAGATGGTCGCACTTTTGTGGCCACAAAAGTGAAAAATGAGACAAAACGCGTTCGCGTTATAACGCGTTCGCGCGTTTTGTATTTTTAAAAGCAAAAAAAAAGTAACATTCTTCATTTCTGTTTTTACTGTTTTCTATTTCTGCCCGCGGCCAAGAACCCTGCACTATGCGCTCGCGTTGTTGAGGAGGTGACTACTTCACATTTGATCAACTTGAGTTCAATTTTCTTCACAAATATGGCACCCCGACGACGAAAAGATGCAAGAGGTAAGTTTTGTTTGGTATTTGTAATGAATTTTTTTGTTTTAAATTGATTTTGTTTGTTTTAGTTTAGAAATGAATGATTTTTTTTTAATTTGTAGGAAATCCTCAACCAAATCAACAACCAACAAAATCAACCTCAACAACAAAATCAACCTGCCCCACCATTCTCTCAATACCCTCCTGGCACTCAAGAAAATTTGAGGAGTGAAATTGAAAACAATAAAAAAGAAGTTGAGGATCTTATTAGTAGGTTGAGTGATCAAAATTCTTCAACCATAGAAAGGATACATCTAGCAGATTCATTGAAGGATTTGTTAAAAAATGTGGATGCAATTACCCAACAAATATCTGGATGGCAAAATAGGAGGCAAACATCGAGGGCATATTATGCAGATAAATTATCATATAAACAAGTTAAAGATTTAAAGATTACTAAAGGCGATTTGTGCTCTCTATTCACTGACCCTAGAACAAATCAAAATCTCACCCTCAATGCAAAGAGGTTTCCTATCCATTGGTGCCACCACGTAGAGATTAGGAACCGTTTTATATTAGAGATGGTATATGGT
>VDFB02058242.1:662973039-663055565 GCA_007258455.2 Sequoia sempervirens | reverse complement strand
CGTTATATCTTCCATTGGAAATCCCCGAGCCTTAGCTTTGGTATTTGCCTTGGAATACCAACCCAAAGGCTTGGAGGGCATTCCCAAAGACCAGAGACGTGTTTTTTTCCAAATTCAACAAATTTTCACATAATCGGGTTCGTGCTCACCATCAAGATTGCATCTGGTTCAATATCAAGAAAATCGAATACATGGGTAATGTTAGGTTCTTTATTAGCTTTCGAACGATGTAATTTTTTTCACTTTCTAACAATGTTAAACTTTTCATCCATAATTTCTTTTGATTGTATGTCCGCTTTTCTTCAAAAAGCAGTGTTTGGTAGTTTTTTCGCTATAAATTAACCGTTCATCGAAATTTGAAATAAATTATATTTTTAGAAACTAGACTCCATTCTACAATTTAAAAAATAAAATTTTAGAAAAATCTTTTAGTTTCAAAAATTTGAGGGGAACGCCAAAATTCTGCTTTTAGGAAGTGCCCACTTAGAAAATTAATAAAAAATCAAATATTCATTAAAAAATTATTGGAAAATATCCAGTCCTTACTACATATGTTATCTAACGACCGGGCGATTTTAAAAATACTAAAAAAAGTCCACCGTGCTCGGGTCACACAAGAGTTGCTATGTTATGTTTTTCTGACAGAAACAACAGCAATTTGTGTGTGTCCCTCTTTTGAACCCCTTAATCTCAACCATTTTCAAAATAAATTAGTAGTTTAGAAAGTAGACTCGGAGCACTGCGGTCCTTGTTTTTGTTCCATCAAAAAATTTTGAGTGTAGCTATCCTCAATTTCACGTCCAAGGTCAGTATTTCCTGATTTCAGAAAAAAAGTGGCCACTTAAGCCCCTTTTTTGGGAACCATCTTGGTGCACTTACCCTCAACTATATGATAAAAATATGGTTACAAGAGTATGTTGGTGTTATCCATGCTCTGATTAGTTGTATTGTGTTGTCATCAGTAAGCTGCGGGTGTCAACCTCTAGTGTTTCTTTGATAAGCTTATGTATATATGGTTGAGTTGCTATGTTGCGGTTGGCTAGGTGGTGATGAGGAAGTACTGAAGGTGATGAGGATGTGTCTCTAATGCTTGGTTTTCAAGTGATTTTGAGAAAATTTGATAAAAAGAGGAAACAGTGTGTTGTAGTGTTGTTCTAGGTTGCAGAGTAGTATTCTGGTGTTGCTCTACATTTCTTCTAGGTTGAAGATATCCCTATGTGTTTCATATATCTTGATCAGAGGTATTTTACTCAAAATTTGGTGTGTTGGATTGTTGTGCAAAAGAAGTTATGTTCACTAGTGTGTGAATAGTGTATTGCAGAAGTGTCTAGGAGAAATGTTTTTTCTTTGCGTTTCTCTATAGTTTGGTTTCAGGTCTTACAGATCTGAAGGGGTGTTCATATCTTTCTTCATTCGAAGTTTTTTGAGGTTTGGTGCTTCAAGAAGTCAATTTCTTAAGTTGTAGTGTATGGAAAAATTGCTTGAATGTACTAGGTGCATACATTCCTCAGGTGAAAGTTGTTGCGAATGAGTTTGTTGGATTTCATGATGTTTATGGAATATTCTAGATTGTGTTCAAGTGACAATTGTTGTCCATGAGCTGTTGTTGGATCAAAGGAAGTGTGTACTTAGAATTTTGAAACAAGAAAAAAATAGGGGGGAGATTTTCTACTTTTGAAGAGATAGAGTTCTTCCTATTTTTCTCAAGTTTCACTCAAGGAAACCCTAGAGATCTCAATCCCAAGATGGAGTGAAGGAAAGAGATCTGCTAAAGGTTCTCCTAGGGTATGATTAATGACAATAAGAGGGTCCAACACCAAGCTAGGGCTTGGAAAGACAAATGACATGCAAGACCTAATTATAAAACTCAATGATATGCAAGCCTATAATAAATGACCTAGAAATGAATGCAAATCAGAATAGTAAACTAGAAAAGTATAGAGGGGCATCTAGAAACCTGTAGTAGCTTGAATGAAGATCAAAATTCTGAAAATTATGAGTTTAATAACCACACTAGGACTCATACACCAGACTGGGCGATTTAGTCCCAGATTAGGGTTTCTGGGCAAGAACAAAAATTTGGTAGAGATAAGTCCAAAACAGTTGAAAACTATAAATCTAACTATACTGGGACTCATACACCAGAAGTGGCATATCAATCCTTCTTGGCTTTTTCAAAGGATCAGGATCTAAATCTGCTCTTCAACTTCTGCTACGTCTTCTCAACCTGATCTCTAGATCTGAATTACTAAATTATGCTTTGTAGGTGTCTTTCAATGGTCTTGTAAACAAGGTGACAACTATGATGACTTTGCACACTTTACAACTTCTTTCCAATCTTTCTCCTTAGAGGGTTTTCCACCTAGATTTGTAAATCACACACTAAAGAGAGGGAAAATTGTTGTTTCGTGTGTAGAAAGGGGTTTGCCTTGGTCAAACCCCATTTTGGTAATCAAACCTTGTAATGAATCAAATGGAAAGGAGGAATGATGAATGAACAAAATGATATGTTGTAACTCACCAAACCCTAAGAATAAAATGTTGCAAACATGTATGAGATGGAAATGGATGTAGATATTGACTCTTTCTTGAATTTTGTAGATCTTGACTTGAGTACTTGCTTGAATCATAAAACCCTACATCACAATTGTTAGCTCAAAAACAAACTTGATGCATGATGACTTTGACATGATGCTTGATACTTGAGTAATGCTCCAAAACACTTGATAATCAGCTCTTGAAGACTCTTGAATAGTTTTGAATGCTCTTGAATTCTCTTGTGAACTCAAATTTTCTATAAGGATGCTTATTCAACTTGATAGGAGAAAAATGAGTGAAATAACCTTGTATTTATACTTTTTTATGCCAAATTTCCTGAAATTACAACACTACAACCCGACATCAGATCTAGGAGAATAAAATCCCCCCAAGAATTTGAATTTAATTTAATTTTAAGCTACACGGGACTCATACACTAGAAGTGGTGTATGATTCCCATTAGGCTAGGCTATGGGACACATTTTTCAAGAAATACCTAGATTCATGTGAAATCCAAATTGGGGCCCAAAACTTAGGTGGAACCATATGCCCAAGGTGGCGTATGAGTCCTAGATCACTAAATCTAGGCCACACAATCCAAAAACACCTGAATTATGATTGGATATTGGTTTATGTCGGGATTATCCTCTGAAAGATGCATTAATCAAGGCTTGTGGATGCAAAATAAATCCAAATAAGGCACAAAGAAGCCCAATTAATAATGAAAACTCTAGATTAGTGTAAAAGTTGGTACAACACTTCACAACACCTTAAATAAGGTACAATTAATTCCATTTAAGTTACAAGGGCCCAAGACCTATTGTGAATGTGTAAAGCACATTACAACACTAAATCAAGGCAACTTTAACAAGGGACCAAACAAGCACACAAATGTAGAGGGATACATTTTTTGTTGCCACAAAGTTTAATGGTGTTTACACGGGTAACAACCGACCTTGGTGTTTACACTAATTATGATGGATGCTTATTGTTTATAGAATCATGTGGTAGTGTGGTATTATAGTTTTGGATCCTTGATAAGGAGTGGTGTGGTCCGCTTTCGCTTCTATTCACCACAGAAGTGTTTTGGTGCCAACCTAATATGAATTTGCATGGTTGATGTGCATAATTGACCTTGGAGAATGGTTTCAAGGTTGAAAATGATATAAATATGAGTTGAGTTGTTGAGGGATGTGAAGATAGTTAAGATGTGAATGATGTGAATTGCAGAGTATTAGAGTGTGAATTTGAGAAGTGTAATATGAGCTTTCATGTGTTAGATTGTTGGATGCAGTGAAAAAAAGGTGTCTACAATTCTTTAGTCAAGCTACGAAGGTGTATGGATTTCTCTGTGTAACATTCTTCTCTATCTTCTTTCTATTATGGCAGTGAGTCTTTCTTTCTTTGGGTAGTGAGCCCTCCGAAAGTGAGCCCTTTTGCAATGAGCCTCATTGTATTTGGTGTTGATATTACTTTATATTGTGAGTTAATCCTCACCATGGATTTTCCCATATTTGGTTTTCCAAGTAAATCTAATGTTCTCTTGTGTATGGTATTTATTTATTTCAGTTTATGTTATTTTCCTTTCATGCTAAACCATCATAAAAAATTAAGAGTTAATTAAGTTAATGTGGATTTGAATGTGTATGAGGGTTTTGAAGGTTTAAGGTACAACTAATTCATCCCCCCTCTTAGTTGTCTTATGAATTCAACAATTGGTATCAAAGCAAGGTTCCTTGGAAGAAAGCTTAATCACTTGAGGTAGATTTGGGATGACACACAAGAAATAAATCCCTATGTTTGATGGAACAGATTATGCATTCTAGAAGACAAGGATGGACTTGGTTATCTAGTTTATCTTGGATTTGATGTCAAGAAGTCTATTAAGAATGGATATACTAAACCTAAAAATTGTCCAAGTATTTCTAATGAGATCAAAGCCTATGAAAGAAATGGTAAAGCAATGTATGCTCTCTTAAATAACCTTACAAATTTTAAATTAGTGAAAGTTACAAGTCTGAAAATTGCTAAAGAAATTTGGGAAAATTTAGAAAGCATTTATGAAGGAGATGATAAGGTCAAAGAAGCAAAGATACAAAATCTAAAAATCATGTTTGAGAATCTGTAAATTTCTGAAGAAGAAAATGTCGCAAGCTATATGCAGAGGGTAGATGAAGTGGTCAGCTCCATCAGAGGTCTTGGTGGAGAACTCAAAGAACTAGAAGTGGTAAAAAAAATTCTCATAACTCTTCCTAAATCTTACAGTCAAAGTTTCTGCTATTGAAGAATTTGTAAATTTGAATCAATATACCATAGATCAGTTGTATGGATCTTTAACTGCTTTTGAAATGAGATAATTTGGAATAAATAGTGATGCAAAAGTTGAGACCGCTTTTAAGGTTGGAAAATCAGAGGAGATTAAGGAATCAGATCAAGAGGGTCTTGATAATATAGAAGCTAACTTCGTAAGGAGAATGAAGAAGGTTATTGGTAAGTACAATGGTAATTTTCCTTTCAAATGTTTCAGTTGTGGAAAAATAGGTCATTATACTTCAAGATGTTCAAACAAATCTTTGAATAACAAAAATAAGGAGAACAAAGGTAAGATGATTAAAACAAGTTATTATGTTAGAGAAGATGAAAGTATTTTTTATGATGAATCTGATTATGGAGATGAAGATGATGAATGCTTGTTCATGGCTTTAAAAGATGAATCTGTTTCTACTAACTCTAAGAGATGTGTGAAGGAAAGCCCTCCCAAGAAAAAGGATAATATTGAAGGTACTTTGGTATCTGATTTTCATGCTAAACAAGAGAACTACTAGATCATTGATAGTGGATGCTCTAATCATATGATTGGTGACAAGAGTAAGTTTGTTAAACTTGAAAAATATGATGGAGGATGTGTTAGATTTGGTAATGATACATCTGGTATGATATGTGGAAAAGGTTCTATCAGTTTTTATGGAAAGCATAATACTGATGATCTTTACTATGTTAAGGATTTAAGGAATAACCTCTCGGGTGTTGGACAAATGTGTAGAAAAGGATACAATCTTATATTTCAGGATGATGGATGTAAGATCGGAAAAGGATCTGCTACTGTGGTTGTTGCTGGAAAAAGAACATATGGAAATTTTTATCATCTTAAGGGTGTTAATGGTCATTGCTTTATGACTCAAATTAATGAAAGTTGGTTATGGCACAAGAGAATGTGTCACATCAATTTTGATAACTTAGTGAGAATCATTTCAATTCAAGCAGTAAGAGATCTGCCAAAGATTACAAAGCCTATCAATGTTGTATGTAAAGAATGTCAAATTGGAAAGCAAGCAAGAAGAAGCTTCAAAATCAAAGAACAATCTACTAAAATTTTAAGGAGATATGAAGGGATACCGAGAATAAATACACCTACTACAAGGCTACCTAACCCCTTTCCCCCAAGTGTAAGGATAAAAGGTGAGCCAAAATAGACTATGATATGTTGCTCCTTGCAATATGAAATATGATTGCATAAAGCCAAGTTTATACCTCCATGCATGGTAGTGAATATGTTATGATACTACAACTGCCACATGGCAAGGAGCAACAACTAATACTATTTCTCATGGTTAAGGGAAAGTACTTTTGATGCTTTTGAAGGACAATAGCCAAGACCTCTTGTTATTTCTTGTGTGTTAGAATCTATAGGGACACATAGACCTTGTTCTTTTATGCCACATTTGTTTCCATTATAACCACATTGTTTTAAATGTTGATATCCTCTTCCATAAATTATAGCTTCCATTTTTTTTAGGACGGTGGTTTTTCATGATCATTCTCATCATATGTGGATGTATAATTTGTGTTTCCCTCTTCTTTGCTAAAATTTGTAGAGTCAAATGCTTTTCATGATGCAGATTTTGTTGATATCATGGTAGCTTCTTTCTCTTTTCCTAATTCTAGTTGTATAATCGCGTATTCCCTATTAAATTTAGGTGTGAAATCTAATGATCCCCAATCATCCTCCAACAACATTGTCATAGGTGAAAGGCACTTATCTTTGTCCTCTACTTGTAAAGGTTCCACTTTTGTAGTTGGTGTCAATGTTGTCAAAGGACTTTTCATTCCCTTCTCATTTTCTAAATAGTTTTCAGACTTTGGATAAGCTTTTATCATGTAAACCTTTTTTATTGTAAGTATATTTCATTAGACGATGAAGCATTGGAGGCACTCCATTCATTTCATGAATCCATTGTCTACCCAAGAGAATATTATATGAAAAATCATTGGGCATGACATGGATAGGAGTTTGTAACATAACCTTACCAACTTTGAAGGGTAATGGTAACACACCAAGCAGTTATTTTCCTACATTATCAAAACCATGAATAGACAAGTTAGTTGGTTGAATTTTAGTCTTATCCACTCCAATTCTATCCAAAAGGTTTACACTAAAAATATTAAGCCCTGAACCATTGTCAACGAGGGTACACCTAATCCCAACCTTGTTAATAACAACCAATATCATCAAAGGATCATTTTATTTTTGTCTTTCTAAAGGAGGTAATTCACTTTGATGAAAGACAATATCCATACTAGGTGAATTCATATTCTTAATCAAAGTTTCCACCTCATTTGGTTGTGCACTAGGAGGGACAAAAACTTTCTTCAAGGAATTTTGAAGCATGTCATGGTAATCAGGTGATGTTTGAATGAGATCCCACAAGGATATCTTAGTAGGAGTGTTATGAATTTGTTCAACAAGATCATATTATTTACCACTATGTTGTTGGATATTAGGTGTAGATGGAAGGTATGGTAGAGGTAATGGAATGGATGTTGGAGCTTTTCTTAGTTGTTTATTATTTCTAGTGTTATATGTGTGAGCTACAATATGATAAAATGGTTGTTGTGACACATGATTACTAGTAAGTTGTTTTGTAAAGCTTAAGATATGGCCATGAGGTTTAGGAGGTCCTATGATGAGAGGTGACTTAGGAGGTCCAAAAGGAGTGTTAGGAGTTCTAATAATTAGAGGACTCTTAGGGGGTTCAAAAGGAGTTTTAGGAGGTCCAATAATCAAATGAGATCTAATAGCCAATTGTGTGTCTGTAACCTCAACAAATTTGAATTCTTATTGATGATCTTCTAATGAGGGGGGGTCTAAGTTTACCTTATCATGTTCATCTATGCAATCCATGAATGTATCAAGGATTTCATCCTCTTTTCCAACAATATCTTCCCTATTAGGAGGGGTAGTGGGGGAGAAACAAACAAGATTCTCATGACGCTCAATGATTAGAGCTTCTAACACCAAAACACCTTTAGGTGAGGTATTGGGAGAAGAATAAACATGATTTCCATGATTGTTAAGTATTGTATTCTCTTTCACCAAGTTAACCTCACATATGGGAGAGATAGTGGGAGAGGGATCAATAAAAACAACAAAAGAGGGGAAATAAACTCATTTCCATATGCTTGTAACAAAAGTTCCTTAAAATTCCCAACAAGATTTGACAATAGCACATGAATTATGATAACAAAAGAGTTTTACAATGATAACATGATGTAAAAAATTGTCCTAGAGATCTGAAGTGGAACAATTTTTCCCAAATTTTTAATAAATCAAGCAAAATGACACCTTTCTTGCACATGCAATAACATTCTTTCAGAATTTCAGAATAGGCATCTACAAGCAGGAACAAAGTGAATCTATAGAGACATAAATATGTGCAGAGGTTCTTTGAGATACTTGTAGCAAGACAGGGATGACCAAGGGAATTTGATTCACTGACAGGGGTTTAGAAAACTAAAAAAATGATTGTATATGTTGTTTAATATTGTTATTTTGTTTGTAGATAGGCTTAATAATTACTATTTTTCCAAAATTTCTTCAATTTAAGAAAATGTAATTCAAATGCAAGTGTGCAACAATAAGGGACAAATTTGAATGAAATTTCTAGATCTAATCATGCAACAATTGACTAATTCTAAGATGCAAGATTCTGAAAAATGATAATTTGATGCAAGTTTGAAGCAAAATAATACAATTTTTTTCACTTTTTTGGCTTAAATGAAAGATGTAATTTAAATGTAATTAACAATTTCAAACTTTAACAGCCTAATGAATGAAAATTGAATGTAAATATGATCTAGAGATGACCCCAATGCAACCTATAATGCAATATGTGATGTAGAATTTATGATGCAAAAATGTAACCCTAAATGAGAAATGCCAAGCAATGCAAAGAAAAACCTAGATCTAGGGTTTGAAATACTTCCAATTTCAGAAATTTTATAGTGTTAAGATGTTGGATTCACCAAAATGGAACATAGAAAAAGGGATCCTAGGTCCTAAATGTAGAGAACCTAGGATGCAATGGGCCTTTTCCTAGGGTTTCGTTGAGATGTAGATCAACAAGGTGATAAGATTGACTACCAACCATGGAGGTGAGCTAATCGAACCTAGATCTACATCTAATTGGGGGTTAGAATGGATTGGAAATTATTTGGAATGATTAACTTAATTATCCTATATGCCCTAATATTAAAAATGCAAGATCCTGACAACTAACAAACTGAAATAGTCAACTTCCAGAGATCTGGAAAGTGCAGAGGACAATAAACCTACTCAGAAAAATTAGTTTTGTTGTGCCTAAAAGGACCTATACACCCAAGGGTGTTTGGGTATTTGTATGGGTGTCCTAAATTGCTTTTTGGGTCCTTTGGTGTTGGATCTGAGCTTCTATTTCCCACTTGCAAACACGTCAAAATGTCATCTAATAAATCTATAGGTGAGTTTTCATGATTTGACATGATTTAGGGCTTCAAATGCAACAATGGAGAATTTATCTTGAAGATTCCTTCAATCCTCTTCAACCTAAGATTTGCACATTCACAAAGAGAGGAAATTTATTGGGAAATTTTAGGGGATTTCCTCAATCAAATCCCGTGTAAGTGTTTCCACTTCCACAATGACAATATCAATGATAGAAATTATAATTGAAGGGAAGGAATGAGGAAATCATAATGTGCTACAACTCACCACACTTCAATGGCTTCCTTGAAGGATTGAAGTTATACACATCTCGTCAATGATTTGGATCTTGCTTGCTTGAATGCTTGAATTATTTGGATACCTACAACAAAGGGTTAACCTTCACAAAATAATGACAACATGATGACATGAACTCACATACACTTTTACATGATGTTTGGATCATGAATTCCTACAATAAAGCTCTAAAAATGTTGCTCTTGACTTGCTCTTGAATGCTCTTGAAGTTCACCTCTAGCTTGTTCATAATCCCTTAAATTTCAAATGATGCAATAACTAGGTATTTATAGACATTTGTCCTAATTTCCCAAAATTTAGATCCTAAAAGTTAACACTTGAAATTTGAAATTTGAATGTTAAAATGTTGTCAACAACATATTAAAAATTAGGTCCTAGTTAAGAAGGGGGGCCCATACACCCTTGGGCATATGGGTCCTGGCCAAATTTATAGGACACTAAATGTTAGGGGCAACATATGAATTGGATGCATTTATTCAATGCTTGCATTTTATTGAAAAATGGTACAAATGGGCTCTAGAATGCATAATTTTAGGCAATTAGAGTGGTCAATTAGGCTCAATAATTTAGGGGAGCCAAAAAAAAGTGTAAAATTTTCAAGGGTTATAATTTTCTACACTACAATATCATCCATGTTTCTATCTTGGCTTTTGGAGGCAAGGGAGAATATCAAGATGGTGAGATGGCTTATGAGGAAGCTAGTGAAGGCGTGTTGGAGGGAGTGTGGAAACAACTCACTTTTCCTTACAATGGTTTGTGGGTGTCGTTTGTGATCTAGAGCGTCGAGGAAGATGAAGAAACGAGGTTGTGAGAAGTTGCGGGGAACATCTTTGTGTTGAAGGAGATCGTGGGAGCTTACATAATATTAGAATCGAGGTTAGTGTTGGCACTTCACGCCCCTCAATAGTTTTCAAGAGAGGAGGAGTTGGGTGACGGAGCAGAGGAATAGAGGCTAGTTGCATAAAAGGGTGGAGACAAATTTTAGCTTGACTATCATTTTTTGTATGAAATCATAAACCATCGATCATTTTGCATTGTATTTTGGGGTTTGGCTCCCATAATGCCACTTTAATATAATAAATAACAATAATAATATAATAAAAAAAAATTAATCCATAAATGTAATTTAATTGAATACTTGTCTAAACAAAAATCCAAATCATACTTAATCAAATGTATAACAATACTATCACTATGAATAAAATGGGCAAGACTTATAATGAAACTACGATAAACATCTCCTAATTGAAGATCATATTTGGCCCTCACACAATCAAATGAATCAAATTCAACACCGAGAAGTCCCAAAATTAAAATTATAAGCATGATCTCCAACCAAGAAGATACAAATAACTATGCAACTACACAAAAATCCCATTGAACCATGATCTATATTCTATCATCACAACACAATCAATTGTTCCAGTTTTCTAAAACACAACTACAAGTGACCCAAAGCACCACTAAAATAATTTCACAAGCATCCTAAAGTACTATAATAATAATCACATGTAATCCAAATAACCATCTCTCTATATCACAAAAATGAACATTTTAATGCATAATGATGACTAAAAATGGCTAATCAGATAGAATTTTTATCCCATGGAATCCATAAAAAAAATGTACTAGAAAAAGATAACCCACATTTGTGTTCGCCATGAAACATGTAGGTATAGAAAAACCAGAAACAATCATGGACATGACATATAAATGTGATAATAAAAGCATGGAAAACACTCTAACTGAAACTAAGGAAGCTACAAAACTCATATATCTCAAGCAATACAACATATATATTCAACACCACATTAATATCATGAAAAATAGAGACAACTAGAGATAACATGTAGACTATTCATAACTCTAACATAAAATCAAATCTAGATCCAACTTATAAAAACAATAACAAAATAATCACAATTCAAGAACCCAACAAGAAACCACTATAGAAATGTTAATCAATCAAACACATACCAACACTTTTGCACCAAGAGGTTGCAAGAAACTTCTTCAAACCATGGATGACTCATGAATAAAAATTTGAACCTAGCTCCATCTAGAAAACCATAACAATAGTCATTTCATAAATCTAAAGATTAACATGTAAAACCTAATACGCCATATGTATAAATCTAGATTCAATTAAACATCAAAAAACCCATAAATCTAAAAATCTAAAAAATTTAAACCAAAATAGTGTAATTCCATAGATAAGAATAACCACAAATTTCAAATAATAAATTTACAAACATTGTAGATCTAAATAGCATGAACCTACAACATACGACTATAAGCATCCAAAAGTATCAAAGAGTTGTCTAATAAATCCAAACCACTAAAGACTAATTTCAAAACCATCACTAAGTACTTGTAAATAAATGAACTAGGTTATCTAGGAGTTTCTAACTGATCAAAAATACCAAATCCAAAACCTCCATGCAACCAAGGGATGATCATATAATGCTTCCACATAAATAGGGATTAAAACCATAGATCCAACAAAAGCAGTCCATATGGTATTAAACACAACTAGTACTTTCCCATGTGTAGAGGAAGCCAAAAGCATGCACCCAACATGATAAATATTTCATTACACATGACCATATGATAAAGCAACATATTAAAGGGTAGTCACATATTTCCAAACAAGAGCTCTAAGTCACCACCATACAATATGCAAACACATGAACAACTCCAAGATCATTGATCTTGAGATTCCAATGCCCAACATCAATTTCAATGAACCTCATTACTATTTGACCACTACTTTCCATATTTTTCCTATAATATAAAAAATATCAACTATAAAATCCCACTCATACAATTATTAATAACCATCCATTTATTTCCAAAAAAACTCCTACAAGCTTGCTATGCTTACAACTCAAAAACAAATGAATACTCATAACCAAGTCACCATGGAACCATGATATGAAATGACATACAGGCACATGCAAGTACATGCAAACCATATGAAAGTACATGTAACTTGCATTCAAGAACATTTAGACCATGAAAACACATTTTCTTTTATACCAAATGCTAGGAAAATGTCATGAATGCACCTTTAGTATCATTATATTTTACAAACATTAACTTGATACAAGTGCAAATAAATTATTACCATTTTTTAAAAATAGGATAGAGAACCATTTGTCTCATCAACACTTTAAGGATAATATCATAATGATCAATTCTCTAAAATAAAATTAGTTTCATGTAAAAAGCACTAATAAAATAACAAGAATGAGAGACGAAGAAGAATGGAAACAAATATAAGAAGAGAAGTGGCATAGATATTTTTTTAATACACTTTTAGGAAAATTCAAGACTCCAAATTGTGCACACATCCAATTTATTATTTAACAAAACTGATTGTTACAATGCATTTATAACATATCCATGTGATCTTTAATGAAATCAACACTTCTAGCGAAAATAATAGCATAACCTTAATACCTTTCATGCATCCAATATATAGACTTATGGAGGCATAATAAATAACCAAAAAATAACAACATGCATCCAAAAAGGTCCCAAAACACCATGGTATAAATTATAATGATCCTGACATGTGTGGAGTCATCTTAAAATAAATAAAAATTATCACACAATCATCTTTGACTTCTGGGCGGGTGCATGAAGTTGGGTACCAATTTTCTGGCCACTTATGAATTTTTTTTTAAAAACGTGCTCGTGTTATAATGCGAGCGCATTATTTCACGTTAAAAACAAATAAAAAAGTGAAATTATTTGCCTTGGAATACCAACCCAAAGGCTTGGACGGCATTCCCAACAAGGCCAGAGACGTGTTTTTGCAAATTCTACAATTTTTCACATAATCGGGTTCGTGCTCACCATCAAGATTGCATCTAGTTTAATATTGACAAAATCAAAAACATGGGTAATGTTAGGTTCTCTCTTAGCTATCCAACGATGTAATTTTTTTCACTTTTCGACAATGGTAAGCCTTTCATCCATAATTTCTTTTGTTTGTATGTCTGTTTTTTTCCAAAAGCAGTGTTTAGTGTTTTTTTGTTATAAATTAACCATTCATCAAAATTTCAAATAAATTACATTTTTAAAAACTAGACTCCATTCTACAAATTTAAAAAAAAAAAATCAATTATTTTAAAAATTTGTAGTTGGAGCACGGCCAAAATTCTGTTTTTCAGGAAGTGCCCACTTAGAAAATTAGTAAAAAATCAAATATTCATTAAAAAATTATTAGAAAAATTGTACACCAACTAGATGCTATTAGCTAACTTCTTACCATATCAATTTTAAAAATACTACAAAAAATTTCACCATGCTCAGGTCGTACAAGAGTTACTATGTTATGTTTTTCTGACAAAAACAACACCAATTTTTGTACATCCCTCTTTTGAACCCCTTAATCTCAACCATTTTCAAAATAAATTAGTAGTTTAGAAAGTAGACTCAGAGTAATTTGATCCTTGTTTTTGTTCCATCTCAAAATTTTGAGTGTAACTATCCTCAATTTCACGTCCAAGGTCAGCATTTCCTGATTTCAGAAAAAAAGTGGCCACTTAAGCCCCCTTTTTGGGAACCATCTTGGTGCACTTACCCTTCTATTACACAATTTGGAACACGTAACTCCCAAGAAATCCCTCATGGAGCACTAATTACATCTCATACCCACTAATAATACAAGATCGTCTTACAAGTCGACTACATAATCCTCTATTCAATACTTCATTACAAACAATATTTCCAAGTCACCAAATAATATTAAAATAATTAAATACATACCCACCCTCTCATTGGTGTCCCATTTTCCCATTACATTGCCTTTGGAGAGACACATTACTTACCCATTTAGTAAATAATTAAATTCCATAGACACTAAGGATGAGCAAGGTGAATAACATATCTAATCCTAATATTTCAATCACTATTCCTAGAATTTTACCACATGGGATATGTTATGTGGTATGGCACAATCCTTGGATTAGAACACACATTGTGACTGTCCTTTTAGATTTTTATTTTATCACTTGTAGAATTACTTTCTCATAACATGACCATTATCTCATTAGTGTTTGTTCCAAAATTCATGAGTTGTGTGCCAAGAACGTGTATTTAAGGATATATCCTTAGTTCAATGGGATCATTAGTTATTAGAATGAAGTAATCATATAAAAAATTTATATAATCACAACAATATCATTTATACAAAATGTACATTTGCATCCCCACTAGCTATGATTTCAATATTTTTATAATAACAAAGAGACTTGACTACTATAAGGAAGTTGTAAAAAAAAAAATCCTAGAGAATCCTCCATTATTATTTTTAGTGAATAGGTATAAATGAGGTAAGCACACTTTTAGCAAGTCACATAAGTGCTATCATAAAAATTAGGCTATGCTATGTGGCATAATTATATACTCAATAGAAAATAATTTAGAACATATTAGTGTCAAGTCCCTAATTTTTATTTTATATCTGAATCTCAATTTATATTCATTTATCACAATGTGTTAGTTATTTAGAAAAGTTAATATCGAGATTAACTTGAAATCTAGATAAAGTCCTTATTCCCTCTCAATTATATTATTTCTCAATCTAAATTAACTAAATCTCAACCCTTATATTCAATATTATCTATTTTTCTCTTAGTTTAATTTAATGAGCATTAGAAATTAGATCATAATTAGTAGAGAAAGATTTATTTTGTTTTATTTTGGTGATATTTTCTAAACAACAATTTACAAGTTTGGCCATTTCCTTTCTAAACAAAAATTTAGAAGTTTGGTGATTTCCTTCAATGGTATTTCATTCCCAATGGACACCTAATCTACATATTATGGACAAAGGGTCACATGTTTAATCCAAATTTCTTAGAGACTAGAATTAAAATAAGTGTATCAATTCCATGATATTATCAAATGGTTCAAATTCAACGAATGGAAACTCATGGTTTTCTAGCATCTTTAATCAAGTTCAAGAGATTGGCAAGCTATGTGACTCTATTTTGATTGAAATTTGAGTCAATTGTTTGGCTTTTGATGCTAATATTATTGAAGAGGATGAAACTATCTTGTCAACATTTTCTTTTGTAAAGAAAATATTAAGGACATGGTTTTAAATGAACCATCTAAGGACATAATTGTTGGAAATATGAATAATAACCCAAATGAAGTTGGCCACACTTCAAAGGTTCAACCAAGAAGAATACCATCCACATGAATAAAGAAGTGTTACAACATGAGAAAGAAGACAACTCGATCAAATGATGATCTATGATGAATTGATCTAGAATCTCTGAGATGATTTACAAATGTACAAGAGCCTTGTTTATATAGGCAAGGTGAGAGGAGGTTGGATAACCACCTTAGTTACAAACATTAAATTCCTAATGCATAATTATAAATGTATGAGAGAAATATTAAATGCCTAGATAACTACATGCCTATTAATGAGATATGGACCTATTAAATACTAGTTTCTTGAATTCCACCTAGGAAACTAACTCCTAAGTAAGCTTATTAATGATGTGAATAGGTCCTTACTAATATCTAGTTAGGAAATATCCCCATTCACACTAACACCCCCCATAAGTGCAACTTGGGAGTGTAGTTATGATGCAAATGATGCAATATGATGGGTCCCGACTACTAGGCCATGTTAGGTACCCATGTACAAATGAAAATGCAATCTCTTACAAAAGGAGAAAAGGAGAAAGCCCATTGGGACAAAACTCCTCCCCAAAAAAGAGATATAATACAAAATGCAAATCATGTACAAGTAATGGAAGTGATGTATGGAGGTCTCAACATCAATACCCCTCAAGAGCTACATCCATCACAAGAATACAATAATCAATAGCCCCCCATAAGAGGGAAATAAAGAGACTATGTAACCTCCCCACAATATGTAATCACCTACAAAAATGGTAAGTGCCTGAAGACAAAACATGATTCAATTTCGACAAACAACTTGTCTCCCTTTTGGAAGAAACAAAACCAAGTACAAATGTAGGGATGCTTCCCATTCCAGATAGGAATTGAAGGAAGGAAGGATGAATGATGATGATGATGTCTTTGAAAATTGGTCATGTGTCTCCTTGCCCAAGGAAGATGAAGATGTCACAATCAAACCAGGTACATGCCTAATCAATGAAGAAGGTGACAAACCAGGAATATGTGGAAATGGATGATGAACAAGATCCAAAGACAATACAATGATCCCTTCATTGAATGAATAGATGAAGACTAGATTCCCCCTGAATGAACTATCCTCAAAACCACTGAAAGAATTCTGAAGCCAAAAGAGTGTCCAGTGATGACAAAGCACATGTCTCCCTCTAGGAAGAAGCAAATCCAATGGTATATGTTGAAGAAACTCCAAATCCATAATGAAATGGGAGGGAAGAAGCCTCATATATGAAATCTCTGAAAAGGAATCAAGTGCATCAAAGGTAGTCTCACCAAGATCAGGATCCCCAATCAAGGTCAAAACAATCCAAAATGTGGAGACTCAAGAATACCATCCAAAGTAGAATCTGCATAGAGGATAGATATCCCCTCAAGAATGTCCTCCAAACCTGTAGAAGTATCCAAGTTTGTAATACTTGAAACAAATCCATCCTATGATCCCAAGTCTAGAAAATTGAATATCTCATGTTGAATAGGAATGACAGAAGCCTCAATCAATGACTTTGCACAAGGAATCACTAAAGATTAAGGTACATCATCTATCTCTGATGGAGAAGAAGCATCCGAAGAACCCTTGACATCCTCATCTGAAGATTCAAAGCATTCCAAATTCATAAGCTCCTGCATAGTATTATCATCATAGGGTTTCATGTCTGAAGAATGAAGGGGCACGTGACATTCTGAATCATGATCATCGGGGAATGGTGGAGTATGAGGATCTCCATATAGCTCCCAAATCTTAGTCCAAAGAATATGAGGACAATCACAACGATCAATATCTTTCAAAACATCATCATCAACATGCATTGCAATAACCTCTAAGACATCATACCTTCTGCAACTCCAAACAAATTTTTGATAGCTTTATCAAGAGGGGGAACAAAACCATACAAATGTGACAATCATTGGAGTGATTGGAGATGGTTTATGATGCAATCTATCCATTGTTTATCATTTCCCCTTCCCAACATAATTAGTGAAGGATGAAATGAAAACCCCATAACAAACTATGATTGATCTTCAAGATTACAAAGACATTGACCTTCAATATCAAATAGAAACTCCCAAATATGATTCACAACTGAAAATTAAGCCTCCCAATGCAAATATACCTTCTCCAAATTGCAATATGTCTAGGTTATCAAGCAAATTCCACAAATTGCAAAAAACTCAATAGAATGTACCTAGAGATGAATCTGAAAAAAGTGGATGGATAGGATGATAGAACCTTGAATCATCTTCGCAATGTTGTTGGAAACTCCAAAATCTAAAAAAATGGTGAAAATATACAAGCTCAGGAGTCCAAAAGGAAGCACTAAATTCAATTGGACATAATTCATACCCATAGAAAAATCTAGCAAAATACTCTACACGGTTGCGAATTACGCGAAACCAGCTTTTCGGGGATATCTTGTTTGCAAAAATTTGATATCCTGGAAAAAATTTATGCTCCAAAAATTGCCCATTTTGGGGTGCAAGCTGACCAAGCACAAAAATCAAGCACCTAAAGAAAAAAAATAGGCCCCTGGGCACCAATAGGACCATGGGCTTAGTCTTTGCAAAAAAAGAATGTGTCGTCGAGCGCAGCAGTGGCAGGGTGGTTGGGGAGTGGCGACGGGGTGGCACCACCAATCGCACTGCCCAGAGGTATGACTCTCAATCACTTAATATGACCACACTTCTTCAACGATAGAACAACACAACGGTTGGAAGGTGGTTGATGGGCGGGAAAAATTTTACTGGCAACAGAAAATCATTAATATGAGCCGATAAGAATCATGTACGAGCCCTGTAAATGTAGATGGTCCAACAATTTGCAGCCAGTAATGAATGCAAGGTCTACAAAAAAAAAACTTGCCACCGAACAATGATTGACCACGGATAATCGCCAATAAAATAAAATTAGCCCTGACAAAACAAAATCTTTTCCACCACGGATTTAAATATAAATGACTTGGAAATTAATTAAAATAGGCTGACAATATATATTAATTTGACAACAAAAAATATTTTTCAAACCCTCTTGTAATATGCTGACAGATATTTAAAAAAACCTTTTTGCAAAATATCAATTTCGATGGTGTAATAAATAAATTTGATCACCAAAAATTCAATATTATCCACATAAATAAAATAATGTGCCACCGACTATATAATAATATGCTGGCCAAAATTAATATCAACCCTTGAAATATTTTCTACAAACTATAAAAAAATATAGCCCGAATAGGAATTTTTTATTTTTTGAACCTGCAATATGATATGCCGACCAGAGAAGGATTTTTTTTTTCTACAATAGGGGCGAGATTTTTTTTCTCTAACACTTGTACGATCCGCACCTTTTCCCACTAATATTGCTGCAAAAACCTCTGATGGCCTCCAGATGACGAAGTCGAATTTCGATGAATGAGTGGGAAATCCTTAGGTTTTTGGACCTTCTGAACACAATAGCGGGGTCATATCTAACCCAAAGTGCCTCAGAAATCAGTTGGCTCCTGGATGAGAACAACTAGCCCTTCATGCAAAATCTTCAACCTTCAATAGTCTCCTCAGCTCAAATTCCTGATATGAGATTGATCTCCTATGGCCTAAGCTCTCATACCATGTTGGAAATATGAACAATAACCCAAATAAATTTGGCCACACTTCAAAGGATCAACCAAGAAGAATACCATTCTCATGAATAAACAAGTGTTGCAACATAAGAAAGAAGACAACTTGATCAAATGATGATCTATGATGAATTGATCTAGAATCTTTGAGATGATTTACAAATGTACAAGAGCCTTACTTATATAGGCAAGGTGAGAGGAGGTTGGATAACCACCTTAGTTACAAACATTAAATGCCTAATACATGAGAGAAATATTAAATGCCTAAATAACTACATGCCTATTAATGAGATATGGCCCCATTAAATACTAGTTTCTAGAATGCCACCTAGGAAACTAACTCCTAAGTAAACTTATTAATAATGTGAATAGGTCCTTACTAATATCTAGTTAGGAAATATCCCCATTCACACTAACAATAATTGAAAAGTATTTGTGAATTCAAAATTCACCATGCTCCCTTCAGGTTTTGATTTTTAGCTAAGTATCGGCCCATGCCTTCAACGAATTTCATCAGCCCCCTTTTGGTTGTCACCACGGCCTTTGCCATGCGTCCACTCATCGCTCTCCGAAGGATTTTTCTCCTTGCTCTTCTATCAGCCCCTAAAATGCTCCCACATGTCTTCACCATGGGCTATTCTAATTGCTTCCTTTCACTTTCTCATCAGCCCCCACCCATGTGCCATGTAGCTCCTATTCGCATCAAGATTTGGTAGGCCCCACAAGTGTCGTCTATAATAAACAGTTTGCTACTTGTCATCTCAGCGCAAATTTTCAACAGAGAAAAGGGAAATCGACTGCGGATAGCGAAACACTGCCATGCATCTCTTCAACACATGCTTCTTCAACGCAGGGGATGTAGCAGACAAAGGGTTGTGATATACTACCACGTATTCTAACCGCCTATCCTAAAGGCTCACACTTGTTTGCATGGGACTCTATTGGACCACTGCCATCATTCGCAGGGGATGCACCTAAATGGAGTGTGACCAAATGTTGTGTCTCGAATCTTTTTTGTTACAACGGTCAAGGGAGATCATTGCCTCGACATCATTACTCATATTCTGAATCTTTTTGGTTGTTGCTCACCAAGTGGTGGAGGGATTGATATAAATACTACTCTTTGCTTCAGAGGAAGGGTTCCAGTTCTGAGGGTTCAAATGTTCAAGGTCACAAGTTCTGAGATTACACTAGGCCTTTGTATTGTTTAGATTATTGCAAGAACTCATAGACTATGCCATTGTTTGGCCTCTCTGTTTCTTATGCTATTGATAAACTCTATGTTGTGCCATTATTGTTTGAATGGTTTATTTGTCGTACTTCTATAATTTGAATGAAAGTTTGTTGGTTTATATCATGTCTTTCGACTCTTCTTTTCAGTAAATGGGCGTGATTATTATTTTATGTCATTGAATGAACTGTTCATACTGCAATCCTTAATTTTTGTTATTCTAGGACATGGTAAATTACTAAGCAGGCCCTTAGACCATATTCAAAATATAGGTTTATCGTCTCTTTTATCTAAATTTAGGCGCTTCGCCTTAGTTAGATCTTTTATTTTTATATCTGTTTCCTTTTCCCATTCCAAAACCCCATTCACAGAAGAAGTCAGCTTCTTTAAAAATCTAGAGGTCACTTAGTTTAGTGCAATAGGTCCCCCATAAACTAAGTTTCCCACAAAGGGTTGTTACCTTGCCAATTTTTGGCATCAACAGTTTTTCTTTTTCCTGGCACGCCTAGTGGGACTGAGCTTAGTGAATCAATTTTTTGGAAGGGTGTATGAACCATCGGCCTGTTACTAGGTCTCAAACAGCAAATAATCCTGGTTTGTTAGTACCACCATTAGGGAAAGTACAGCCCACGGCCCAATTAGTAAATGTTCCACTTCCTCCTCCCTTTTCGCTAGCCATGTTGCCTCCTGCTTACAGAAATTATGTGGCATGGGATGTCAGAAGCCCCCTTGTTGCACCAGTAGCGCCTACTGTTTTGGCCGCTATCTCAGTTTCTGCCCTAAATGCTATACCTAAATTCACCGGAGTTGGCTCAAGAACATCGTCCAAACATTTGTAAAATGTTGCAAATGTATGTCTGGTACATGGGGTTAGATCCCAAAATGTGGCGTTAAGGCTACTTGCCGCCTCTTTCAAAGGCAGGGCACTGGATTGGTACTGCACATTGCTATAAAATTATGTCAGTACCTGGGATGAGCTTGGTGATCCTTTTTACCAGAGATTCTCAAACGAAGGAGACCAATCATCGTTATATTATCAGCTCTCGGTCATAAAGTGGGCCCCGCACAAAGCCATGGTTGACTTCAATGCTTGGTTCCATACAAGCTGGCAGAGGATTCAAGTTGATATCTGCCCGCCGCCCGATCTGGCATTCATGTTCTACTTGAAGTCTATCAACCCTGACATTTCAATGATGATCCAGTCTCTCAGTGAAACCACACTACCGAGAGCATATAGCATCGCTATTAAGGCAGAGAACAATTTGATAGACGTTGGTAAGTTGTTGCCTTGGCCTATCATCCCCATATTTCTAGAGATATTGGTTCCTACGCAAGAGATGCCTTCTACCAGCACACCAACTCCTCCTCAATCCATGTACATGTATCCAAGCGCACTGTAGAATGCTCCTTCCACATCTGTCTCTTCAAAAGAAGAAATGGGCGAGTTCAAAGAGATGTTGTGGACTATTGTTAATGAGATAACCGTTATCAAGCACAACTAGGTCATACCTCCAAAGCCTGCCTACCAAAATTATCAAGGCAGAAGGTCCTCTTACCAACAAAACCAATTCCAAGGAGGCACTCGCGCTAATCCGCAGGCCCAAACAACAAATCAAATGGTACCAGTACCCACTCCGCTGTAGAGCGCTAATCTAAGTTCGAGCAGAGAGATTACTGCGAGACAAAAAAATTTAGTGGATGACACCAATCCTTGGTGCTTCCCTCGCAGCGATTCATACATGCTCTGAAACTATCTACATGACAACCTACAACAAAAGGTGGTAGAGCAGCGCAACCAAGCTACAACGTCAAATCCTGAAAGCTATGTGTACACCTCTTCGCAAATGAATAACACGGTACTCACCGCACAAATGCAGGGGATGTCACTTGAGCAAGAAGCGTACATTGCTCTCGATCACGCACTCTTCTCATGGATGGAGGAGGAAGAAGCAGTGTTTACCAATGATGCATCCACATCTAAAACACCGCAAGTACATTCTAACTACAACACTCATTCAAAGAGGAGATTTACAGGCGAACCAGTTGTCCCACAACCTGAAAGCACTTCTAACCAGATACCTTATACCTCCACAGTGGTGCCGCAATGCCCGTCGTGAAAGGAAATTGTTATAACAAGAGCAAAGGAGCAGAAACCTCTAAATCCGCTACCGTTCAATGTGGTTGAATAATAAAAGAAATCCTCTGCTAATGTGTCTCTATGGGATATTCTAGCCATCCCAAAATAGAAGACGCTACTACAAAAAGCTCTTTGGGAAGACATAAGCATAACGCCAATGGAGCAGTTCCTCAAAGCAAGGGCTATTGATCAACCATCTTCGGCCAAAGTTCTTACAAATAGCACAGCGGAAGCCCCTGTTGAAGCAAGAGATAATTCGAAGCCTCAACCCTTCTTAACTCTCATTATAGGGGAGAAATTATTACACAATTCCATGATTGATTATGGTGCTAGCACCACAGTTATTCCTAAATAGATAGCTAAAGCTTTAGGACTCAGCTATGAACCCTTAAAAAGAGGAGTGATGCAACTTGATGGAAATAGAGTCGAAACTGTAGGTGACATCAAAGCACTTCCCTTGACCCTATTCACTTTCCCTAGTATCACAGTGTCACAAGACATTATGATCATAGATGTTCCCCCCATGTTTGGCCTTTGTCTATCCCGAGAATTTACTTCAAAAGTGGGTGGATATCTATCCCTGGACTGGTCACATTTGATCCTTAAAACCAAGCATGGTGCAAAGATGAAGATAGAATCCAAAGCTTTACACTCGGAACATGTAGCCAATGAAGCCACGATCAATTTTGAAGCCGCACATACCTCTATCACCAAGCAAGAAATGTATTACACTGAGCTGCTAGAAGATGAAAAAGTGACCAGAGATCAGAATGATCAAGAAGATGTTATTTTGAGTGAACATATAGATACCGAACCTTTCGGCAACTACCATGCTACCGACTTGGGCACCTATGTCATCTACGATGAATATCAAGTGCTCTTGAAGGTTGTCAAAGAATCTGAAGGCAGTTAAGCCTCAGAACTATGGACGTTGCACTTCGATGGAGCAAGATGCAAGAATGGCGTAGGAGCTAGGATATGTTTAATGTCCTCGTAGAATGAAAGGACTCTGAATTCTTTTCGTTTTCATTTTGCTTGCTCGAACAATGAAGCTGAATACGAAGGACTAGTGCAAGGTATCAGCCTTGCGGAATGGATGGACATAAAGAAACTAATGGTGTTCAGAGATTCTAAACTAGTAGGAAATCAAGTCTGAGGGATTTCCGTGGCCAAGAATGTCTGCATGCGATCCTATAGACACCAAGTTTGGGACTTGATTGAGGGTTTTGAAGCCTTCAACATTCAGATAGTGCCCCGAGGACAAAATACAGATGCGGATCGCATGACATCAATCAGATCTTAGTTCGATCTCGCCTCCAATCTCATTCAAATCAAACACTATGTATGAGTGATAGTCCAACTGGCGATTCCAGATAATGACCAAAACTGGCAGGTGTTTGACAGTGATGAACACATTGCCTCATTCATCTAGTAGTCGGGAGAATTTGTTGATCAGCTCCAACCAAAGATTGTTGAAGCCTATGAAGGACAGATCATCCAGCTGAAATCCAACAAGCTCCCAAAGGGATTGGTCACTCTCGAGAACCTCTTCGATTGTGACGATGCAAGAAATGACAAATGAAAGTTTGTAGTAGACAAAAGTGACTATGCGGACCTTCAGGTTGGAGATGGAAGAAAGCTCAAGGTCGGGAAGGATGTCCTGCATCATGATAAAGAAAGGCTTGTCGACTTTTGTGAAAAATATGGAGTGGTGGCCTGGTCATATGATGACCTTAGGGGATATGATCCCGATATCATTCAACATACAATAGAGTTGGCGAAAGGTGCAAAGCCTGTCTGCCAAAAACAAAGACCAATCAATCCCAAGATTGAAGCGCTAATGGTGCAAGAATTAACAAAGCTAATCCAGTCACGGATTATCTTCTCAATCAAGCATAGCATGTGGGTACCCAATTTGGTCCTGGTCTAAAAGAAAAATGGAGATATTTGCCTATGTGTGGACTTTCGGGACCTAAACAGAGCATCCCTGAAAGATCATTACCTACTACCTTTAATGGAGTAAATCCTACAAATAGTGGCAGGATCGGAGATGTTCTCCCTGTTAGATGGCTTCTCCGGATACAATCATATTCAGGTCAAACAAGGGGATCAACATAAGACAACATTCACTACCAAGTGGGGAACATTCGCATATGCTAAGATGTCATTTGGCCTCTCAAATGCAGGAGCTACCTTCCAACAGGCAATGGATATCGCTTTCAGTGAACTAATCAATAAGATTATCCTGATCTATTTGGATGATTTGATAGTGTTCTCCAAGTCCAAGGATGATCATTTTGATCATCTTGAGATGTTATTCAAGAAATGCCAAGAGTTTGAGATATCCCTAAACCCAAAAAAATGTGTCTTCGGAGTACCGCAAGGCAAACTACTGGGGCACGTAGTGTCCAAAGAAGGAATCTCAATTGATCCTGAGCGGGTAAAAGAAATCAAAGAGCCTCCTCTCCCGGTCAACAAGAAAGGCATCGAGTCCTTCTTGGGGAAGGTAAATTTCGTAAGCAAATTTATTTTTGATTTTGCAGGAATAATTAGGCCAATTACCCTAATGTTGAAAAAAGATCAAAAGTTCAAATGGACAAAAGAAGCCAAAGAAGCCTTTGAGAAGGTCAAGGATGTTATCTCTTCTGCTCCTGTTCTGGTTAACCCAGACCTATCAAAGGATTTCATAATGTATGTATTTAGTAGCAAGTCAAGCATACCTACTATCTTAACTCAGAAAGATGATGAGGGCAAGGGAGAACATCCAATAGCATTTCACTCCCAGACTCTGAAAGAATATGAAACAAACTACAACTTTGTAGAGAGGCAGGCATTTGCAATAGTTAAGGGACTCAAGAAGTTTTGACACCTAATCTCTTGCAATAAGGTGATTGTCTATGTTGCACATTCTAGTGTGCGTGAGTACATCATGGAGGGAAAAATCACCAAGAAAAGAGCTAATTGGATCACCAAGATCCTCGAGTATGACATCGAGGTTAAGCCTACAAAAACTATCTGAGGAAGAGGATTATGCGAATATCTTGCACATGATGAAGAAATGGCCACTGAAGAAGAACAGTTGGAACTAGTCCTAATGAACAAGCCAGAGTCTGAAGGACATTGGCTGGCGGATAGGATGAGATTTATGCATACAGGAAAATATCTTTCAGGCCTTCCTTCTCAAAAGAGGAGATTCTACCAATTGTAAAACAGCAAATTCACGCTCATTGAAGGGATCATGTTCAAGAGAAATTTCAACAACGTTCTATTGCAATGTGTTACCACAGAGCAAGCAAAAAGGATCCTCAACACTTACCACGGCAGTTTCGCGAGTGGGCATTTTTCCGCAAAAACAACTACCATCAAAATCATGTGCGCGAAGTACTTTTGGCCGACTCTATTTCATGATTCCTACTCAGTAAAAACTTGCAAGGAATACCAATTCTTTGCAAGAAGAAGAAAGAATTCCACAATGCCTCTCAATCCGATAGACTTCGTTGATCAGTCATTCATGCAATGGGGTTTAGATTTCATTAGAATGATCAACCCAGCCTCCAGTGCAGGACATAAATGGATCGTAATGGCCACAGATTACTTCACGAGATGGACCAAAGTTGTGCCACTAAAGAATGCAACAGAGGCAGAGATAGTGGATTTCCTAGAGGAACTGGTGACAATATTTGGCCCGCCCAAAACTATCATCTCCGACAATGCTAAAGCCTTCCTAGGCTCCAAGGTAAGTCAATTCGCACTTACACACGACATATTCCTTAAAACATCATCAAATTACTACCCACAGGGGAATGGCGTAGCCAAATCAACAAACAAGAATCTGGTCCGACTCTAAAGAATTGGGTCAAAATATCAAAAGGAGTGGCACAAAAACCTCTGAGCAGCACTCTCGGCGGACCACATAACTCCAAAGAAAGTCCTCAAGACTTCACCATATGAGATAGTTTATGGAAAAGAGGCATTATTGCCTATCTCTATGGAGATTCTGGCGTTGCAATTGCTAAAATCCCTCGAAGTAGAGAAAAATAGTGCAATGGAGGTGCGGTTAGCCAAGTTGCTAGAAGTACAAGAAAAAAGGGAAAAGTCCCTGACAGCCATGACTAACCGCCAGCAAGTGGTTAAAAGGTGGTTTGACAAGAAAATATCCGACCAAGGCCTAAAGTACAAAGACTTGGTACTAAAATATAACGAAAAGGTCGCAAAGTTGAGCCAACACAGAAAGTTCGATAGCCTCTAGGAAGGCCCATTCAGAATAACTCAATGCAAGGAGCACAATGCATATGAGTTAGAAACTATGGAAAGTATTCAATTGAGCTTGCTTACCATACCCATGTAAATATGTTTATATGTTTTTCCTTTCTTTCCCTTTTTGTTTTGTTGGTCGGTTGTTTTATTTTATCCTATGGTTTGAGGCGAAAAGAAACAAGTGACCCATTATTTTAGAGAGTGAGGGAAAGAAACTCATAGTAGAACAAAGAAAAAAATTAAACACCCACATGCAGAATTCATACATACATGCTGAAAAAGAGAAAGATAACCCAGTTGCAGAATCCAAAGGGAGACAACATGATGATTATATAAGGATATATTTTTATTATATATGCTTTGATATTTACATTTTCAAAATGGCTCAAAGGCAACACTTCCAAAAAGTATATAATTATATTCTGCTTCTTTTATATATATTTTACAAAAAGCCTTTTTCAAGCATGCATACAAAAAAAAAGGCTAATCACTATGAGACTTTCAAAAAGCAAAAGAAAAATGCAGAAGTCTTTAGTTCAAAGTGTAAGCAGTAGCAATGGATGCATTAATGGCAGCGTCCACAGTATTCTTGTCAACAAGGGCATCAGCAGTAGCAACACCATCCAATGGAGCAAAGGCAGGCGGAGGGAACACCAAGTTCCTGAAATCCGTGTACCAGTCGATGTTGTAGAATTGCACCACGTTGTAGATACAGAACAGGAAGTGGCAGGCTCAAGTTACCCGTTGGTGGTGCTCATCTCGCATCTGGAGGAAAAATCCACTCAGAAATGGTAGCCACGGCACAACCATGTCCTCTTCTATAAACCTTTGGAGGTCACTCGTAGTTGGAATTCCCCCACCATATGCAGTGTTTTCAACGACCTCCCCAAGGCCATTAAAGTACTTCTTTGGGAAAATTTCCTTCACTAGACGCAAGATCAAAGGATTGGGAATTCCTATATCTAGCATGGAGGTGACAAAGGGTGATCACACGTCAGTGTTAACCCTATACCTATCCTCATACTCAAGACAGTCTCATCCCAAGACCCATTTTATGGCTATGATTGACAGCGAATGCTTGTTCTTCGTCATCCTCTTTAAGCACCTGGTAGAAATCTCACCTAAGAAGGCAGTCTGTGACTTATGTGACACTAGCCTAATTGGGGTGTTCATTTTGTCATAATTTCTGCGAATACCTTAAAACTATCCTTGCAAAGCACCTAAGTCTAGCCTATGAGAACGCTACGCAACTGCAAATGCTAAATTGCTAAACCAATTACCTAATACCAATTCTGCTCAAATTGCTAAGTGTGATTTCGCTATTGCTTAAATGCCTATTTATAGAAAAAGTGAGGATATGTGTGGTAGTCTACTTGCCATAAACGTGATGTTAATCAAGTACCAACTTGAAATTTGTGCTCAAGCTTGCTCGAATTTCCCACCCAGTTGTGTCTGCTGAGTATGGTTCACTACGTGCAAAACTAATGAGGGCTAATTAATTAGCCTAAGCTGGTGGTAGCAATCGGCGATGTTATGTACAGTCAAGGACTTAGGTGTCATCCTCCAGATATTCTTTGTTTCCCAAGGTGAAACTCATATCTTTTCAATTGTTGATCGCATCTTTAGCCTAATCATTCCTTTTGAGATATTAATTGCCAACGCATACGAATGCTTAAGCTACTAGCAGAGCGTTAGCTCAAATTCCAAGAAAATTGTGTTGTACATATGCTTGCTAATTATATTTCTGAATTCTTTTCAAATCAAAATGGCAAGTAATTCATCTCGCACAAGCCAAACGGTTGGCGGTACATGCCGCATTAAATGCAAAAAAGGTGACCCCCGTCTACCACCTTGAGAAAAGATCGTATGATATTGCATGCAAAAAATTTAAAGCACTTAAAAGTTTTCTTTTAAGAGCACTACTCAAAGCAGAAAGCAGAAAAGTTCTAGAGCACTAAGAGCCGAGGAAAAATTGCAAAAAAAATCAAGCTAACGCAGAAAGCTTCTCTCAAATTAATAATGGCACAAAGTTCAAGCAAGGGAGGTAGGCTAGTGGCAATGCAAAGATTAGCTAAGGCTCTGCGAGGAGCACCGGCCGTTAATGTCTTTGAGGATATTTTGTATGCTACGTTGGCTATTCCTGACAAGCCAAAATGGGCAAACACAAGGCAGTTGGACAAGCCCAAAATCTACAAATACCAGAGCTTAGTTCACAAAGATTAGGATAATGTTCATGATCCCTTTCTTGCAAAAAAACCCTAAAGGATTGAGGAAATCGGCCTGCGCACGAATGAAGGTGTCCAAATGGTCGTTGTTGGCTACAAAAAAAGTATGGTTCAGTGGTTTTCCTCAGTATATAGTCCCATTTATGCACTACTACCCGGAATTGGTCGATGTGGTCATTAGGCGTTTCAATCCAAGTACCAACACTATTAAGGGCCAGACTCTATCGATTAACATCAACTCAGCTACCATCTAGAATATGTTGTGCATTCCAAACCCTGTGCAAAGAGGGATGGAAGAGTCATTTACTCCTAAACAGGGAGATAAAATATGGAACACTAAGGATAAGGCTCAGGATTTTTTCAACGAAGAAACTAGAAGAATTGAAGCAGAATGCAACAAGCCGCCAAGAATTCCTGCTCCGCACAACGCTTTCAAGGAAGACCTACAAGATGCCTTTTCAATGATGGCATTTGTTTTTGATCTAGACAATGACCAAGAGGTGCATACTTTTCAATTGGGTCCAGCTTTCCAATTTTGCAGGAAAAAATATTATTTCTAGTATGATTTCACGGAATACCTTTCAGAGAAAATGATAGAGCAAATTAAAAGGTACCAAGTTGAACGAAAGTTCATATTTGTCTCCTATCTTGCTCATATGTTTTTATATCAAAACCCTGATTTCTTTGATGAGTAGGTAAAGTTGTCTATCTTTGATGAAAAGAAGAGGAAAAAGCCAATTTCTGTTAGACACCTCTCCTCTCTTCTACTTTTGATTATTATGCATTCTCGAATTATTTTTTGACTCCCATTTTGCAAGATTTGCAAGAGGAGTGTATTAATTGACTCACCTTGACTCAGACAAAGTTTATGCAGAATTTCACCCCCAGATGTGATTGGTTTTTTGGGGTAGATTTTACATTCATCCGAATGTGTGGCTTCACTAGGGAGTCATTCTGCCTTCCAACATGCGTGACTAATCGAGTGTTGGCCCTTGAATTGTTCTGGCAGGCGTGCATTATCGATATCACCTTATGTAGTAGCAAAAGAGTCAAGAGGAAGGGATTCTTCACCTGTCCGCAAAGTTTCAAAACAATGGCCATGAAAAAGAAATAGACACACTCGCTATTGCAAGATAAGCTAGCTCACTTAGGGTTGGTAATGATCTGTGATCAGTGGGATTACAACCCTTTCAATGATCTGCCTTATGATCATCTCAAGGTAACCCACAACCCTCGGCCTTACTAGGAGCGGAGGCACAGCTCGCTTGAGGAAGAAGATGAATTGTTGATTGACTTGATTCATATCCCCACGGAAGACAATAGGCTGTCATGGAATAGGTTCTATTTCATTGTGGTGAATTATAATGAGAACCTCAAGATGGGAAAAGCTCTGTATAATCAGCTAAGAAATGAAGAGGAATGGACTAATGAAAGGATCAGAGCCTTCTGGATAAATCGCCAAGAAACAAAATGGCTCGATGATCCTTATGAAAGCATAAAGGAGGATAAATAGTTTGATAAGCTTTGGGATGAGGAGCACCCTGCTTCTAACTCAAGCGCTAGTGGAGGCGACGACCCCGATGAAGGAGAAGATCAAGCGGAAGAGGAAGCTGAGACATCAATGTCCTCCGCCCAACAGAGAAGGAAGTCTATAGGGAAGTCTACCTATGTCGCTTCAAATGTGTGACTAAATAAGTCGTAGGCCTCGTGGACACTCACCAAGCCTCCAAGGTGACAAGGGTGTCTTAACCGCAACAGCTAGAAATTGTGGAGATCAAAGACTCCTTGCCCCCTAAACAAAAACACACTGATGCTATTGTGGGAGAAGGATCACAAGTATCCATCACAAGCCAAGAAGTTGAAGTAATTGAACAGCTAGCGACAAGCAGAGCACCGCCAACATCCAGTCAACAGGTAATATTCGCTTCCACTTTTCTTACTTCTCAATCTTTGGTGTCATTTTCCATTCCCATGGCGCCCATTACTACAAGTGTCGGCCCTACTTTATCTACCCCTACCACAATGTTTGTGGGAGGTTTCTCCCAATTCGCCCAGACTAGGTAATCCATCTTAACACCTCTGCAAACCTTAACACTCGTTGTTGCTGCTCAATCTCTCCTCACCTCTCTTGTTGAAAGCTCGGCCGCCATTGGCACCCCTATTGCCTCTACTACCTCGAGTCTAACCCAGCATGCCCAGCAAATGGAATCGATTACAACCACCCCATCACCACAACACAAATGATCCCTTCCGCCAGTTCGTAAAATGAACTATGGCAAGTTCCCTTTTTCTCCCTGAAAACTATCAATCTCCCATCAAAGAAAGCGCAGGGGCCCGCTACATGGGTATTTCCTTTTTCCCTGCCTCTTGGTGCACCTATTGCTAGCGGACTAGTTTGGTCGCCATCCGAATTCATATCCCAAGGAGATTCCACAAAGAAAATGTGAGCCCTCAAGATCCAAAAGTGAAAAGCAAAGGATGATAAAAAGGAGGCAGAGTCCCAAGTATATACAGTTTTCAATGAAGAGCAGTAAACGTTGAATTTTGCCACCATGTATCCAAATATTGTCAAACCATAAGGAGAGATGTTGTCGAGTGATTATGACATGTATGCCATGGGGCTTGATCTGACCGCTACCCGGGCGCAGGATAAGGTGGAACTCATGGAGGAAATGCAGCGGGTGGTGACAATCGACTTCCTTAAGTTTGGTCCTCAATTGAAGAAAAAGGAGGAACAACTAAAGCTAGTGAAGGAAAGGGTCAATTTCCTGGAAACAAAGGAGAAATCACTAGAAGCTGAAGTTGTGTGCTTGTCTAAGAAAGTGTGAATAGGAGAGTTGGAGTGGAGAAAACTCCAAGAAGAGCTCAATAGGTCCCAATCCGTTGGCCCCACACAGCTTAATGAGCTGCGAGTGGAAAATCAGCAATATCAAAGCCAATTGACCTTGGCGAGGCAAAATCTACAACAAAAGGATAAAGAGTTGGCAGATCAACGTGATCTATATGAGTGAGAATTAGAAAATAATCATATGGACTTTCAGGGCCAAAAGGCCCAGTTAGAGAAAGAGCTTCAAGAGACAAAGTCCTCTCTTGACAGAGAATTGGAAAACCACTCCCGAGACGAAGGGAATTGGCATAAAGAAATGAGCAGCTTTGGGGAGCAACTGGCATCTGCAAAAAGAAAAAATGTGAAATTAACATAGGCCATTAACTCAAAGGATGCGGAGATCACCTCTCTAAAGAGCTCTCTCCAAGCCTCCTTTGCACAATCAGATCTTGTCCCATTGGCTCATCAGCTATTTCTTATTGGGAAAAGGTTAAAACCTTCTGCCTAATGTTGCAGCCAACGCTCTGTTTCATATCAAATGCAACAAAATTGAGCTAAGAGGTTCACGGAACAATTGAGAAATTCCCACGGTTCATCTCAAAGAAGGTTTCAAAAGCAAAGAATTTGTTGACCAAGCTATATTCAGTCTCTGATCAAGACCTGGCCAAAGTAGGGATCAAAGATTAGGATATTATTGCCCAGATAGGAAACAATTCATCCATTGTCACTCGGCCTTCCAGTGAACTAAATCGGCCACAGCTACTTTGAACTAGACAATGGACGGCATGCTGGAAAATCTCTCCTAGCTGAGTGAGATGGGTCTGTCATCTTCATTTCTTGAAGATGGGTCGATTGCCACAACCGATTAGATTGCAAAAAGAATTGAAGAGAAGGAGCGGGATCCAACCGATTTCTAGAATTTCGGCCATCCTCCTACTACAGCAGACATCGAAGGTATTATTCATCCTCTTGCGCAGCTACTCTTCCATTGTGAGGTAGGGGTTGGGTTACCTAAGACACTGCCTTATAAAGAAATGCTCGACTTTGGGCGGAGCGCAGGAGAATTTGCACAATTTAGAGAGACCATCCGAGGATGACTAGCCGCCCCTATAGGTAGCCCTTTCCAAGCTCTAATTTCATCACCAATGGATGGCACTTTGGTCTACAAACTAGAGAAAATTTTGGGTTCCACGTGCCTCAAAGCGAAACGCCCCTAATAGTCACCAGAAGCTGTGAATTCAAAATTCACCATGCTCCCTTCGGATTTTTATTTTTGGCTAAGTACCGGCCCATGCGTTCAACAAATTTCATCAGCCCCCTTTTGGTTATCACCACAACCTCTGCCATGCATTCGCTCATCGTTGTCCAAAGGATTTTTCTCCTTGCTCTTCTATCGGCCCCTGAAATGCTCCCACATGTCTTCACCACAGGCTATTCTGATTGCTTCCTTTCACTTCCTCATCGACCCCTGCCTGCGTACCACATAGCTCCTATTTGCATCAAGATTTGGTGGGCCCCACAGGTGTCATCTATAATAAACAATCTACTACGTGTCATCTCTATGCAAGTTTTCAACAGAGAAAATGGAAATCGACCACAGGCAGCGAAACGCTACCACGTGTCTCTTCGGCGCACACTTCTTCAATGTAGGGGATGTAGCGGACAAAGGGTTGTGATATATTGCAACGTATTCTAACTGCCTATCCTAAAGGGTGACACTTGTCTGCATGGGACTCTGTTGGACCACTGCCATCATTCGTAGGGGATGCACCTAAATGGAGTGCGACCAAATGTTGTGTCTCGAATATTTTCTATTACAATAGCCGAGGGAGATCATTGTCTCGACATCATTGCTCAGATTTTGAATCTTTTCGGTTGTTGCTCGCCAAGCGGTGGAGGGCTTGCTATAAATATTGTTCTTTGCTTCAGAGGAAGGGTTCTAGTTCTGAGGGTTCTAATGTTCAAGGTCACAAGTTCTGAGATTACATGTTATTTCACCATTTTTTAGAATTACAAGATTTAGGAGAGACTAGGCCTTTGTATCGTTTAGATTATTGCAAGAATTCACAGACTGTGCCATTGTTCGGCCTCTTTGTTTCTTATGCTATTGATAAACTCTATGTTGTGCCATTATTGTTTGAATGGTTTATTTGTCATACTTCTATAATTTGAATGCAAGTTTGATGGTTTAGATCATGTCTTTCAACTCTTCTTTTCAATAAATGGGTGTGATTATTATTTTATGTCATTGAATGAACTGTTCATGCTACAATCCTTAATTTTTGTTATTCTAGGACATGGTAAATTTCTAAGTAGGCCCTTAGACCATATTCAAAAGATAGGTTTATCGTCTCTTTTATCTAAATTTTGGTGCATCACCTTAGTTAGATCTTTTATTTTTATATTTGCTTCTTTTTCCCATTCCAAAACCCCATTCACAGAAGAAGTCGAATTCTTTAAAAATCTGGAGGTCACTCGGTTTAGCGCAATAGGTCCCCCATAAACTAAGTTTCCCACAAAGGGTTGTTACTTGCCAATTTTTGGCATCAACAATAACATAATGAAATATTTGAGTAATATGTCACCAACCTTAATCACTTTCCAAAAAGAATTTTTCAATTTCCATAAAAGAATTGAAGAAATTAATGAGGTCCTACTGACATGGAAGATTCATCTCAATAGCATGCCAGTCCCAAAGGGAAAAGCATAAACTCCCACCATCATGAGTTTCAAAGATTATAAATCCAAGGTTGTTGTTGAACTGTCAAAGTTTCCAACAGGTGACATAGTTAGGAACCCAAACCAAGGAAAAGATAAAGATGTCTCTCAGTGACATTTTATTTATTTATGAATTTATCTTTACATTTGTCAGGTGAATTTGGATAAGTTATTTTGTAATAAATTAAAAATGAATTTATTTGAAAAAGAAAAATAGAATAAAATTCATTTTTAATTTCTCTTTTTCAAGGAGTTGCACATGATAGAGTTAAAAATCTAAAGTTATATAAGGGATATTAGGGGTAAAGAAATGATCCTTCTTTTTCTTCTTCTAACTTCTAGTCTTCTTTTTATTCAAGGTAATCCCTCTTCCATATTTTCCATTGAGGAGAATTTTTTCACAAGCATTACACAAAAAAAAATTGATGAGACTTTGTGATCACATATTTTGGAATGATAAGAATACAAATGAACTTTGGTTTATTTGTTCTAAAGTGATGTGTTAGCGTAATCATGCATTAGCTAATAATTAATTAATCTTTAATTGATTATTAGGCTAATTTCATTTCATGCACTTAAGCTAAAACTTAGAAGTGTTTTTTATTAAAGTGAGATATTATTAGATCATTATGTCTCATCACATAGGATGATGACACTTTTCATGATCTAATCCCTTTATCATTTAGGGTTTTCTCTTATAAATCACTCTATGTCATTATAACTCTAAGCAAGCTTTTCATTTTGTAACTTATTTCTTATTGAGGAAATAGCAAATCTTTATTTACAAATCTCATGCATGGAAGGTGTTCTCGTTTGTTTTTTGATCTTGCATCTTGTGTTTTTCACAAATCTAACATGGTATCAAAGTGAGGATTCAACAAACCCCTTCTCAAATTTTGAGGGTTTTCTTCAACTAGGATTACATGGGCATCAAATCTAGAATCTTCATATTTTTTGTAGATTTTGAAGTTGGGGGATCTTTTTGGTGTATTTTCGCATGAAAAGGATGCTACCATTGCATTTAGGAGGCCGAGTAGATGAAATTTGATATAAAAAATTTCCACTTTTCGTGTCAAGAGTCCAAAAGGCAAAAAAAATTAGCAAAGGGGTCATATGAGCTTCTCTATGTAGGTTTGTATGTACTTTTTTGTCAACAAATAAAAAAATTAAGTGATTTATGTGTTGTGCCTAGTGCTTAGCACTAAGGCACCAATGCATAGGTGTAGCCCGGCCTAAGGCCCCATGGCCTTAGGTTCTCTGCAAATGCCATCCACCAACAAAGCAGTTAGGCTAGCCACTAACAACTATGCACTAATCATACCTATTGTAGCCCACCACCACTTCTTCGACCATGTTAGTAGTGCAACCCTTCAACCTGCCACCCAACCAAAAACTAGGCCTACCACCCCAGGGTTGCATGGGTGACCAATGCCCAACCCCTAGGGGGCTAAAAAAATTGTGTTTTTGCAATTTTAGCAAGATTGGGAAAATTACGATCTTTTTGTTCGGGTATCAAAATTGGATGAACAAGATATCATCAAAAAAATTGTTTTGAGCACTATCTAATGGTTTTCTTTTTTTCTCATATTTTACTGTTAGTACATTTTATCACCTATTAAAGTTAGAGGTGTTATTTTCACTCCTGAGCTCACAACTTTTGACCAGTTCCTCCTTTTTTTGTGATTCTAGTGGCATTGAAAAGGTCTCTCAGAGATATTCATAGTTTTGATTAAAGGGAAAAATAGGTTTTGAAGGGACCTGAAACCCTTTACAATCGAGGATACAAAATACTGCCAAGAAAAATTTTCAGAAGACCACTAGCAACAACCCAACAACCAAAAAACACTAACAGGTGGGTGTTAAACTAAAAGTAAGACAAAAGACCACCAACAACACCCAACAGCCACACAATAGCAAAACAACCAAAAAGAAACCAACACCCAGCAGGAAACAGAAAGCAAGAAAGAAAAGACCACACACTAATTCAAGCCACCTAGAGTATTGGCAACCTCAATCTGCTGATTCATGTGCCTCTCGACCATGTCCAGCAGCTCCTTCTTCTCAGCATCAAAAGTTTTCTTCCAATCAGCCAACCCTTTGCCAATAGGACCTTTGTCGTCATCCTTAGCAACTTTTTTACCCTTTCCCTTGGCCACATGCTCTTTCTCCATAAGCTCGAAGAAATAAACATAATCCTCCCTAAGCTCACGTATTTTCCTGAAAAGGACTTCGAGGGAGTCCGCACTGTTCTTGACAAAAATATGGCACGCCTGCATTAACTTCTTGATGTTCGTATTTATGCCTAAAACCCTAGCTTCTAGAGCCGCCAATCTTTCATCATACAAAGACTTAAAATCATGATAGGAACCTTCAAGGTCCACCATTTTGTCTATAAGAATGTTCAGCATAGACCCCTTTAGAACATTCTTGATATTCTTCTTTAAGCCTTTGATTTTAATATTGATTTTATTGAACTCTTGAAGAGTCCATTTAGCCAATTTAAAGGTACCAGTGGCCCCAGCCCTAGCCATATCCAATAAATCAAACATGGAAGTAGCATCATCGTCAAGGTAAGAAAATTCCTCAGAAAGAGGATTTACCTTCAAAGGCTCATGTTTGGATTTACTCTTATCCGCATTATCTTCATCCAAACCCCTGTTTTCCTCATCCTGTTCCTCCTTGGGCAAGTCCTACATGGGAGAATCCTCAATGGCCACCGTCTTTTCACTAGAATCCTTATCCTCACCAGCCACATTTGGGTCCTTGGTCGGAACCTCAGAAGCCTTGTTCTTTAAATTAGCAATTCATTTAGACAGCCTCCTCGGTTTATCAACCAAACCCTCAGCATTACCCTATGTCCCCACCTTTGTACCACCACCAACAACAACTTTACCAACAGCCACCTCCACAGACTTGGGAGAAGAATCACCCGACCCCACCTCAGTGTCGTCACTCTCAGAAAGGGCCAGCCGCTTGGGCAACCTGTTGCACTTAGCACCAGCCACCTTCCTCTTCTTCAAAGATGTAGCCGCTGTCGTGGGAGAAGCATCTTCCTCATCCTCATTCCATTCCTCCTCCAACAACAAGGACTCTGAATCTGACGACCCAGACATATCACTTAAAACTTTTTCCTTGGCCTTAATAGTTATCCATGCACTTTTTCCATATTTTTATCCAAGTATATTTTACATTTTTTTTTGTTTTCACATTTCGATGAATTACTTGGATGTTTTAGCTCTTGGAAAAAAAAAATTTGTGTGGGATGACTTTTTTTAGCTATTCTACATGTATTTCCAATATTTTATCCTATTTGGGTATTATAGACATCTTTTGTATGCACTTTCTCTTTTGTAGACACACTGAGAAAAAGTGCCATTTTGGTGTATCTTTTTTGGGGATTTCACACATCTTTTTGTTCCTTTTTTTACTCTCACTATGTTATAAAGTGTCATGGATGGATTGTGAGTGCCTTTTTTTGTCATCACACTTTTGTCAAGTGAGTGTTCCTTTCACAAGAACATTGAATCCCTTTGATTCTTGCCTCATGCGTATACCTTGTTTGTACACCCTTTTTAGTTGTAGGTACTCTTTTGTACCCATTCAAATATTTTTGGTTCTCCTTCATGCACTTATTGATGACACATAGTTTTAGTGGACCTGTCTTGGCTCTCTCTTTTCTATAGTATTGGGGGTTTCTACTGTTGGTGCTAATGGTTCCTTGGTTCATTTTAGAGTGAGCTACGTATTCAAAAAAAATTCCTATGCATTAGGTGGGTGTAGTGGTTGTTTACCCATGCATTTTGGTGAGATGGAGCATTTACCATATGGATACTCTTGGATTCATGTTTCAGGAGGCGGCCTTCTATTTTCACTTGATCAATTTTTTTTAAACTATTGGTACATGTATTTTTTACAAGTTTTCATATTCCATGGTTGAGTAGTGTCGTTGGGGTCACTTATATAGATTCATGCGCCATCTGTATCTTCGATGGCTAGATGTCTCACCTTTATTTTCCATCTGATTCGAGTAGTGTCATTGGGGGCACTCATGCAGATTCTTGTCTTCTTGATCCTAATCATCATTTGTTTCAGAGGAGGTTCTTCATTTCAACACTATATTAGTCATCATTTGACAGTTGTATACAACTTCTTTGTGCTTCAATGATGTTCATCATGTTCCTATTCTTTTGGGACATTATTTTGGGGGCTTCTTAGTCCTTCATTTTCCTTTATCTCTTTTGGAGAGGAGTTTTTCCCATGAGGTTTTCTCATTTTCTCTAGTTGCGAGAGATTAGATTGTTTGCAGATGGGTACCTCATCAGGCCTTATTTGTCAGGATCCATCATGCATTCTTTTCTTTTTATGCATTCATTTTTTAGGGTTTTTAGCTACTCCTTAAGTTTTGACTTTAGGGGGGGTGTTAGAGTAATCATGCATTAGCTAATTTATTTAATTCATATTTAATTGATTATTAGGTTAATTTCATTACATGCACTTAAGCTAAAACTTAGGAGTATTTTTTTCTTTTATTAGAGTGAGCTATTATTAGATCATTTTGTCTCATCACATAAGATGACAACACTTGTCATGATCTAATCCCTTTATCATTTAGGGTTTTCTCTTATAAATCACTCTCCTTCATTGTAACTCTAAAAAAGCTTTTCATTTTGTAACATTTCTTGTTGAGGAAATAGAAAATCTTTGTTTGCAACTCTCATGCATGGAAGGTGTTCTTCTTTGATGTTTGATCTTGCATCTTGTGTTTTTCACAAATCTAACATGTGTATTTTTTAATTAAATTGCAATAACATATTGAGAATTTATTTATAGTCATGTGGATTATATTTCTCTCTTTGCATGTTGGAATTTGAACAATCATCTTTAGATCTTGGATTTAATCTTCTAAGTGGATATTTTTTCTTATGTTTAAGCAATATATGGTATATATATTTTAGATCTATACACTTAAAGTATGTTCTTATGTTGGTTACTTCGAATGTGAAACTTTGTGTTCATATTCCTCTAGTTAACTACTTAGAGTTTTTTTCCCTTTTAGTTTTAGTTCACTTGTCTTTCCTACTTTCTAGTTAAAAAAATAACCCCTAAAAACCAAAACACATCATACAAGGTACCTACTCTTGTCAAATGCAAAGGAATATTGTTAGTCCAAAAATAATATATCCAATTATTACAAATATTGTCATTTCCCATTGGACGAGTCATGTTATTTTGCATAAAAGTACCAATCTAAGATATGGCCATATTAGCCAAACTATGTCATATGACATAATTCTATCCTTAGCAATAGAAACTTTAGAGCATGACTGCATTCTAGTCACTATTCCTATGCGACATGGGATTATGTTATGTATTGCGACCTAGTTTACCTTTTTAAAATTATAGTTTTCTTGCTCTCATATCAACTTTCCTAGATCATTTTGTTAGTTTGCATGCCAAATTCCTTGAATTGTGTGTCTAGGAACACATAATTAAGAGCACCTCATAGGTTATAAGGAGCATCAATTTTTAGTATAAAGCGTTCATAGGAAACTTGGTCATAATTGTGCTACTCAATTTCAATCTCAATTTTTTTCTTAATTACACTAACATTTATAGCTCTATTTGCATAGTTTTGATCTTTATACATCGGTAAAGGGGAATGATTGTTATCAAGGAAGTCAACATGCTCCTTATTTTCTTTAATATAATTTTAGTTGGACCTTTTGACAAGTCAATAAAATTAATTAGCTAAACTAATGGTGGAAATCAACATTGCTAGTGATGAAATGAGTCTCAACTATCTATTAATTAGTTCATGATCATGGTTGAGATGAATCTACATAAGGGGTTTCTTTCATTTTCCTTCGCTCATTGTGAAAACTCCAACTCCCAACTAGCTTCTTTGAGTAATTTGCTAGTCCTAGTCCTTAGTGCTTGGGATCTAAAACAACTCTTTGTTCAAATGAGTTGGCTAGAGCTATTTGGATTAGACATTATTGATCAACCTAGCTAGGAAAAGAGGAAAGGCCCTTCCCTTTGCCTTACAATAGGCTCCATCTTGCTTTTTAGCGTAACCCTTTGTATAGTGAATAAATATTGAGGAGGAAAGCAAGTCTTTGTGGGTAGCATCAACCCTAAACAAAGCCACATTAGTCAAACTAGATAGCATGACACAATTCTATCTTTAGCAACAACAATTGTAGAGCATCTTCATGTCAAGTCTCTCATCTTTATTTTATATTTAGCTCTAAAATTTTGACCTTTTGTCACAACAACAATTAGCAAAGTTTGCAACGACATTATTTTTTTTTGCTCGATAATAAGATTTTATATTATTCAAGAGTAAAACAGAATACATCATTATTTTCAACGATGAATCTACACCCAGTACAAAGAAACACTACAAGCAAACCAAAAGAACATGCCTAAATCCCCCAGACCCTGAGCAGAGACCCATTAACAGGTAGTTTTGAAGCACAATTTGGTCTTCCCTTGGTCTGGGACCAGAGGACCATAGCGAAAGTTTCCTTCTTTAATTTATGTTATTTCTTCCCCTTAACAACTTTCCAACCGTCCTCCACCCTTGCAGCATCCTTCTGTCATTCCAATGATTTTTCTTAGGGATTCATTACCTCTCCACCCAAACTCCATTTTGCTTGTTGACTCTGGCCATTAGCTTTTCGCTTCCCAGCTTCTTTCTCTTGCGGCCTCATCACACCTTTTTTCTCCTGACACTCTGGTGTTGCTACCCCATTTTTGAAATTCAAATCCTTTTCACCACCGTTGAGGACAACATTGTCAATGTTTACAGTCGGACCTTCTTCTTGTGATTATTGTTCCTCCCTACTCCCATCATTCACCAAAGAATTCCCTACCAGATCTAGGGCCCCAGTTTCCTCAACCGCTTCTTCCCTGCCTATAATCTAAGAGCTCATTTGCTTCTCCTTTTTCTCCACTGTATAGTGTTGGGGGGCAACATCTTTCCACCAAGAAGCAGTTTTATGTGTTATGTGCTTAGCACATTGAGCAGCCAAGTGTCCAATTTGAAAATAAATCCTGCATCTAAAGGGTACCCCCTCATAATCCAGAGGGTGTACCCAACAACCTTTCAAAGTTTTTATCCAGATCTCTTCCGGAAGCTCCTTGGACACATCCAACTCCACTAAAATCTGAGCAAAGGTCGAATGCAGAAGATTTGAGGATCCCTCATCCACCATTAAAAAGCTTCCTAAAGAGTTCCCTACATCCTCCAAGCAAGAATCAAACCATTATTGGAAGGGAAGTTTAGGAAGTCTCACCTAGAGAGGAACCCTCTCAAATACTTCAGTGGTTGGGTTAAACGCCGGATGCCATGGCTTTAACATCAATGTGTATTTTCCTTCCCAATCCCAGTGATAGTCACAAAGGATCTTGTTTCTTTCCTGCTCCTGTTCAAAAACAACAATGAAAAAACCTTTTTCCATGGGATATATTTGAACATACCCTTCCAATACATGCTCCCAATGATCAGAAATCCACTGGTGAAGATCATTCAAGCTTGTCCAAAATCCCCTAAATCTCCCAATCAGACCCAACCTAGAAAAAAAAAATCATTAAACGTTACTTCTTCTTCAATCTCAACATCTAAATCTACTGTGATTGATTTAGATGAAGGAGGTAAAACATAACCCCCTTCTCCCTTTCTTGTTAACAACTTGGATGGATGCTTTGGTCTCTGAGAATTTCCAAATGGGTTCCTCCTATGCTCAGAAGCCTTGAACCCCTTGATTGGTCCATCTTCCCTATTGACAAATGCACAGGGTTGCCCCTTATCCTGGCCGCACTGTGCAGAGGAATCGTCGTTGTCCACACTAACCCCGCCACCGCTCTGGCAGGATTCCTTTAGACTGCCCTCTGCATGGAGACCTAGGTCAACCTTCTACCTATGATAGAGGTCGTTGCTCTAAAGATCACGGATCCCTCCCTGGGAAGCCCTTCCAGACACGTTCAACCTAGGCGAAACCCTAACCTCTGCAGAAGGCAGTAGTCAACCGTTAGCGTCCATTGTAGCTTAACACTTTGTAGCGAAATTTTAAAAGAATTGCTTTATTCGCATCGACATTATTACTTTGTCTACATACTTTTACATCATATTTTAAGAATATAATTCTAATCCACTCATTTTTTATGTAAACTAATATATTTTATTTTTATATAATTTAATATAAAATATATACTATTCATCATAAAAATAACTTTATGAATACTAAAACATATTTTAAAAATTAAAAAATAATAAACTAAATACTTACACAATTATAGCCCTAGACACTCTTAAAAATTCCTTCAAAAAGGAAATATAACATTTTAAAAGGAGTCACCCTTAAAAATTCCTTTAAAAAGAAAATATAACATTTTAAAAGTGCCATCTTGGAATGGTTGAGACCTAATGCCATTAAAATCATTTCAGCGGATGCGGGTCCAAATTGCAGTGCATGTTTTCAACAGAACAAATTTGTAGTACAATATCTCTTTGACCCCGTGTACTACTTGCCAAATCTGCTGTGTTTGTACTAGCTACTACTTTCAATGGAAGATAATGATGAAAGTGTGGGAAGCAGTATCGGGATTTAGGTATACCGGAAAATTATGCAACATCAGTTTGAAAAAATCACACATGTTTGAACAAATAGAAGACGTATGGGAGCACCGATACCATTCATTTCCTCCTTTTTTTATCCTTCAAATTGAAATCTGCCCTGTGGTTGGCATTTTATTCCTTTTTCCTTGTAATTCCCTCAAACGTCATCGCAACGCTTCTCCACTACAAGCTTCTGCCATTTTTACCAATCAGATTCATCAGTACTACCATAGCTGCGGTCCCCAAGGGCTTATGGATGCTTTATGTGTGAATTTTAACAGCCTCTCCCGTCCCATCTCCATAACAGACCTAAATTATTCTGACTTTTACAGAATTTTATTTTTTCAATAAAGCAAGCATTCCTCCCCTACCACAGGCTGCATTGATTGACTTTGGTTTTAGTCCCTTCTTTTTAGCCCATCTTAGAAACAACACAAATAATAGATTCTCCCACTCCACTCATGTTAAATTGATATTCTGTGCGGAATCATTTAACGAGAGGAAGAAAACCGGTGGCAGTGGATCTGGTGGATTAATAAGGCCTACACCTGGTATCTAGGTGTGTGGGTATGCTCTAAAGAGCATCTTCTTAAATATCTGGGAGGAAAGTGTGTCCAGATCCAGCATATTAATTATTGGGGTGTTGAACGAGAACGTTACAGGTGGGGCAGGCCAAGGCGTTAATGGGGTAGCAGATTTCCCAAGTTGAGCAGATTTCCCAAGTTGAGTGCCTCATTTTTATAAATTTGTTTTTCAGAGGCAAAATGGTCTTGTTGGACTAGTCCTGCAATTAGATTTCGGGTTTCAAATGGGTTATGATGAGATGTATGATGATGGGCATTATAGAGTCTTTGGGAACAGCAAAAGCTCCGATGCCGAGGCACCAGAGATTAGAGAAGGCGGACGAAGAGATGAGACAGTTGCAGATCCTGGGAAGGAAATGAGTGTAGAAGAGATCTTCCAGAGCAAGAAGGTACCCTCATGGAAGGAGCAAATGACTTTGAGAGGACTCTTGGTGGCCATGCTGATAGGAATTATGTTCAGCATCATTGTTATGAAGCTAAATCTGACTACCGGACTGGTTCCTACAATGAATGTTTCGGCTGGACTGTTGGCGTTTGTTCTCATGAAAGCATTGACTAAAGTAATGGAGAAAATGGGGTCATCCAAAACTCCGTTTACCAGACAGGAGAACACTGTCATCCAGACCTGCGTTGTTGCTTGTTACAGCACTGCATATGGCGGTATGCATTTTTCATCAATTCTCCCCAAATGTTATGCAATTCTTTCCTTTCTTTATCTAATGACTAAAATTTACAAGTACAGGAATGCAGTACTGACTTCTTCAATATGGTAATTAGGAGGATTCGGATCTTATTTGCTCGGCATGAATAGAAAGACTTACGAACAGGCAGGAACTCATACGGAAGGCAACACTCCAGATACTATTAAGGAGCCTGCTATTGGCTGGATGATTGGGTTTCTTTTTGTTGTTACATTCATTGGCATTTTAGCTTTGGTGCCTCTGAGGAAGGTATGAATATTAGTTATGAACTGGACGAATCGAGCCTTATCTTCAAATGAATCATGTTTGTGGAGAACACAATGTGTAAGTCATTGTCTGACAGTGTTTGGTTTGGATAACTGATTTGATTACAGGTACTAATCATTGACCATAAGTTAACTTATCCCAGTGGTACAGCAACGGCGGTTCTCATCAATGGCTTCCACACACCGCATGGTGCTAAATTAGCGAGGTAAGGACCCTAAAATTCGTACCACATGCATATGTGGATGTACTTAGAAACACGACAAACCAAAGATTGAGCTACATTTCCTCGCTCCAAAATTCAATGGATGAGCATTTCAATTGCAGGAAGCAGGTTACATGTTTTGGAAAGTACTTCACTTTCAGTTTCCTTTGGGGATTTTTCCAATGGTTCTTCAGCGGTGGAGAAAATTGCGGTTTTACAAGTTTCCCTGTTTTTGGATTGAAAGCTTGGAAGCAAAGGTAAATCGTATAATACCCTGTTGCATTCATCCTCTTCAAAAAGTTAGGCTTTTCCACTGATATATTTGTTCCATAGCAGTTTCTACTTCGATTTCAGTACGACATATGTGGGAGCAGGGATGATCTGCCCACATATCGTCAATGTTTCTCTGCTTATCGGAGCTGTTGCTTCCTGGGGAATTACGTGGCCTCTGATCAGGAACCAGAAAGGAAATTGGTACCCCGAAAATCTTCCTGAAAGCAGTATGAAAAGCCTTAACGGTTACAAGGTATACATTTGAATTCATAAGCGTATCGTCCCCTGGAAATTGCCTGAATATTTCGTTTTCAATATTAAGGGCAAAATCCATCACATATGTGCAGGTGTTTGTGTGCATTGCCCTCATTCTAGGAGATGGCCTCTACAATTTCATTAAGATCATGTGCATTACCCTCAGTACCATGTATATACAACGATCGAAAAGTATAGATATCTTACCAGGCAGCAGAACTTGTAAGTTAATATCATTTCTTCTTTTGCATATATCCCATGTTTCACCAGCAGAGAAAGTGATAACCATATGAGTAGAAATTACTTTTGCTCATATATAAAGTCATGGTATATAAAACTTACGCTTAGTTCTCTCCCTAGACACAGGGAATGAGCAAAATGATGCCATTACATACGACGACAAGCGGCGCAAGGAAATGTTTCTCAAGGATTCAATACCCTTTTGGGTGGCTGTATCTGGCTACGGAGTCCTGGCCGCAATATCCATTGGGGTCATTCCTCATATGTTTCCTCAAATGAAATGGTACTACGTGTTCATTGCGTATCTGTTCGCCCCTGTTCTGGCATTCTGTAATGCATATGGAGCAGGGCTGACAGATCAGAACTTAGCATATAATTACGGGAAGGTTGCCCTGTTCGTGTTCGCAGCGTGGGCGGGGAAGGAGCAAGGAGGCGTTATGGTGGGCTTAGCTGCCTGTGGAATCATCAAGTCTATTCTTTCCACCGCTTCAGATCTAATGCACGACTTCAAAACAGGTTATCTCACTCTTTCATCTCCAAGGTCCATGTTTGCAAGCCAGTTGATCGGAACTGTAATGGGATGCGTTGTCGGCCCGCTAGTTTTCTGGCTATTCTACAAAGCCTTCGATGTGGGGAACCCTGATGGAGAATACAAAGCTCCCTATGCTCTCATATACAGAAACATGGCCATTTTAGGGGTGGAAGGATTCTCTGCACTTCCGAAGCATTGTTTACAAATCTGTTGCGGTGCCTTTGCTTTGGCATTTGTGATCAATGCTGTTCGAGATCGGGTGCGGAAGAGCGTTTCCCAATACATTCCTCTGCCAATGGCTATGGCCGTTCCATTCCTTGTGGGGGCCTACTTCGCCATTGATATGTGTGTGGGGACAGTGATTGTATACGGATGGCAACTCCTCGATCGTAAAAAGGCGGATATGCTTGTCCCTGCGATGGCATCTGGACTCATATGCGGCGACGGTCTGTGGCTTTTCCCTACCTCTATTTTAGCTCTAACCAAAGTGAAGCCTCCGATGTGTATGAAATTTTTGTCCAACTCAGTTGCCTGACCAAAGAGGGGCAGTTTTCTGAGATCATCTCAGAAGCCATTGAGCTTTTAGGAGTAGATAGGTAGCCTTCTATACATAATTTAGGATCTGCTATTCTGACTCCCACACTTTCGGCGGAAACTTTTGCTTCCCCTGATTAGGAGATGCATAATTAAAAAGTTTCCGGTTGTCATAATAACATATGCTGAAATTGTTGAATGGAAAACAGTAATTTAGAATGCTTCTCGCAATGAGAAATTGTGCCAGTAGCATTTTAAATTATTTACATAGGAAATACCATATTTCTAATAGAATAAATTAGAAGGTAATTATATTGCTTCTGGTTTTGATTGTGTGAGTTTTTCATCAACGTTCTGGGTCACACTCGGTGATCCATCATCAGGATAGAGAGCTGAAGAGAGAAATGGATAAGTTGCAGACCTAACTGGGTTTAAAAAGAGGGAGAAGTTTGAAGGAGGGGAGACACAAAACTCAAAGTAAATCACAAGAATAAAAAATAATAAAACACAAGGAAAAGTAAAGAAACACTTTAAGAATATGCAACAAAGCAAGAAAAACAAAACAAGAGAAGTAAAATGAAGAAGGAAAAATGGACGAGAGCAAGAAAACTAGAAGGAGAAAAAAAAAATCTAAATAAATGCAAGGAGGTAAGTTGAAAAATCTAAAAGAACCTACAAAACAATGAACAAACCAAAAATTAAAAACATATATACATATATATATATATGTATGCAATCTTATACAAACAAATACAAACAATATATATTTATTGTTGTTTGTATTTGTTTGTATTTGATTGCATTATATATATATATATATGCAATCAAATACAAACAAAATAAGACCAAGTTACAAACTTACTAGCAAATAAAAAAGAATGTATATCTATATATACATGTATGCCTAAGTGTGAATATACATGCACATACAAATATACAAAGGATGCATAAACGTAAATACACAAGAAAACAAAAACTATAAAAAATTTGAATCAAAGCCAAGAGCAATATAATTACAAACAATGTATATATATATATATATATATATATATATATAACTAACTGACCTGCTTTCACTACTTTCTACCTAACCTGCTCTCAGTATCTACCTGCTATCAAATGAAGGAAGTGCCAAACGATATTTCAACACCACTGGCTAACTTGACAATTAGTTCCAACCTATATATATATATAGAAACAAGACAACACAACAACATAAAAATCTAAGAAATAGACACAAAAAAGCAAAATAATTGTGAATAAATAAATACAACAAAAACCTAAGAACGAGAAAAAACATATAAAACACAAAATACCACGAACATTAAAACACAAAAAACACTCAAATATGCACCAAAAGCAAAGAGGCATGTAAAAGACAGATGAAATAAAACAAAAATATACAACAAAATTAATCAATAAAAAATTTCAACAAAAACTACAAAAAAAATTAAACAAAACAAAGAGGCATATAAGAGAATACAAATATTAACATTCGAATACAATCAAGGACGAAAAAATATAGGAAAAATTGAACAAGAACACACAAGACAAAGCAAAGTATATATATATATATATATATATATATATATGAATAAAAACAAAATATAAATCTAATAACAAAAAGCCAACAAAATTAAATATAAGAAACAAGAATGCAATTAAATAAACAATTACAATAACAACATGAAACCATAAAAAAAATTCTACAAACAAAAAAGCATATATATATATATATATATATATATATATATATATATATGTATGTATGTAGTGAGTAAGCGTGTGTGTGTAGGTTTGAGTGTGCAAGCGCACAACTAAATAAAAAGCAAAAAAAGAATCAAGAAGAATTGAAAAGAGAGAGGCAAAAAGTAAAAGGCCTAAATACAGACAAGAAAGCATCACCATGCATATATATACACCAAAATGTAGCAAAAAGCATTTTTAGTATATATAAGCAAAAGGGGGACAAGCAAACACTAAAAGAGAACTACAAAGAAAGCACACTAGCAATGAGAGATAAAAAAGAAAACTTTAAAGAGAAAAGAGGAACAAATGCAGAAGAAAGAGAGGACGAGACACAAAGGAAAGGAGAGGGAGGAACAGAGAGGAGGAAAAAAAAAGGAAGGAAGGGGGAGGCAAAAAAACAAAGGAAGGGTGGGTGCGAAGGAGGGCAGCCAAGCCAGGAAGAAAAGGTCAAGGAGGGGGGGAGGAAGATGGAGGTTCCTTAGGTTTGACAACAGAGGTTGCCAAGAGAGGCTTAAGCCCCACCCTTCGTTGCGGTTAAGGTTGGTGGGGTGGTTGTTGATTTCAATGGCTTCCTTTAGCTATCTTGAAGAAGTTTTCTTCTTTGAACAAGATTTGGGGGTTATCCAGACAAATATAGTGCTTGGTTGATGAGGAATGCTCAACAAGAGCAAACTTAGCAACACGCACATGCCTTATGTCGGCACTATGCTCTCTTAATCCGGTGTTAAATGATCTACCTGTTTCCCCAATGTATAGTGTGCCACAAGAACAAACCACTTTGTAGACTCCTGAGTCTAGAAGGATGTCTTGGTGATCTTTAAGGGGAGGGCAACAATTCTTTATCTTAGAAATGGGTTTGAAAGCACAATGCAAGCCCTTTTTATGGAGTATTTTGGAGATTTTTTGGGATAGGCCTTCGACAAAAGGCAAGGAGGCACTTGGAGCAAAGGAAGGCCAGGAGGAACTAGTGTCAAGATAGAACCAAGATCCGGATTGGTTGAAGGCTCTATTGATTTGCTTGTTGGTGTACCTATTCAACCTAAAGACCAACCGCAGATGATTCAACTCATGGTTTAGGTTATCTTGGTCACAAATCCGATAGGCTCTTAAGGTAAGGGTTTTAAGGATCCCAAGTTTTTGGCTGGGTTGGTGATGAGAGGAGTGGAGGTAAAGATCAATATGGGTAGCTTTGTAGAAAACCCGATGCCTAAGGGACCCATCAAATTTTTTGAGGAGTAACACATAAGGAAAGATAATTTGTTTTCCACTTCGAGCTCTTTGGTGAAGGAGATGCAAGGAGCAATACTTTTAAGGTTAGCATGAAATTCTTCTAACTTGTCAAGGCCATGTGGCCAACAGACATTAGTGTTGTCCACATATCGCTTCCACTGGTCACTTAGGCTTAAGGGGGAAGGACAAGAGGGCCAAATTTTCAAAGTGCTCCATATAAAAGTTGGCAATTATCCAAGAGAGAGGGGATCCCATAGTGACGTCGTCAACTTGATCATAGATCACACCTTGGAAAGAAAAGAAAGTGGATCTTAGGCACAGCTTGATCAAGAAGGCGATCTCGACATTAACTTTGTGCTTGATAATTTCAATAGCATCAGGAATAGGGACTTTGGTGAACAGAGAGACAACATCAAAGCTCACAAGAATGTCATTGTTGTCCAATTTTTTGTCCTAGATAAATTGGACAAAATGGTTGGAATCCTTAATGAAGGAGTCAAATTTACCCACAAGTGGGGAAATTAATTTGGCAAGGTGAGAGGCTAACTTATAAGTAGGCAAGCCCATTGTGTCCACAATGGGTCTCAAGGGAATGCCTACTTTGTGAATTTTCAGAACTCCATAGGTGCGAGGGGTCACTTCTTTAGAAGGAATAAGATGCTTTTTGGTAGCATCATCGAAGGGAGAACACGATAAGGGGTCCTTTGTATATTTGTATGTGCATGTATGTTCATATTTAGGCATACATGTATATATAGATATACATTCTTTTTTATTTGTCAGTAAGTTTGTAATTTGGTCTTACTTTGTTTGTATTTGATTGCATATATATATATATATGTTTTTAATTTTTAGTTTGTTCAATTGCTTTGTAGGTTCTTTTAGATTTTTCAACTTACCTCCTTGCATTTATTTAAATTATTTTTTTCTCCTTCTAGTTTTCTTACTCTCTTGTCTATTTTTCCTTCTTCATTTTACTTCTCTTGTTTTATTTTCTTGCTTTGTTGCATATTCTTGAAGTGTTTCTTTACTTTTCCTTGTGTTTTATTATTTTTTATTCTTGTGATTTACCTTGGGTTTTGTGTCCCCCCTCCTTCAAACTTCTCCCTCTTTTTAAACCCAGCTAGGTCTGCAACTTATCCATTTCTCTCTTCAGCTCTCTATCTTGATGATGGATCACAGAGTGTGATCCAAAACATTGATGAAAAAACTCACACACAATCAAAGCCAGAAGTAATATAATTACATTCAAAATGGATTGTGGAAATCTCATAGCACTAAATTAGAAGGTGTTTAACCTTTATTAGGTTAAAGTTGGGATATTGATTTTAAATAGAATTATGTGATTTTGTTTATTCATTTTAATTTCCTCTTCTTTAAATAATGTAAAATATATGTACATCTTGTTTGAATGTTATTATATGTTTCATACTCCAAAATAAAGTATTTCTCTATCTCAATTATTTAGGATGTGCAAAAAGTGCATTGTATCTCCTCTCCTTTTTCTTTTGGTATATTCTATCTACTATTTCATAACAAAGTTGATGTAAGTTAGCCCTCCATAGGGTCATGAGTATCTTTGCTTTTCAATTGATGTTTGCTTCTATGTGGTAATTTTGATGTTTATCATAAGTAGAGTAAATTTAATAAGACAACATTTCTTCTTTCTCCCTAACTTCTTTGCCCACATAGGTGCACATAAGTTTTCCATAACAAATGTTTTTTCCTTTGTTACTATTTGAGCATTTGTTCAAGTTAATATTTCATTTGTTCATCCACTTGATTTGTTTCATCCATATCTTCTTCTTTTTTAGAACTTTTCCAGTGACAATCTTAAGCCATCTATGTGCATCCATTAATTCATTAATTTAGATATCCTATGACACAAACCACCATGGTTATCTTGATAGAAAAGATACATGCTTTTGCTAAAAAACCTCAAAGAAACAAAATCTTTTATTTTGAATTTGCTTGTAATTGGCACCTTGGAATCCTCTCTATTTGTCTTCGGTTTAGTTTGAACAATTATTTTAGCCCACACTTGACATTCATAAAGCAACACTAGTATCTCTAATAAACCAAACAAAATTCATATAGTTTTTCAATCCCATAATTCAACCTTCTTAAGTTTCTATTTTTCAATGCAAAAAGTGTTCTCCAATCTTCCAAAATTATCTTCCTTCTACGTGTTTCCCATTCTAGGAGACTTCCTTCAAAGTAAAAGTTCAGCTTTTTTTTGTTGGAGAAGATCAAGATCTTTCTCATATTAGTGTTTACTTGCACGCCTACCTCTAAAGGTTGTAAAAGTGTTCTAAGGCATTTAAATGCTCTTTTAGACCTTGTGTACACCTTGCAATCAAAATGAGATCTTTTGCATACAAAAGAAGCCTCACTACATACTCTCCCAAATGAACATCATACCCTCTTTGTGGATTTATTCATTCAAGGTGTAAGAACTGTTGCAAGAATGAAGGTGTTGTCATTGATGTCAACTAATTAACTACTTATCAATTGGTTGTTGTTGTCATTGGCATCATGGTTACAAGTTATTGGTTGTATATGTCGAGGATATTGAGAAATTTTTAATAAAGTAAGGTTGCAAGTATTTAGTGGTTGCTTCGGGTTTTGCTCCTATGTTCGTGTGGTTCAGATATGTTGATCATGGTTGTTGGAAGTTGCTATATCTAGATTTTGGGCTCATGGATCATTATATAGTGTGAGTTATGTTCACCAGTTGTGAACTATTTTTTTCAAGGTATATGGCTGAGGTCCAAGATAAATGTAGTTGCTTTGGATTTCTTCTTGGTTGAGTCTTATGACTTGCAGTTCTAGAGTTAAGCTATTATGATTATGTTGAAGATAATTTTGTTGTCTGGAAAGATTGGGTCGTGTTAAGGGTTGTGTGTGCTTAATTGTTCTATGTTTTTTACACTGGTTTGGCCGACCTTATGTTAAAATCTACTTTCGAAGTTAATGAAGCATGTTGGGACTTATTTGGGTCCTCATCAAGCGTGTGTCTAGGTTGCCCTCATTCTAATTCCACCCTAGAATTTTTTGGCACCAACCTAATTTTAATTTAAATGATGTATGGCCGACTGTGGATATGTTTTAAAGTTGAAGATGGTATACATATAGGATGAGATATCAGTGAGAAATCTACAAATAAATAGAGCAAGATAGATGTGAAATAGTTGCAAAACAATGTGTATATGATGCGAGTTTGGCAGATCAATGCAAAATCTAATTGTTGAGTTTTTGAATGCAGTGAGTTGAAGGTGTACTTTATCATACATGCATGTCTACAAGTGGTTGAGTGAATCGTGATGGAAATCTTTGTTGCATTGAGATTATTTTTTCTCTGTAACATAACTCTTCTATCTTCTTTATATTTGGGTGGTAGTGAGCCCTTCGGGTGGTTAACCCTTGTTGGATAGTGAGTCATGTTTTGGCAGTGAGCCTTTGTGATCGATTTTGATATTCTTTATATTGTGAGCTAATCCTCACCGTGGTTTTTCCCTTATTGGGTTTTCCACATAAATCTAGTATTACTATGTATGTGTGATGCTTTTTCAGTTTCTACCTTTGCACTTAATGTTTAATCATTTTAGCAGAGTAAAGGATTTGTGATTGATCTATTTCCAGTAAAAGGTTGTAAAGGTTAAAAAAATTCACAACTGATTCACCCGCCCTCTCAGTTGTCTTATTCAACAATTGGTTTCAAAGCTTGGTTCCTTGGAGAGGAGCTTAACTGCTTAAGGAAGGTCTGGGATGGTAGGCAAGATCACTTTTGAGTATCTGAAGTTCGATGGAACCAATTATGCTATTTGGAAAATGCTGATGGAATAATATTTGGAGTAATGTGGATGAGATGTAGAGAAATCCTACAAGACTACTTACACTCCTCCTGCTAATGGTCTAAGTACAACTGATGAAATCAAGGCACATGAAGCGAACAATAAGGCGAAGTTCATTTTGAAGAATAGTCTTGCACATTCCAAGTTGATTAAAGTTCAAAATCTGAAGACTGCTAAAGAAGTCTGGGATACTTTAGAAAAGGCACATGAAGGAGATGAAAGGGTCAAAGAAGCAAAGTTGCCAAATTTGGAGACATAGTTTGAGCTCCTACATATGTCTGAAGATGAGAACATTAATTCATGTGTACAGAGAGTTGATGAAGTGGTAGGTTGAATGCAAGGACTTGGTGCAACAATAGATGAATCCAGGATTGTAAAGAAGATTCTTAGGACTCTCCCTGATGCATACAGTGAAAAGGTATCTACTATTGAAGAACATATAGACTACAAGACCTACACTAAAGATTAGTTATTGGGAACTCTGACATCTTATGAAATGAGAAAGTTGAATTTGAGAAATGGATCCAAATCAGAAATTGCTTTCAAGGCTACAAGAGCTAAAGATCTTGATGAAGAGAATTTTGATGAAGTAGACGCTAACTTTGTGAGAAGAATGTTTTAAGACTCTGACAAGTATGAAGGTAAGTTACCCTTTAAATGCTTTAGTTGTGGGGGAATAGGTCACTATGCTTCGAGGTGTCTGAAAAGAGCTAAGAGGAACAAACAAAGATTTGAGAAAGAAAACAAATATAAAAAGATCAACAAAGCATATTATGTGAATGAGGATGCTAGTATTTCTGATGAGGAATCTGATTATGGAGATTTTGATGACAATGAATGCTTGTTCTTGGCTATAAAAGATGAACCTACTTCTGCTAATTCTGAAAGACAGGTGAAACAATGTCTTCTGGAGAAAGAAAAAGATAAAGATATTGTAATCTCCTCTCTACATGCCAAACAGGAAAAGAACTATTGGGTCGTTGACAGTGGTTGTTCACATCACATGACTAGTTATAAGAGTAAGTTTGTTAAACTTGACAAATATGATGGAGGCTTAGTTATGTTTGGAGATGATACTGGTGCTAAGATTTGTGGGATAGGTTTCGTAAGCTTTGATGGTAAGCATAATACTAATGATCTATACTATGTTAAGGGCTCAAGGCATAATCTCTTGAGTGTTGGACAGATGTGTAGTAAAGGATATAATCTTGTATTTAAGGATGAGAGATGTGAAATCAGGAAAGGATCCAGAACAATGATTGTTGCAGGAAAGAAGTTTGAAGGAAATGTATATCAACTTAAAGGTGTTGATGGACATTGCTTTATGACTCAGATTAATGACAGTTGGTTATGGCATCGGAGAATGTGCCATATGAATTTTGATAACCTAGCAAGGATTAGTGTAGTGCAAGCCATGAGAGATTTACCAATGATTACAAAGCATGTTAATGCTATTTGCAAGAATTGTCAGTTTGGGAAGCAAGCAAGAAACAACTTCAAATCAAAGGAACAATCTACTACCAAACTACTAGATTTAATTCATACAAATCTTTGTGGTCCTACAAGAGTGAGAATTATGCAAGGTGAAAGGCACTTTATGCTTTTGATTGATGATTACTCTAGGTATACATGGGTTACATTTCTTAGAGAGAAATTTGATGCATTAGATAGATTCAATACATTCAAAGCCATGGTTGAGAATGAAGTAAATTTGAGAACAAAATACTTGAGGTCTAACAGAGGTGGTGAATTAACCTCCCATGAGTTTAATATGTTTTGTGAAGTTCATGGAATAAAAAGACAGTTATTTGCTCCGAGAACTCCTCGACAGCATGGAGTTGTTGAAAGGAAAAACAAAACAATTCAAGAAGTTGTTAGATCAATGATTATTGAAGTTGGTCTACTAGAAGTTTACTGGAGAGAAGACATTCACACTGTTGTTTATGTTTTCAATTGAATTCAAGAGCCAACAATACTAAGACCCCCTTATGAGCTATGGTGTGGAAGAATTCATATTGTTAATTATTTCAAGGTATTTGGAAGCAAATATAGATCTATGATTGGTAGACTGTTGTATTTGACTACTACTAGACTAGATATTATGCATGCAATCTTTCTTGTGGCTAGATTTCAAGAAGATCCTAAAGAAACACATGTTGCTATTAAGAGAATATTCAGATATTTGAATGGCACTCTAGATTATGGCTTATGGTATCCTAGGGATACTAACTTTACACTAAGTGCTTATACAGATGCAGATTGGGATGGCTGTGTAGATGACAAAAAAAGTACAAGTGGTGGTGCATTCTTTCTTGGTTGCATATTGGTGGCTTGGTTGAGTAAAAGGCAAGATTCAATTTCTTTGTCCACTACCGAAGTTGAGTATATTGTTGTTGCATCATGTTGTACACAAGTTTTATGGATGAAACAAACATTGGAAGATATCAGAATAATGTATGATGATCCTATTTCTATCTTTTGTGATAATAAAAGTGTAATTAACATTTCAAAGAATCCAGTGATGCATTCAAGGAAAAAGCATATATCCATCAGGTATCATTTCTTGAGAGAGAAGGTTGTGGAGAATGAAGTAAAACTTGAGTATGTACCTACAAAGGATCAAATTGTTGAAATAATTTACAAAGGCTCATCCTAAAGATACTTTTGAGTATCTTAGGGAGAAGTTAGGGGTGATTGCCTCTCCTTTCTTGAACTAGATGCACATGGAGATGCATTATTCCAATGGGTCTATGGATCTATCTTTCTTCTGGACTGATGTTTTGGTGGCTACCTCTTAGGGGGAGTAGGTAGTATCATGTGTTGTCATTGAAAGAGTATTTTGTGCTTAATGTCAAAGGGGGAATCAATGTAAAATATATTTTTCCTTTGCCATTGATTTCAAAGGGGGGGATGAGGAAGATGTGAAAAATATTATCTGCTGAGATGAGGAAGATGTGTTCAACATTATCTACTAAGGGGGAGAAACAGAAAGTAAAATCATGAAAAGTGTGTTCAAAGCTAGAGTGTTGTCTTTGATGGTTTTTCACATCATGTGTTGCCATCAATGACAAAGGGGGAGATTGGTGCAATAATGAAGGTGTTGTCATTGATGTCAACTAGTTAACTGGTTATCAACTAGTTGATGTTGTCATTGACGTCATGGTTGTAGGATATTAGTTGTATATGTCGAGGATATTGAGAAAATTGTAATAAAGAAAGGTTGCAGGTATTCAGTGGTTGCTCTGAGTTTTGCTCCGGGTTTTGCTCCTATGTTTGTGTGATTTAGATATGTTGATCATGGTTGTTGGAAGATGTTATATTAAGATTTTGGACTTCTGGATCGTTGTACAATGCGAGTTATGTTCACCAATTGTAAACTGTATTTTTCAGGGTATCTGGCTAAGGTTTGGGAGAAATGTAGTTGCTCCAGATTTCATCTTGGTTGAGTCTTATGACTTGCAGTTCTAGAGTTAAGTAGTTGTTATGATCGTGTTGAAGATAATTTTGTTGTCTAGAAAGATTGGATCATGTTAAGGTTGCATGTGCTTAATTGTTCTGTGTTTTACACTGGTTTGGCCAACCTTGTGTTAAACACTACTTTTAAAGTTAATGAAGCGTGTTGGGACTTATTTGGGTCCTCATCAAGCGTGTGTATGGGTCGCCCTCATTCTAATTCCACCCTAGAATGTTTTGGCACCGACCTAATTTTAATTTAAATGATGTATGGACGACTTTGGATATGTTTCAAAGTTGAAGATAGTATAAATACAAGATGAGATGTCAGTGAGAAATATGCAAAGAAATAGAGCAAGATAGATGTGAAATATTTGTGAAACAATGTGTATATGATGCGAGTTTGGTAGATCAATGCGAAATCTAATTGTTGAGTTTCCAGATGCAATGAGCTGAAGGTGTACTCTATCATTCATGCATGTCTACAAGTGGTTGAGTGAATTGTGGTGGAAATCTCTGTTGCATTGAGATTGTTTTCTCTTTGTAACATATCTCTTCTATCTTCTTTGTATTTGTGTGGCAGTGAGCCCTCTGGGTGGTTAACCCTTGTTGGACAGTGAGTCCTGATCTGAATAGTGAGTCTAGTTTTGGCAATGAACCTACTTTGGTAGTGAGCCTACTTTTGCAGTGAGCCTTTGTAATTGGTTTTTATATTCTTTATATTGTGAGCTAATCCTCGCCGTAGTTTTTCCCTTATTGTGTTTTCCACATAAATATGGTGTTACTGTGTATGTGTGATGCTTTTTTAGTTTCTACCTTTGCACTTAATGTTTAATCATTTTAGCAGAGTAAAGGATTTGTGATTGATCTAATTTCTAGTAAAAGGTTATAAAGGTTAAAATTTGTCACAACTAATTCACCCCCCTCTCAGTTGTTCAACAAAAACAATATCACATCACCCAAAAATATTTATAGGCACATTGAAGTTCAATCCATATTCATTGTTTCTAGTTTATGATAATTGTCCAAGCTTTACATGATTACATTTCCAAGCTCTCTAGTCTAAAGGAGGTTCATTTTATGAACTGTGCTACATATTATGCATTACATATGATCATTTACGATTATCAAAATGCAATAAAGCCTTGATTCTAGCTCCAAAACTTGATTTTGTTAAGATTGTAGAAGTTTGGTAGAAAATAGAAGAACATTGTATTATCATTTGAGAACTCTATAATTTACACATTTTTTCCTATATGTCTTTGAAGATTGAAGTCTCATGATGTAAGTTCTTTATGACATATTGTAATGTATTTGATTATTATGTTTCAATAAAGAACACAATTTTGTTTATTTATGTGTCAATTGAATTCCATTGTGTATTTGTGTTTTCTTTTGCATGGTTGGCTAGTCTTGAATTGACCCTCTAGCCATGATAGTGTCATGAACCTTCTTTGCATATGTACATTCAAAGAACATTGATATTTAGTTCTAGATAATGGAATTGCTTTAATGGAGTGTATGAGCACAAAGAAGTGTGGGTGATGCATGATGCATTTGAGGATCTTTTTCTATTTACAAGCTTGTTTATGGTTAACCCTTTAATAGGTTTGACCACTATGCAATCTATACAAGTAAGAGAATATTGGCAAGGTGTTATAAACCTTGCATATAGAATATTTTGTATATTATTATGTTTTGGTCCATGTCAAGTTATATTTGGCATTGCAAATATATGGGAGTTCATTGTTTTGTTAGCACATTGTCAATTGACCTCATTAGAGGAATACATGTAATGGTTTTAGTTAATTGTAAAATACATTTAATATTATAAATGCAGTTAATGCTTGGGGCATATGTTGCAAGCCAAGTTGATTTGAGGGAACAAATGAGCCACCATGGAGATGATTAAGCATTAATTATTATGTGTATTGGGTGCATTGATTATTTTTTCTCAAGGCATTAAATAATGTTGGCAAAGTTGGCTAGAACACTTCTCATGGGTTTCCCCTTGCTTGTTGCTCTCTTGTTTATAAATAAGATGATTAGAAAGAAGTCATTCATCATTTGGTGATCATTCATTTGATCTTCTTGTACTTGCTCATTGTGGATGGAGCTTGGAGCTTTGCCTAGGTTCCTTGTTGAGAAGATTTTGAGGAGCATGCAATCAAATGTTTCACTCTCATTTGTTATGGTATTGGTCTCATGAAGATAGCAACAACTACTGCAAAAGAAGATCACATCTTACATAGTTTCTCCTTGGTTGAGAGTGTTGATCTCTATGTTAGGGCTAAGAGCCTAGTATTATATTGTGATTATTTTTGTTGCTAGAAATAAATTGGTTTCTATACTTTGGAAGCTAGGTTTTCCCAAAGTATACTAGTGTGTCTCTTTTGTATGATGATACTTTCTTTCATTCTCGTTATGTGTAGTTTATGTTGAAATGTCCCTAGAATTCAGAAACCAATGATACCACTATGACATCATTCCTCATAAGGTTTTTGTGGAGCATTTCATGCTATGATTAGTGTAGGAAACTATGTATATTTCCTTATATTTGGTATCTATTTAATAACATAACTTATCTATGATTTTGGTCTTGGTAGTGTGGATTTCCTTTCAATTTACACCAACCACAACCATCTTCTTACAACTTTGTATCTATTCTAATTTATTTACCTAAGCCAAGTTATTTTGTTTCACAAGCAAACATATATATGGTACAAAACAATTACCTTGTCTTTAAGTTTGACAATTATAATATAAATCAAACTAAATAGACTCATAGTAGTCTAGTTTTTTTTTTTTTTACTTCAAATTCCCACATGCCACATTGCCCTAATTCTAGGATTGACAAGCAACCTTAATTGCCATTTTAATCATTAAATCAATAGATAAAGTAACAAATTTGAAGAGAATATAATATAAGAAAGTTAAATCTTTGTCCTAAACAAGGACAATATATAAACTTTTGAATATATAGGATTTGTTTAAAACAAAGAATCATTCTTCATCCAATACCATCTAGAAGCTTGGACTTTCCAACAAAACACCACTCAACTGTATAGATATTCTACAATCTAGTTCTATTGCTATACCAAACTCTCTCATTCCTTACCATCCAATTCGCTTTAGATCCCCACTTTCCATGTTAATATCCCTATCCACCTAAATCTTCCACTAACATTTATGGCCACCAAGGACCCCATTACCTCATTATCCAAATAATTGTATATCAATTAGAAATTACAAAGGGCAAACTAGACTACACAACAATATAGTCTTAGGTAAGGAAGTGGTTTAAAGGATGTTTGGTCCATATCATGTAAGACTAAAATTATAATTAGTTGACTTACTGAAAATTAAATGTTAATTAAAGCATCAAAATATATTTACATCTTTATAGAATAACATAAAATATATATAAAAATATAAATTATATACTTTTACTCTTTTAAATAGTAACTATTATTCTAATTTTTCAATATAATTAATATAAACAAAATATTTATTTCTATAATCATCATATCATTTTAAAATCAAATTTTAGTTTAGGAGTATTTTACATTAAGAAACTGCCAAAACTTAGTTTAAGAGTTTTACATTAGAAAAATACCACTTAAAATTAAGCGTGGTTTTTAAACATCCATTTTCTTAAAGAAAAATGAAAGGGAATTAAGAATCTATTGAGATTGCAATGTATAATACAAAGGATACATTTGTATAGCTCTTAATATAGAATCTACAATCTAAAATACACCAAAATCTAAAGCTTTGGAATGATGGAAGAAACCAAGATTTTATTTGAGCTCTACAACTTCATCAAGTGCGAAATTGTTAGTTGATACATTTGCATAGTTTACTTTTTCAAATCTAACCACCACTGGATATCGAGACGAAGGATCCTATATAAACAAATAACGCATATTAGTTCAAATGAAACACTAAAAAAAATTAAAATACATTCCATACAATAATAAATACAAGTATTGTGATTATATTTTTAAGATCAATTTTAATTTATTTTGTACATGCACAAATATTATTATAAAATACTCTTGTGATATTTAATTTTTAAAAAGAAAAAATAATTTGAAAACTATATTAACATTAAATATATATATATAAGATTGATATATTGATATTTGATAATCATAATAAATATACTTATCAATGATTGTAACACTTATCATATGATTATATTATCAACATGTATCTCATAATAATAAAATAATAAAAAATTTAGAGTATTGTGTTGCAGAGTTAAATCTTCAACTCATGAAATATAACATAAGTTTATAGCACGAATAATTATTTTTTTAAAAAAAATTAAGAATTGAGACCAATCAAAATTTAGTGATACTAAAGAGTTTTAAAAAACTTATTGAAGAAGCTTTTATTTATATGATATATTGTTTAATAAACTTACTTCTACTTGAAGACACACCATGACTAACAAACATGTTAAGACAAGCTAACAAACTACCCTCTCACTAATTAAGTCCGTAATATTATTATTAAAAATTAAAGAAAACTATTTAATACACTTTTTAAAATTTGTGATCAATATTATTTTTATTCCCTTCCTTAATGAATCATTTACTCAATGAACTTTTATACATTATTAAATTAAATCTGATTTAACAAACATTCAAAATCTCACCCCTTCAATCCTCCAACTTCTTTAAACAAAAATAATCAATCAAACCCCATACATACACATACATATATATATATATATATATAATTCTATCAAACTAACAACATAATACATAACTCAATAAATGGATAGAAAAATTAATCAACATACCTGATCCACTGCCACAACTGATCCCACACCATTATACCAGTAGGATTCACGTCTCAAAACTTTCACCTAAAAAGAACAACAATAATAAACATTATATTTTTAAAGAGTAATTTATCTGCATCTGTAATCTGCAATACTAATAGATAAAAGTAGCTCTCTTACCCATTTAAAACAAACTTAGAAAAAAATTCTAACATAATTAAATATTCTTCCTATTACAGACATTCTGTATTCATCAAAATGAAAACTATTTTAACATTCTCAGCTTTAAAAAATTGCTCTCCTAATCCCATACCAAAAAGGACAGTTTCTAAAAAATTCCTTAAAAATCATGATTATATAATAAAAATAAACTCGACAGATTTGATTAAAAAATATGTAAAAATAATTTCTAGAAAATTAAAAAAAATTGAAAAGCTAATAGTCGGATGAATTTAATTGAAATGAAAAAGACAGCGAAAATTTAATGGTCGATCAAGCTATTTTTGCAAAAATGACGAAGCCCTTTTAAAGAAGAAACAGAGCCGTTACAGAAAAAATGCAGTCGTTGCTGCAGAAAACCTGCTGCAACGATGCGGGCAGAAATCAGCCCTGGAAAGCTATAGAAAGCCCCGATCGAAACCCAAACAGTTTCGTCTCAATCCATGGCGTTTCTGGTAACGCAAAAGAGGAAAACTGCACATTTAACCCTAGAAAAACATTGAGAAAAAAGAAGAAAAAATACCCACCTTGGTTCCACGCTTGGGTCCGATGGGAGGGGGCTTAGCCACTGGAGCTGGAGCTTTTTCCTTGGCAGCAGAAGGGGGAGGAGGAGGAGGAGGAGGAGGAGGAGGTGCAGACTCTTTCTTTGCGGCAAGTACCTTAAACTTGGCAGAAACCATGGGGAGCTTAACATTGCTCTGCATCCTCACAAACATGGGAGAACGAGATGATAACCCCGCAGAGTTCGAACTGGGTGGTGATGATAACATTGTAGCAGAAGCCATGGAAGAAGCCATTGTAGCTGCAGCCATTTTTATCTTTTCTCACACTTTTTCTGGGCTGCAAATTCTTTCTGTATATCTTGTAGGATAACCTATACCTGTGGCGTTATCTAGAATAGAGATAGTCTTAACAATGATAAAAGGGCAATACCCCAGTGACCACTAAGATCCTGACACTTCAGCAGTATGAAGGATAAGTTGTGTTTGGTCTATTGCAATATCTCTAAACTGCTCTGCACCACTCATTTCTTTTTTATTCGGAGGAAAAATGTGAGAAAATAAAAAAATATTGCAGATGAAGTTTTATCCCTCTTCTATTAAGTATAGCATGTATTTTCATTGAATTTAAAGGAGAATTCAGGTAAAATTAAGACTTCGAAAGTTTATTGATGTGTTTTTAAACCTCCCCTTTCCAAAATGGGATGATAATTGTCTTACAAAAAATTAAATATTTTTGTTGTTTATGATTTTGTTCTTTTAAAATATTTTGCGAGTTAAATTATTTATAGTTGTTTATTTATTTATTTATATATTATTTGTATGAAAGAAAAATATAATTAAAAAAAATCAAATATTTGATAATGATTCATTATTTTGAGGTGTCTATTCATGGGGATGGTGGATAAAGGATTGTTATATTTCGTAAGAATACAAGATGGAATCTTTTCAATCCTAGATGGATGAAATTAAACTTAAAATACATTGACAAGGGAACCTTGGAGAATCAAGGGTAGGTTGCATTATATGCAATGAACAAGGAAAAATAATTTATTTAGGATCCAAAAAATAAAGAATGGATCAAACAATTAGGTAGAAGCTTGTGCTCTCCTATTTGTCCTAGAAATTTGCAATTAAAATGGGATTAAAAATTTTCAAATTGGAAGTGACTCACACATAATAATAATGCAACGAGGAAAAAAAAGATTATCAAATTGGAAGCTCATGAGCATATTGAAGGTCATCTAACCTATCTTAGAAACGTTAGCAAATTATTTGATACAACATGTTTAGAGAAAAGCAAACAATGAAATAGATTTCCTAGCCAACTATCCAATTTATAATGAAATAGATTACATCATAAGTTCAAAAGTCAAAACATGGGGAGGATTTGAAATAAGATTGATTTAGAACAATCGTAGCAAAGCAATCCTTAAAAGAAAATAGAGAGGTTAATAATAATAATCACAGACACAAGAATTTATCATTTTGTGCTATATGGTGGTTGTTGGGAATTAAGGTGTCTCACTTGACCTTTCCAAGTACCTAATTTTATTTATTTATTATTGGGTATTTTCCCGTAATTATATAGCATATTTTATATTATATTTTAATTAATGTGTGGTCCGCATCAAACAAGGCATTGGAATTTGTGTAAGGAATTTCATGTCATGTGTTGATACATTATTACATTACAGTTGAGAATTGTTAATTTGAAGCTTCTATAAAGCCTGTTGATAAAAATATAATTAGAATTAAATAATAATGGTGGTCCTTAGTGTTAAAAATTGGAGAGCTCTAATTATTCTCTATATTCAAATTCATAAATCCAAAGATCTTTAAATAGGTCTCATGCTTGGAGAGATGTGTCTCTTGAATGAGACACGACTTTACATAACAGTTATGTTAGGTGTGATTAAAATATAGTTTATAATGTTAACACCCCCATAAACTTTATTTTATCACACAATTCAACTAGATGATGGAGCCCACCTATAAATATGTTTATTAGCTACCCATCTACATTTGAAAAATATTTAACATCAATGCTTTCTCAAAAATACAAAAACTTATCTTTGTTTTGAATAGTCTTGATTACTTTTGTCAATCTTTATCCATAGTAAGATGTTCTTCATAGTTATATTGATAAAGTGAAACATTCCCAGTGATCTTTTTGATCAAAAACCTTCACAGATTTAGCAACGATCTTTTCAACCAATTTCAACAATGATCTTTCTGACCAAAACCTTCATAAATTTAGCAGTGATCTCTACGATCGATTTCCATAATGATCTTTGCAATCAATTTCAACAATGATCTTTGTGACCAAAACCTTCAATGATCTTTGCAATCAATTTCAACAATAATCTTTGCAATCAAATTCTTCACAATTTAGCAACAATCTTTGTGACCAAAACCTTCAATGATCTCTGCAATCACTTTCAACAATGATCTTTGCAATCAAATCCTTCAAAACAACAATAATCTTTGCGATCAACACTACAGCTATTCAACAATGATCTATGCAATCAATGGGTCTTTGCAAGATCATGGGGATCCAAAAAGTGGGGATATGACAAAAAAGACGTTTTCATTTTCCCAAAACTGCAAAATTCCACTTGACCTTTTACTAGGGTCAGGTAAAAAGTACATGTTGCCATGGTAAGAACCAAAGCTAAACGGATATTCATTTTTAATAAAATCATATAAAAAATAAATATATTATATGTATATTATATTTTTTTTGTTTTTTTGCTAGGTAAAAGGACATAGCCAGAGATATATTGCTGAACCAAAATTCATACATCAATTGGATAAGCCGGGGCATGCTCCAAGCTATCCAATTTGTATCTTATAGAAGTTTTGCTCTCACTGCCTAAAATCTAATTCATCTCCTTGAATATTCCAAAAACAAAATAGAAGATAAACTATACTAAGTCTATCATTTCTACCATTGACTAGGACAATTACAACTATTATATCACAGTAGCCAAATGCCCAAACAGATGAACACTGAATATACCAAAAAACCCAATGTAGACTCCAAGACCATGGCTCACACCAACTTGCCACAATTTTTTGGAGGCTTAAACAAGTTGCTTAGTTTGATTATTTATGACACCCAAAACATGATATGAATCCAACCACACTAACACCATCATGCAAATACACCAATTTGTGACATCGCCTGGAAGATGTGTAATAAAGTTGGGCCTAAAATCACCTCAATCTCGCATAAGGACACATGACATGTGTGAAGCGAACTTAAAGCTGCCAAATCATCCAATGGATTGCCAAGGCACCTTTTCATGTCACTGCCATTATCTAGCCTCCATACCCTATTGCTTGGTGCTTACACATATCTGTTGCTATAACTCTGAACCCATACTTCCTATATGGTTGTTCCAAGTGAAGGGCACCTAACCATATTCAAATTTAGATTCAAGGGAGGTTATACTACCACCCTGCCAGTCACGGACCTCGCCTCCTTAATATTGTGACCATCCACAGCTAAGTTAGCCAGCCAATCAACATCCTTATTTACTTCTCTATATTTATGATTGATTGTGAATGTCTCAAAGAATTTGAAGATGTCAATAATTTTTCATAACGTGGAATTTAACTTCCAATTAGGGGTGGACCCCTACCTGAATGCATTAACTACTATGGTTGAATCTCCTTCCACTTCAATTTTTCCAAAATTCATTTCCTTACAAAGGAGAAGACCTAATATCAAAGCTTGAAATTCTACATAATTGTTTGTATTAATGCCCAAAGGGTTAGTTTCCCTGCTTACTGTGACCCCATTCCAGACCCAGATGATACATCCAACTCCTAAAGGCCTCGGATTACCACAAGATGCCTCGTCAAAATTCAACTTGTAGCAAAGTACCCTGGGCACAAACCATTTAGCTTGTTCCCTCAAATTTGTAACAACGTCTGCTCTAGGTCCAGCAAAGGTTGGGACCTTTAAGACTGCCCAACTAAACCTCCTCTTACCATCCCATTCTGTGAAAGACCCCTGTTTTGAGGAAAGCGCTAAAGATCTCTGGTTTTTCACCTCCACAATAGCAGCTTCTACCTTATTTTGAAAGGATCTTATATTCATTTCTTTATCTTGAAAAATTCTATGGTTACACTCTTTCCATAATTCCCAGATAAGGAGGGAAGGACAAATCTTCCAGAGGCATTTCAACAATCTAGTATTGGCACTTGTAGGATAGCATTGAAAGAGACTGACAATATCATTAGGTAGGGTCGTGATCCACCCCAGCTTTGTGCACATCCATTTCCAATACTCTTGAGCAAAGTGGCATCCAATGAAAATATGATCCACTATCTCTTCCTCCTGTTTGTAGAGAACACATCTAGAAGGGCCTTCAAAACCTAGTTTCCTGAATTTCTCTGTTGTCAGTATCTTCTTCTGCAAAGCAACCCAAGCAAAGGCACCTGATCTATGGATGCAAAGCTTATCCCAACACAAGGAGATAGTAATTTATGTTCTATGAAGGTTTCCCCCTTCGGTAATCCAATGATATCCAACTTTTGCATTATACTCCCCATTCTTCGAAGCAGCCCAAATCAGCTTGTCCTCCCCACTCCTAAAGTTTATTTTTTGTCAAGAAAGAGTGCTTCTAAAAATTGCTATTTCTTGTGGAGCTAGAGGTAGGGTACTCAAATCTTTCCATTCCCAACCAAACGCCACACTCTGCTGTGAGGGAATAATGTAATCCCTTACCTTTGAACCCCAATGTTCTTTAAGGAATACTCTTGTGATTCTTATATCGATTAGACTATCTAGACATGATAAACCACACCATGAGTCTTCCAAGAAGAGATCCTTACTTCCATCATATATGTCTCATGAAAGGAACCTACAGATAATAGGCCTGCAATTTAGCCTGAAGTTCCAAACCTTAGACCCTTTGGGGGGGTTCTCAATTCTAACTATATTTGTCTCTTCATCACAGTTTAGGTACTTCTCTTAAAGAATCCTTTCCCATTTAGTATTTGGTTTCCTAATCATCTGCCATATTAGCTTAGCCCCCAGTGGCTTATTTTGCCACATATGATTCTTTATACCAACCCCTCCATTTTCTTTTTCCTTGTAGATCTTATCCCACGGGATCAGAGCCATTTTATGTTTGTCTGATAGGCCGTGCCAAAAAAACCTCCTCATTTTTTGGATAAAGACTTTGTTTTCCCCAGCATTAAGGGCCACGAGAGACAAGAGATAGATTTGTAATGAGGCAATTATTGATTTCAACAACACTATCCTCCCTGCCCAAGACAACCATCGACCTTTCCACAAGCCAAGTTTCTTTTCCATTTTATCCTTAAGAGGGTCCCATAACTTGGTGTTTCTCAAACCCTTATCCAGTGGTAAGCCCAAATAAGAGTAGGGGAGGGAGCCTTTTTTGCACCCTAATATATTTAAGATTTCCAATTCTTTCCTAGGTGGGGTATTGATGAAGAACACTTCAGATTTGGACCGATTTACCTATTGACCTGAGGCCTCTACATACTGTGATAGAATTTTAATAAACTGCCTTGCTTCCCTCTTGTTTGATGAGCCAAGTAACATAGAATCATTAACAAATTGTTGATGAGTCACCTATATGCTTCTAGACACCTTTATTCCTGGGATCTTTCTAATTTCAGCCGCATGCCTAATAGCCCTACCAAGAGCTTCTACCATCATGATGAATAAAAAGGGGGATAGAGGATCCCCTTGCCTCAAACCTCTAGACATTTCAAATAACCCTTATGGAGAACCATTTAGTATAACTGAGATTCTTGGGGTAGATATACACTCAAATATCCAATTAATAAATTTCTAACAGAAACTGATGTTGAAAATTGATGTGTTTTCTTAGCTTAATACTTTATAAGACTTTAATATTACTGATATAAATATGCTTTTCCTTTGTTACAGATTCTTTGTGGATGATTATCTGATTAATCCATTTTACTATTTGTAGAATGTAGACAGAAGTTGATAGAAGAAGTAGACAAGATATTAGAAAGATTACACAAGCATATACCGTGGAGAAACCCTTTTAGGAAAAAACTCCACCAAGAATTAATCTATTATTCAATCTCTAAAGTAGATTACAATAGCTCCAATTCTTGCTTGAGAATGCCTCTTTTTCCTTCACCAAAACTTCTTCACAACTTGCAATAAAACTGACAACTCTCTTCAACTCGCTTGAGATAAATAGGCATTAAACAACTTTGTAAACTCAACATGAGTTACAATTACAATTCTCAAGCCCTATCCCTAAAAGCTACGCCTATCTCTTGCAAGTAGAGTTATGTCGCGAAGAACAATGTCAAATCCCCATCTTCAAGCATTTGGGCGTCCCAAACTGAAGTAGCAACTTAGCCTTCATTCTGTAAATATCTTCAAGACTTCATCCTCAAAGTAGGCGCCCAAGAGAGGGCCCACTTAACTCAACCTTCTGAAATATCTCAACATGCAAAGAAGTTAATTCCAAGAAGCCAACTTGGATGCCCAAGTTGGGTCCAAGTCATTTCTTGTTAACTAAAACATTTCTCAACACCATTCATGCAAGAATGGTCATCCCATGTTAACTGAAGGTAGTCCCTATTATCTATCATGCAACTCAAGTCATTAGCCATGCATTCCAAGTTAACTGAAGTCAACTAGCATTCAACTAAAACTAACTAAAGATAACTGAACCATAACTAAACTTAACTTAACTTAACTTAACTGATTCTGAACTAAACTAAACTGAACTGATCTGAACTGAACTGAACTTCATGCATGCAAACATCAAACCCTAACTCCTAGGTTCTTTACATGCATTTAGAAGTGTTATCTCTTACTCTGAATAGTTAAGTGAACTCAAGGTGAGTATCACCTACCATGTGGGCACCCCATGTGCCCCTATTATTTAGGAACTCAAAATGGATGCCCTCACATGCTCCTAACATTTAGAATTAATTACAAATATCAATTAACATGATTATTTCATCAAATATTAATCTCTTCCTAATCCTAGTGTTGATGAACACATTCCAAGGACTTAGGAGATACATGAAATAAATAATGTTTAGGATTGCAATTAAATGGCATCCTATTTCCAATAACTGAATGCTTCATGTGTTTTGCATATAAATCACCAATCTACCCTGTCATAGGCTTTTCTAACATCCAACTTTATGAGCATACCTTCTTCTTTATTGTTTTGCAATTAATGTATAGCCTCTTGAGCAATGATAACTCCATCAAAGATAGTTCTACCAAGGACAAAACCCATCTGCTCCTCTGAGATAATGTTTGGTAGGATCTTCTTAATTCTGTTGGCTAATACTTTGGACATAATCTTATATATTGTATTACAGAGTGAGATTGGTCTAAAATCTTCCAACTCAGTGGCTTGTTCCTTTTTTGGAATTATTTCCAAAAAGGTATTATTAACTTCCTTCAACAAGCAACCTGAATTTCTTGCAACTTCTAAAGCCTATGCCAATTCTCTTCCTAAGAAATGCCAACACTATTGAAAGAATGCAGCTAGAAAACCATCTGGGCTAGGAGCCTTATCTAGATGCAATTGGCGAAGAGCAGTCTCCACCTCCTCCATTGAAAAATTATTGTTTAACAACTTATTTTGTTCATTGCTAATGATCTGGGGAATATGTGCTAAAAGTACAGATTGCTCTTTTAGATTAGCGCGTACCTCCTTATTTAAGAGGCTTTCAAAGAATGTAGCCACTTTTCTTCTAATTTCTTATGGTTCTTCAATAAAGACCTCGTTTTCCATTTCTAATTTGCTGATATGATTCAAATATCTCTTCTATCTAGTAATGTTATGAAAATACTTGGTATTCTTGTTCCTTGCCTCCAACCAAAGTTCCCTCAATTTTTGTCTCCAGAAAGTTTCCTCCTTGGCTAATATATCCTCATATTCTCTGACAAGATCTTTCTCCCTCATAAATCAATCATTGTCCATACCAGATTTGAGAACTTCTTCATTTAGGTCTGTCAGAGCCTTCTTCGTCTTCATTTTAGATTCAAAATTTTTACAGAAATGCACCTTATTCCATTCGAGAAGCCTCTTCTTGATGCTTTTCAATTTAACCATGAAGAAAAATAACTTGGAACCTGTAGACACTTCTTCCTTCCACCACGTCTCTACAATTTCAAGAAAGTTATCATCCTTGAACCACATGTTTTCGAATTTGAACAGAGCTCCAAAGGGTTTGGATTCCATTACCAAGATAAGCTAAATGGGATAATGATCTGAGCCCGAACAAGGTAGAATATCACCTTCAAGGGAGGCTGGGAATGTCGATAGATCTCCATTAAAGAAAAAAAAAATTCCAAATTTTCAACTATATTACTGAATCCCAATCTACGATTGTTCCATGTATACTGCCCATTTTTTAGTTATATTTCCATCAATTGATTTCTAAAAACCCAATCCTCAAAATCTTTCTATGTTTGACCAGGCCTAGCAATACTGCCTCTCTTATCATGTCTATATAAGGTGGCGTTGAAATCCCCTGCTACTATGATATGCTTGTCTTGAATGGACCCAAAAAAGGTATCCAACTCATTCCACAATGCCCTTTAGTCCAGGCATGAAACATGACCATAGACATTGACTATTACAAACTGTAGATCTACTTCCAAACTTTTAATTTTTCCACTTATCCATAGCTTTCCATTTACCAGTGGTTCAAAGGACACCTTGGATGCATTCCAACAAATAGCTACTCCTCCTGGAGCTCCAAAAGACTCAACCGCTGTCACTTCCCAATTTTTGAAACTTCTAAATACTGAATTTACTTCCTCCTAAGATTGCTTAGTTTATTGGATCAATACTATTTTAGCTCTAGTCAAGCCGATCTTATGCTTGACTAGACACTTTTTGTTAAGGGAATTCAAGCCCCTAATATTCCATGAGAGGAGCCTCATGGCTCTTGAGGAAGGGTGTTACCCTTCCCTAAGTCCAAGAGAGAAGTAATTTTGATTTTCCCAGTTGCTTCACCATCTTTAGCCCTTAATTCAGCCAATGATTTCCTTCCTGCCCCTCTCCTACTAGAGTCCTTACCACATTCTGCCTTAGGATTATTGGAGGGGATTTGATGTATTCCCAAATTTTCCATATTCTGATTAAGGTCAACCTCTTCCACATCCTCAGATAGATCACCAAAATGTTTCCCTGGAGCATCCATTTCCATAATCTTCTTGATTAACTCCATTTTTTCTTTTTTGATTTCCTCCCCATCTTGGTCATTAGGCTCAACAATCCCTATAAACTCATTCATAGCCTCAATAGTGGCTTCAACCCCACCTTCTTCTAAAAACTCATCTCCAATAGTTTCTCTTAGAGGGACTGACTTGTCTACTTCTATTTTCATTGGTTGGAACTTTGTGTTCCCCATAAGAGATTCCAATCCAACCATTGTTTTATCGCCATTATTAAACATCTGATGACTAGTATCTTTTTGACCTAGGTATAATTCATTGATCAGGGTTGGTCTTATCTAGGCATTCAAATTTTCTTGGATCTTTGTTCTTAGATCTTCAACATCCCTCAGTAAATTTACAAGGTTCTCTTGTGGAGGCCTCCCATCTAAGATCTCTACCTCCAGGGATGTAATCTTAAAATCTTTCAAATCCTCCTTTACAATTGATATGTTGCAATTTAAATCCTTTTGAATATCTTCTCCATTTTTTGTCATATTAGGCTCTCCAAATGTTACGAGAGAATGATCTATTGCCTTTACCCACTCCTTCCGAACAGCTAGCAATATATCCGTTACTTAAAATACATTTTTTGCCTTTGGTATCAAAAATCAACTTTTGATACCAGCTACCCTTATCTGTTAGGATCTCCAAATTATCCCAATTATCTAAGATTGGTATTAATTTCAACCAAAAATTTGACTTCTTCTGATCTTCCCAAGAAGAATTCTTCTTTGAATCCAATATATGTACCTAGGGTCTCTCCAATTTTCCCTAGTACTTCCTCGCTCCAGTATTCTAGGGGAAAGTTTGGTAAATTAATCCATGAAGGATATTTCTAAGTGGAGTATGTCTCGGGATTAAAATTGGGGATCCAATCCATTTTAAAGAAACAAACCCCATCAAAGAGTAGGGATTCTCCAAAGCGGAGTTTCCTCTTGGTCTTTTGGTCTGCACAAACAAGCAGAAATAATTTTTTCTTGAGGGCTTTAGTGCTTACCCTACCTTCAAAGTTGGCGTCAAACCATTTGCAAATTCATTTCTTCGAGGCCTCGCCTCCAGTCCATTTCACCAGAATGTCGCATGCTTCCAAGTGTTCCCACCTTTGCTTCCTATAGCTCGAAGTGATTGACATAACTCTACTTCTACCTGTCGGAGGACTATAATTTTTACCATCCTAAAGAAACTGCTTGGGTCTCCAAACCCTTCTTTTTTCTTTTCCCGCTCCATTAGAGGAAAATCTTGGTCGATACGTCTTCACATTATTGATGTGATCATCCCCACCTTTCTTGAAATCACGCTTCCCTTCATTATGTCTGTTATTCCCAAACCACCCATTCCTCTTAGCTGCCCTGTTAAAGGAATAATTCATTACATTTTTCCACTTAGAATTTCCCAATAGAATCATATTTAGCGATGGAGGATGCGACCCTGATCTACTTTCGCCCTGGTTGTGATTGAATTTTTGTCCTCGCACTATTGTGTTTTGTGTGTCCTTCCTCCTATAACAGGGGTGGCAACGGTCCACCCATCTTCCATTCATGAAAACCCACTGCGAAGTATGGGTTTTTGTTTTCAAATCTCTCTCCTCTGTGTGCCCCTCCCATGAATGATTGTTGTCTTCGATTTCACTCCATTTCCTCCCCTTCAGATCCCCTGCATTTTTTTGCTTGAATCCTCACCGCAAAGGGCCATTTCATCAAACCATTCTATTTATATTGTACATATTATATTATTATATATTGTAATAATATATATTATATTGATATAATATATAATATATATTATACACTATATATTATATAATATAATATATGATATATATATATATTATATTATACAATATATAATATATTTATTACGGTGAAGGTGTTCCCTATATGAACATTATCGATTGACTTTAATGATCGACAGTTGAGAATGTTGTAGAATGATGGTTGACCATTGAAAAAGATCTGACCATTCGATGAACCCTATATAAAATAAATAAAAATAATATTAAAAAACTAAAACACATTTTACAAAGAAAGAAAGCAAAGAATCGGATATTCTTTCTACATTTCCACTAGAAAATATGTTTTGCATTCATATTATAAAGATCAAAAACAAAAAACAAAGAAAGAAAGCAAAGAATTAGATATTGTTTCTAACTTTCCACTAATTCAAAGTGTATAAATTATATTATTATTATATATAATATTTTATATAATATAAGTTGTTACAATTTATATTTTCTATTGTTTTTCAAAAAAAAAAAATTATGGTATTTTTTTATTATTTTAGATTATAAAATATATTTTTTAGAATATTCCTAATTTAATATTATGAAATAAAATTACATTATATATTTAAATATTTTTTAGTATAATATTATAATATTTAGATATTATATATTTAATATTTGTATACACTAAAGTTATTAAATATAAATATCATATAACTTTTTACATATATTATTAATTAAACTAGCAATCGCACCTTGGTGTGCAATGGGTACACCAAAGAAGTTTGGAAGGTCAATTAGGGAACTTTTTTGGTCTATTTTTTACATACATTCATATAGTATACATGAGGTCAATTGGTAGGCCATTTAAAAATTGATGTTGTTTGGGTAACAAAGGTCTCAATGGAGAAGTGATAACTTCAAATCAACTATGTATCTGCTTACAGGGATACAAACACAACTAAAAAAAACCTCTGAATCAGGAAGATAATAAGGCTCCATTACTAATAGGCTCATATTATGTTTTCAATAGATAGAGAGGTAGAGAGAGGGAGATATGGGGATAGAAAGAGGGAGAGATAGATGGGGGAGAGGGAGATAGAGAGAGGTAAGGAGATAGAGATAGAGAGGAAGTTAGAGATAAATACGGAGATGGAGGAGAGGGATATGAAGAGAAGGAGATGGAGAAATAAAGAGAGAGTTCAAAGGGATAGATAGAGATGGAAGAGATAAAAAATAGAGAGGGAGAGAGAAGGAGAGATAGAAATATAAATATAGAGATAGGAAGTGATATATAGAGAGGGGTAGAGAGAGATGGAAAGATAATGAGATGAAGAGAGAGCGAGATATGTAAGAATTTAAATATGGAGAGATAGAGATAGAGATAGAGATAGAGATAATGAGGGAGAAACAAGAAGTGTGTGTATGAGTAAGACATATATGGAGAGAGATAGAGAGGGAGGGAGATGGAGGGAGATAAATAGAGATAGGAGAGAGAAGTAGAGATATATAGAAAGAGGAAGTGATAGGGAGAGGGAGAGAGGGAGAGATAGGGATATATAAAGGAGAGATAGAGAGATAAATATAACTTGGAAAAGATGGAGAGGGTGAGAGAGAGACAAAGACAAAGACAAAGAGATAAATATATAAAGGGGGAGGGAGAGGGAGAGGGAGAGGGAGAGGGAGAGGGAGGATAAAGATATAAAGAGGGAGACAATGAAAGAGGTGGAGATGGAGAGAGAAATATATAGATAGAGAAAGTGATATATAGAAGTAGAGATAGGCATATATACATATATATAAAGAGAGAGTAGGAGAGATGGAAGGAGAGATGGATTAAATAAGAGAGAGATAGATATAATGAGATATAAATAGAGAGGGAGAGGGAGAGATGGGAAGATATAAATAGAGGGGACAAGAGTGAGAGATTAAGGAGGTGATAGAGATAATTAATAGAGAGATGGAGAGAGACATAGAGAGGGGGAGAGAGAGAGATAGAGATAGAGATAGTGAGGGAGAAATAATGTCTGTGTGTGTGTGTGAAAGATATAGAGATATAGAGATAGGGTAAGAGAAAAAAGGAGTGTGTGTGTGTGTCTAAGTGGGAGAGATATTGAGATAGATATAGAGAGGGAGAAATAAATAAAAATAGATAGAGAGAGAGGGGGAGAGATGGAGATAAATAGATAGGGTAGAGAAGTTGAGAAATATAGAAAGAGAGACTAATAGGGAGAGAGGGAGGGATATAGATAGAAAGAGGTAGATATATATATATATATATATATAGTGGGAAAGATAGAGGAGAAAGAGAGAAAGAGATGTAAGGAGAGGTAAAGAGATAGAGATAGGGAGAGAGATAGAGAGGAAGATAGAGATGGAAATGGAGAAAGGAAGAGGGAGAGAGAAATAGAGATATAAAGAGCAGGAGACAAAGAGACATGGAGAGATGGAGGGATAGAAAGATAGAGATAGGAAGTTACATAGAGAGATAAGGTGAGGGAGATATATGGAGAGAGGTAGGGATAGGTACATATGGGAAGACATATATAGAGATGTATGGGCAGAGAAAGAGAGATATTTATTTATCTTTTTCTCCCTCTATCTTTATATATTTTATTATATCTCAATCTCTTTCTTCCTCTCTCTCCCCTATTTCTCTTTATATTTGTCTTCCCTTCTCTCTTTGTCTATCTATCTTTCACTCATTTCTTCTCTCTGTCTATTTCCCTCTTCGTATATTTCTCCCCTTACTATTTTTTTCTATCCCTATTTATCTCCCCCTTTCTCCCCCTTTCCCACTTTATCTCTTGGTCTTTCTACCTCTATATATATCTTTGTCTCATTTCTTTTTATCTTTCTATCTCTCCATCTCTCTTTATGTGACTATATCTATCTATGTCTCTCCTCTTCTCTCTTTTGAAAGGAAAGCAGAGTGTGGAATATGCCTTCCTAATGCTAATATTTAGGAGAGAGATACAAGTTTTTTTTTAAAACTTGCAATTACAAAACATAAAGATGCACATACATTAATAAAAAAATAGAAAATAAAGAATGAATACCATATTTACATGGGAAAACCCTTATGGAAAAAAACCCACACACCAAAGCAGAGATCTCTTGTATTATCGTAAAACGCAAATTACATACAAGTTACAAAGCTATGCTCTTTCAGGTGTTCATTCACAAAATGAATCTAGCAGCATTACATTACATTCACTTCGATCAACACTTCACCGTTCCATTTTTTCCAATTCAATGAACTAAGGAATTCTATACAAACTTCACCAAAACACTGAAATTCCAACTTCCATACTGAACCGAACAGTTATTGTCTCTCCTACAAAGTTCTTTTGGAATGTTGAAGAGACCTGAAATCTCATCTCTCTGAATTCACACTGTCACCCAAATAAGATTCCTTTTCAGGCATTTATCACCGCCAACACCCTCCATCGGGACATCGAAGAGACTGGTGATGATTCCCTGCGACATGGTGAAGTCTCACCGACGAAGACCCATCAGAATGTTGAAGGGACATTATGACAACTCCTTATGATACCACGAAGTCTCACCGATGAACCTTGTAGCCTTGATCGATTGGTACCCACCGCCTACACGCCATCCATGTCACCATCATACAGCTGAAATTATCCTTCATGTCATTTGGTCCCACCTTATTGGCATTTCAAAGAGACCATCATCAACGTCCTAGCGAAATCCACCATTCCCTCCGATGAAGAGATCCTAATAGTCCATTAGAATGTTGAAGGGACTACTTATTATGTCCCATTGACATGAGACCATCTTCTGGATGAAGCTTTACCAATGCAAACTCCAACCACACCTAATGATAAACCAAGCACTTATCGAGGAGACTTGTCACTCTATCCTGCCGACATGTGCTTTTCAACTCAATGAAGCACTTAACGCCAACCTGTCGAGAGCTTATCAGGACGTCGAGGAGATTGACAACTTCGTCCCTCTAAAACTCAACCATCAGCTCAATGAAGCTTAAGCCTGAACTTTCGAAACCTTATAGGCATATTGAAGAGACTAGCCATTCAGTCTCGCCAACATTCACTTGTCAGTCTGACGAACCCGAAGCCTAAAGCCTTTTATGCCAACAATTTTGAGACACCCTTTCTCAACATTCTCCCACTTGATGAAGGCTCCTTCCAATGCTTGAAGTCACTAAATATTCTAGGCCCCAAGGCCCATCAAACTGGTGCACCATTTGAACTTATATGTGCTCACAGACTTCATCAATGCATTAGCAACATTTGCTAGAGTATCAAATTTTTCCAAACTAACCTTTCCATCCTCCACCATATCACAAACAAAGTGATACTACACGTCAATATGTTTCGTCTTGGCATGGAAAGTTGGATTTTTTTCCAAACAAATGGCACTCTGACTGTCACAACAAATAACAATTTTCCCTACATCAAAACCAACATCAAAACACAATATTTTAAACCAAATGGCTTCCTTGCAGGCGTGAGTTGCTACCATGTACTCAACCTCAATAATGGATAAAGTAACTACAGCCTACTACTTGCTCATCCAGCTAACTGCACCACCAAACAATGTGAATACATATATCCACTAGTAGATCTTCTGATGTCAATGTCCCCTGCCCAATTAGAATCCACATATCCATGAATGCTAACTGAACTTTGAGATCCAGTAGAGTAACCATGATAACATAAGGCATACTCAAAAGTACCCTTCAAATACTTGAAAACTCTCTTCACAGCATCCCAATGTAGCCTTCCTAGATCAGCCATAAACCAGCTAAGCACTCCCATTGCTTGGGAAATGTCTGGCCTGCTACAGACCACTACATACATTAAACTGCCAATTGCTCTTGCATAATGCACCTTGGTCATGTCCTCCATCTCAATAGGATATTTTGGACAATCTTCAACAAAAAGTTTCATTCCCCGCAACACTGGAACAACTAACTACTTGCAATGTTTCATATTAAGCCTCTCTAGGACAAAATTTATATACTTTCTCTAGCTGAGCCAAAGTTTTTTATTTCCCCTATCCCTTCTAATTTACATCCCCAGAATATACCTAGTTGAACCTAGATCTTTCATTTCAAACTATGTTGACAATTGAGACTTTAATTTAGAAGTCATACCTTACTATTCCCAATGAGCAACATGTCATCCACATACGGGGCAATAATAAGAAGATGACAATTTTAAGTCTTAAAGTAAACACAATGATCAAAATTTGATCTCACAAACCCCAAAGACAACATATAGGTATTAAAATTTTGGTATCACATTCCAGGCAATTGCTTCAAACCATACTGAGATTTCTTTAATTTGCAGACCAAGTTTTCCTCACCTTTTTCAATGAAGTGCTCTGGCTGGGACATGTAAATCTCTTCCTTCAAATCACCATGAAGAAACGTTGTCTTCACACGCATATGTTAGATTTCTAAGTCATATGCAGCTGCAAGTGACAACAAAAATCTGATAGATGTCAGCTTAGCTACAGGAGAATATATTTCTCCATAATCAATCCCCTCCACCTGGGACTATCCTTTTGTGACCAACCTTGCTTTATGCTTCTCAATAATGCCATCTAGACCATTCTTCTTCTTGAGCACCCATTTACACCCAATAGGCTTTCGTCCATCAGGAAAAGGTACCAAATCCCACATTTCATTCTTCTTCAATGATGCCATTTCTTCATTCATGGCTTCCAACCAGGAATCTGAATCAGACATACCCATAGCCTCTCCAACAGTCCTAGGCTCATCAGTGTTAGCAATTAAAGCATAGGCACAACTAGAATTCAACATAGAATAACCAAACCTTTCAAGTTTTTGCTTCACACGTGTAGACCTTCTCACAAGCTAAGGTTGAGGTTCTTCTTCTTGATCAAAATTTTTAGAGCTACTTGAGCTCTCCTCACTAACAGGTCCATCAAGAATACATAGTTCGTTTTTATTGGGTGTAAGAGGAACTTCAACTACCTCCTTTTTTGTTTCTTTCACCTCTGACTGCAAATCAACTATAGAAGGTTTCAACTCATGGAAGATCACACTTTTTTCTATATAACACTTTCTCTATAACTGGGTTCCAAAGCCTATACCCTTTCACATCAATTCCATAATCGATGAAGATACACTTTACTACCTTGTTTTCTAGTTTAGATCTCTTTTCACTAGGCACATATGCATATGCCTCATAGCCAAAGACTCTAATGTATCTCAACAAGGGCTTCTTACCATACCATGCTTCCGTAGGTGTCTTGTCCATGAGCGCTAAAGTGGGAGATTTGTTAATCAGATAACATGTTGTAGCTACAGCCTCAGCCCATAAATTTTGTTCTAGAACAACACTACTTAGCATACTTATTTCCCTTTCCATTAGCTTTCTATTCATCCTTTCTGCAACTCCATTTTGTTGTGGAGTGTAAGGAGTGGTTTTATGCCTTTTAATTCCATGGTCCTTGCAAAAATTATCGAAATCTACTGAACAAAACTCACCATCGTTATCCATCCTCAAACACTTAACTAGACCAAACACATTAGCATGAATATAATCTAGAATTCTAGAAGATTTATGAGGACTTGAATAAAATGAAACACAATGTTGCTTTCCATATATGCAATGTTCACAAAAATAGAACTCAAGATTACAATCATCAAGCCCTTCAACCAGGATTTTATTTTTCAAGGATTTAAGCCTATTTCACCAATGTGGCCGAGTCTTTGATGCCACAACATTGTTTTTTTTTGTTGGGAGATTTATCTCCAAAGAACAACACCTCCTTTCTCTACATGATCATATTTTTTTGACTTTGCAGAAGCACTATAACATGAATTGCACATGCATCTAGCTTATATAGAGTGTCAATTCATGCACCCTTAGCTAGCACCATAGAGCCTCTAGTCATTCTACAAACACCATTCAAGAAAGAGACTTGCACACCAACATCATTAAGCTTACTTACATAAAGTAAATTCCTAGCCAGACCTAGTATATGCATCACATCATCGATTCCCTTTATTCTTCCATCAGGAAATTGAATTATGACTCTTCCACCAATGTGGTTGAGTCTTTGATGCCACAACATTATTTTTTTTGTTAGGAGTGATCCAGAGGAATACTCAATGTCAAAAATTGAGGTGTCACATATGCTCCAACAATCATCGCCAAATCAAAGTGCCTGAAATTTTGAGTCCAATATAACTTAAACGAGTTGAAAAGGAGTTTGTATGCCCAAGATACAACTGGTCAAAGTTTGAGTCAAACTAGTACCAGAGGCTGTCAGAAAAGAAAAAAATGGCTAACTCAGAATTGGTCGGAACCAATTTCAAGTTGAAGAGCTCATCGAGACCTTTCCAACGACATTCATTTCGTCAAATTTTGAGGTTGTACGTAGAAGTTACAAGTCAAAGTTTGTGCAGATAGGTTGACTTTGACTATACAGATGTTGACGTCAGCATGCTAACATGACATTTTGTATGGTATAGACAATGACGTGGCCCAACCAGATGTTGACACGTGATAGTTGAATGTGCAAGTGATGTAGATGTCTGTACAGGTCGTACACTGAGGTGGACCCATCTGAGCATGACATGTGGTAGTCATACGGGCGCTGGCAGATGACGTGTCTACATGGTGGCAGCTGACGTGTCTTCATGGATGAATCAGAGGGTGCCACATGGCACCTCCTTAGCATACCAAATGACACCCCTCACTACCTTCTCTTGTCTCGATCAATTTCAACGGCTGCAAAATGAGTTGGGGGGATTCGATCCCCCCACCTATAGGTTCTAAGGCATGCACTCCACCAACAGACCATGCATAAGGCAATTAACTATGTATGGGGCGCATTTACTTTTCTTGTTTAAGAAGTTGGAAGTTGTTTTTAAAACAATCAGCGAGGGTCAAACCCGTGACCCCCAGCTGGCCAAAAAACTTAGCGGTCATTGCACCATTCAGCAGCTTCAAGATATATATGAAGCTCATTTGGTTTTCTTAAAGACCAAAAGTCGATTGCCCATTTTTAAAAACAAAAACCCTCCATATTTAAAAGGAATAAATCCTATAATCCTTCAACAAGATTAAAACAAACATTCTAAGCCTGAGAAACTAATTAAAAGGCGTTGTAATATATCTATTAAAGATATTAAAAATTATTGAAAGGAGATTATGTGGGGGATTTAGTGATTTTAATGTAAATAGGGGAGATTTTCTAAAATCTTTACCTTGTAAAGGGGATATTGGGAGATTTTGAAAATCATTTGGTTGAAGGCCAAATTGAGTAAATTTCTTGTATAAAAATGGGGGTAGCTTAGGAGTTTGGGTAAGTGGTGACTTAAAGAGAAATTCCTTGGTGAAATTTTGCTCGACTTTCGTGCTTTCCAGGAGTTTGTTCCTTGCTCTTTGGAGGAGAATTTTCAAATTTCTTGTAAAACCAGGGAGAAACCATGCTGGAGTTTTGTACTGATTTTCTGGAGAATTAATTGGATCAGTCCACTCATTGGAGAGGGACCCAGAGATGTAGTCATTTTTACGACGGACTTTGTTATCAACTCTGTTTGCATTTTTCTCTCTTCTCTCTTATTCTAATTTTCATCACTTTGTTATTTACGTTTATTTAATTAAGGCTCATGTGTTGAATTCATTTGAATAATTTGGATTTTAAATTATAAACGTTATGCATTCAAATGCAATTGTCCTAGACCCGTAAAACAGATCAAGTTTGGTATCAGAGCTTTGTGTGACTAGTATTGCAGAATTGGATGCTAACACGTTCTAGGGAACAA
>VDFB02058242.1:662947513-662972939 GCA_007258455.2 Sequoia sempervirens | reverse complement strand
CTTGTGAGTAAATAAGATGACAAATGTTTATTATAGCTTTAATATGATTCATTAGGAGAATGAAATATTGAATATGCATTAAAATGTTATTACTTTTGAAGGAATGATTATGTTTTATATACAGAAGGTAAATACAATGAATGAATATGTATTGCAATATGATTACTTTAATTCTTGATGATGAAAATATATTTCATGAGAATGACTAACTACTATACTAAGTTGAACGTAGGAACAGGTTTGAGCCCTCAGAAGGGAGGGAAAATATCACTCAGGAGAAGAGCTTGGTCTGGTAACCTTTAATTCAACCTAACTGAGCATACACACACTCACATCCTTGATTGGGTTAGTTGAGTCAATTGCTTGTGAAATGGTAAGTAACTTACTCATGTTCTGTGTATGCTCTTGACTAGGGTTATGTGATTGTCTTTATGTCGAGAATAAGTTCTTCTTCGTATGATCATATTTGCATGTTAGTCGATGAAGTATATGCACACCTCATGTGTACACATCAATCAATGAATATATGAGTATTTGTGCTTAAGAATGGATGTTAAAATAATATTATATATATAGTATATATATTAATGTGTGTGTGTCTATATATATATTGTTACGTTAATGTAAACTTATATACATATATATATTAATATATGTGTGAGTATATAATTAAATGCATACATATTGATATATGCATATGCATATATATAAGCGATAGTGTATGTATGTGATTCAAATGAATGATTATGTATATTGATGGGAATTGATGTATCAAATAATCATGTGAATGCAATCATATGTATATATTAATATATATATATATATATATAGGTTATGTGATATATGTGTATATATATATAAATATATATATATATATAGAAATAAAATTTAATGCATGGTAAGATTTTTCATTTTAAAGGTGACATATATATAAATATGTTTAGCGTTGTAGAAAGAGTGACCTGCACATAAGCCAAAAGGAAGGATGGAAAAGCACACGTTGTGTAAGGGGTAGCATAATAATTAAAGCATTGCATATATGTTTGGTCATTAAATTTTTAATGTTGAAACCTTAGCATATAAGCTTTTAGAATAACATGTGTAATGGGTAGATAAAGCCACTCATGGCACAACCTATAAAGGAATATCAACCAACATATAACATATGTAAGACTAAGTCAAAACAAATGAAGGAAGCACGTATGAGTTTATGTGCAGTTGTGTTAACATTAGAAGGGAAGTATAAACTATTTTAAATACCAAAGGAATCAATCAAAGCCTGCACTATAAACTTGGGCACCAAATTTGAAGGTGGCACCATATTATCAAGAGTTTGGAATGCTTAAGAGGTCTTTAAATTTCGCATAAGCCTGCAAATAGAATAGAGACTTAGTTAAGTGCAAACTTGACAACATTTTGTAAAGGAATTCAAATTAGGAAACTTGTTTAAAGCTTGTTGTCCCATATATCAAGTCAACTCAGCCATTTAAATGGTGAGGAATTTGATGTGTTACAAACCTATGAGTTAACCTAGTGAGTCGTTGCATGAGGATGAAAGGTGGCATAAATACTTACTTGTTTGTATCCTTTGGTTGCTCACAAATTAGTATAAATAGAGGCACTCATTCTACCAAATCACTTATCAATCTAATTTCCTTGTGTTAATTTACTTTGGTATTGTTGAGAGATTTAGTGAGTAGGCTAGGACTTAGAGGATAGTCAATCTTTGGTGAAGTAGCATTTGTGGTTGAAAAGGCCAAGGTTGGAAAGAAGTGTTATTGAGTTGGAACTTATAACCAGGTATGTTGATTTTTATTCCTCCATTATCTTTATATTTGATAGGTTAATTATTTGTAAATTTTTTGCTTTGGGAAAGATTGCATGATATCCTTGAATCTTATGATCTTAGTTATTTTATAGTTTTGGAATAATCTTTGTATGCATGATATACTTACTTTTATGGACTTAGTTACTTCCAAGTATGGAATGTTCTATGAGATTCTTGTTTGAGTCTCAAACAAGTGAAACCCTATCATTTGGAAATATTTTTATACTATGTGGAAGCGTGTGTGGCTTCAACACTAATAGAACTATACTTAGTTCATTATGACAATATGGATATTACATGAAAAGTGAAATGTAGATTATGTTGTTATCTTGATATGATAACTTTTGATACTAGGTAGACCTTTATGGATAATAAGGATAGTAATACCACGAGAATGACGGCATGGTAGAAATGTCATCATTGATTGGTTGAAATATTATGCAACCGTGATAATAGTCTATACTTGGTAGACTACTCATATCTCCTTGAAGCAGGAAGATAGTCTTTTCCCTATAGTTAGGGAGTATACTTGATTGTTATATAAATATTCGTCAATAGGTTTGAGAAATCTATTTACTTATTATGCTATAATCACATGCCTAATTAGGAGTCTATTCCTATTCACAAAATTCTTGATGAGGACTCACATTCCGACAACCCAAAGTTGTACTGAAAAGAGGACTTGTAGTTCAAAAACATGAACTCCTCTTAGGATAATGCCCTCCAAAGTATATGCAAATGTAGTAAACATTGCAAACAAGTGATATTTAAGGTGAATTAAGAGAGAGAATTATAATTTGTTTATGATCACTTGATCGTACATCACTTTTGATTGAAAACCCTAGGTTGGGAATAACCTATTTGGTTGGGTTGAATACTTGATTATTAATGAAGAAAATAGGTCGGGATTAACCTATATGATTTGATTGATCATTTGAATGATGGTTACATCTTTGATTGATTTCATTTATTGTTAGATTATACTTTTGATTTAATCATTTATTGATGATATTCTTCTTGAAGAGTCATTTGTTGATAAGGTCATACTTCTAAAAATAAGACACTTAATGTTGAGATCATACCTTTGACTAGAGTCATTTAAGGTTATGGCATTATGATTAGCTAGGATGGTTAACTAGGTTATTCTTGGGGTTAGGATAACCCACATAAAAGGGGATAACCTTAGAATAGAATACTAATGGTCAATACAAATCAAGCAATTTTAGTGGTGAATATTGTTAAGAATTGGCTATGGAGATAGCCACCCAAAAACTAGAGGCCAAATGGAAATCACAAGGAGAGAAGATTTGAATATGACAAGAATAAATTGTATTCTTATCAATTATGCAAATATGATTCAATGTGATGTTCAATGTATGAGATACCCCTTGGTTATATAGCCAAGGTGAGATACAAGATGTCATAAGATTATGACAAGTGTCTTAATCATATGACACGAGACAACTTATCACAAATACTTAAGTCACATATGTTACAAGTCAAAAGATAAGATAACAACTAATGACAACTAGTTAACACCTTCTAGAAAGATTCCTAGGACCTAAGTAAACTTGACATGTAAATAAGTCCCTTAAGTATCCTAGTAATGAATTAACTAGGTACAAGACTTTATTTACACCAACACCCCCCCTTAAGTGCAACTTAGGGAGTAGTAGATTATTATGCAAATGACACAAAGATGGGTCTCGACTACGACGCCATGTTAGGTACCCATGTACATATGCAAATGAAATCTCTCACAAACAAAAAAGGAGAAAACCGAGTGGGACAAAACTCCTCCACAAAAGAGAGATGAAATACAAAAAAAGGAATGCTCTCGATGAAGAATGAAAAGGACAAAACACATAAGAGAGAAGAAGAAGAGAGACAATGCATCCCCCCCCCTCAATGGTGAGTCTCTTGCAATGGTAGAAGCTCGAAATTGAATGTTGAAGATGATCTGATCTCACCAAACAACATTCCTCCCTTTAGGAAGAAACAAAAACATGAATGTATGCAAGCGTTCTTCCCAATTTTGAAAGGAAGATGAAGGAAGTTAGATGATGTATAATGATGTCTCTAAAGCATGCTCAAGTGTCTCCATGTCGATGCCAAAAGCTAACACACTCCAAATAGGCGTTTTAGGCCACACTGCTAAAGAGGAAAATCCAAAATCTAGTCGAGATGAATGTAGAACATAATCCAAAGACAAAGAAGCCTCCTTCAAATATTGTCCAAAAGTATCCACAGTCACGTCAAACTACAAGGAATGATCATGTAGAGATTGAACAAGAGGGTCTAGGTGTTCCCTCACAACAACTGAAGTAGGATCTTATCCATCAAAGAGAAGATGAATGCTATTAATGATGTCTCCGAAATTTTCAATATGAGACTCCACAAACAAGTCTGAAATACCTATCAAGAAGCCATCCAAAGTAGCCAAATCTGAAAGACAATCAAGATCCTACTACATTGAATCACAAGAAGGCATATCTATAGCAACACAACCATCATCAATTGCAACAGTAGATGGAGGAGATGAAATTCATGGCTCAAGATCTGGATCTGATGTGAGAACTCCCAAGTTCAAGAAGCCAAATGTCTCCTCTGAATCATGGTTCATACTTGAAGTGTGATCAACAACCAAAGGAACAATGTCATCATCAAAAGCAAAATTTTCAAAGGTATACAACTAAGATGAATGATCAACCAACCCAGTAGCAATGATCTCTCTACTCTCCAAGTCTCGAATGATGATTGAATCAGGTGTGAACTCCACAATCCTCCCATCTCCACCATGTGTAATTTGATATTTGGAAAGAAGATTGTTCATCAAATGAGGGACACACAAAACATCCTGAAAAGTGTTCTCCCCAAAACTAATAGATCCCTTCCCAATTGAACTCATATATGTATTTAATGTAAAGGGATTCAAAACCATTCAAAAATCCTCAAATAACCCTCTTAAAATCCTCACAAACATTTAATCAAATAGTTGGCATACTTGCAAATAGTTTTCAAAACTTGGGTTGTAACTTGCAACAAATAGTTTTCATTCAACAAATAAAAACTACAAAGATTATTTTCAGTCACTAATGAACTGATGGACAACAACACATGTCCAATATAACATCCTATATGACGCAAAAATGATAAACTAAAATAAACTTCTCAGATTATGTGGTTTCTTGAAACTTAATCTGCTCAATGCAACCATATCCTCGACCTGCAACACAACATCTTCACTCTGAATGCCTAGAAATCTCTATGGCTATATAATATCATTTAAAACCTATAATACATAGAAAAAATCAATCCTTTTGAGAATACTATGCCTCCCTTTTTACCCTCCTTCAAATCCTCTTCAAATTTCTTCTCATCTCAATGAGATTCTTTCCCATTTTCTTCACCCATAATGAAATTATTTTTCATTTCATCTCCTCCTTCTCTCCTTTAATGGTATACCCACCTTCTTGGCTCCACAGTAACCTCCAAAAATAAAATCCTCATAAATTATTTTTCATAACTCTCCAATAAATATTGGAGTTACAATTACCCACTCCTTCCTTATCTCCTAAAAAGGAAAAATGCAAAAAACATGCCTGGATACCCACCTCCTCAACTCCTACTTTTTAGGGATAATTATGGGGAGTTTTTAAAACTATATTCCTTCAATTTCCCACGCCCTCCATGGTTTTTGTGGCATTTTTATCAATTTATTACATTAGAATTACAATTTTGGCTTTATTTCACAATGCCAACTTGTCACATTTAAAAGTTATGTATTGCAAAATTAATTTAATCAACATTCAGTCTATTGAAGCTATCAAACATGAATTTACAACCACATAATCCCACACCAAAATTCAAAAATGCATTAAAAAAATACTAAACCTCCATTTTTCTTTTTGGTTGATGTTGATTGCCCATTCGCCTAGGATGCTCCTACATTAGTATTGTTTCCCATCTAAATAGGAGACATAGTACTATTATGCCTTGCATAACCACCCCATTTTGAACTTGATTAAAATGGGTCCCCCTTTTGTTTTTTTTTGGTCACCCTTGGTTGTTTGGTTGGAACTTAGGATGTTTTTTTTGTTTTTTTGTTTTGCTCCTAAGTTTGTCGTTTGTTCTGTCAAAGGCAGACCTAGAACCAAGTCTAAACATGGAACTCTTTTCGGTTTCTAGTTCGGATCATGTCCCAACTCCATCTCCACTCTTTTTCTTCCTTGCTCTTTATTGTTCGGGTCGGGATCGGTTTTCATTCTAATCCCACTTCCCTTGTTCTTATGTTTTTCTTTGCTCTTTGGTCAGGACCGGATCTGGATCCAAAATGGAACTTCGAACTTTGTGTAGTTCCATTTTGGTTTTGTCTCCGCTCCCAACTTTGTTTGTCATTTTCGGTTCTTCCTTGGGCATTTTTTGTTTTGTTCTGGCAGACGCCGAACCGAGACTGAAACCGAACTTTGGAATTTCTTCCAAGTTCTGATTTTCGTTTCATTCCGGTTTTGGTTCCTGTTCTGCCGGTTTCCTTTATTTTTGTGTTTTTCATCCTTTGTTCTAGCGGGCGCAGGATGTGGAACGAAACTGAACTCTTGAACTTTCTTTGAAGTTCCGAGTTCCAGTTCCATTCCGGTCCCGATTCCACCGGCTCGTTTGTTTTGCCTTTGTTCCTTATGTTTGGTCATGGGGTGTTTTCTCCCCTTCTTTTTCTTTCTCGTCTTTTTACTCATGGTGTTTTTGTATGTTGTCGGAGGCAGAGTCGGGATGGAATTTGAACCAGTAACTTGGAAAAGTTCAGGGTCGGGTTTTTGTTTTGCTTCTACCCCCATTGTGGTTCGCCCGGGATCAGTTTTTGCTCTGATCCCGCTTGCATTTGTTTTGTGTTTGTTCCTTGTGTTTTGCTCTCTTGCGGGGTCGAAGCTAGAATGGTGCAATGAATTGAAAGTTAACGAATTTTCTTATGTTTAGTTCCCATTTCGACTCCGGTCCCGGTTCTGATTTCATTTTGATTCTGCCTCTACCAGAGTTGAGTTTCTTTTTGATAAATAATTGAATGAAAGATATATGAAAGGTAGGATGAATGATGATGTTTCTATGCTTTAGAGGACTAATGAAGGCATTATTTTGCAGGATTAAAGCATGTCGAGAGCATCTATTGATCTTCCTCATAGGAACGGCTGCAACAGTCTAACTGCCAATGGTTCGCCTTCAACTTCCTCTGGTTGGTCGAACACGTACCATGTAGGATCTCTAAACGGTCAAAAGTCGTTCAAGCAGAATCGCATGTCGGTGAGACACTAGCCGTGTCTCCCTAATGCTACAATGCTCCACTGACGCTATCAACATAACTTACAACTATTGGCAAGAGGTCATAACGAGCTACAAGAGTCATACCAATATCCAAGACCATCGCCCAGACAATCGTTATCAGCAAGATCGGTGAGACCTCTCACCGAAGCCCACAACAGACTCATTGGCAAGACTATCACATTCGCTAAGAGTCATATAGAGCCCTTAAGTCTTGCTGATGTCAATACACCTGTCGGTGATACCAATAGTCATCGGCAAGAGATCACCGCAAAAACACTCGACAGTAGATATCACTCCGACCAGACTATCGGCAAGAGTCTCCCCTACACGCAGCATGAACACATCCATCGGCAAGACCGACAAGTCAAAACAAGGTCTTGGCGAGCCTCCATGTCACACCGAAATTTCCTACCGTCGGTGAGACTTCAACAATTGCCATGACTTCCAATGAGCCTTTAGGTCACACCAAAGTGTTAAATCATTGGCGAGAGATCCTCAGTCGCTAAGAGTCTTTGAAGGTCACACCTCTCCCTGATGCTACCTGTCACCGAGAGTCTCACCGAAGACATCCTTATGAATAATTGTTGATGAGACATACACTGTCTGGATGTGTCATTCTGAAAGTTCACATTTCTCCCTGACTCCAAATCGTCGACAGGAGATCTCCCCGGGTGAAGAGAGGTAGGAAAACTTGCAGCGATAGAAAAGTCTCAACGATAACTCTAGTAGGTAAGACAACAACAAGGTCTTGATGACCTGAGCATTCCACAAGGTTACACAGCTACTAGTCGGCCAGACAGAAAGAGTGTCGCACCAAATTTTATTTTTCAGAGATTTCTCGTTATTAAGTTTGAGACACATGTTCCAACAACGTTCACTGGCAAGAGTAGGTGGACATGAATGGAGATACCCCTGGAACATTCAAAACAACTCTACGGGAGTAGTTTTTGAGGTCAAGGATGAAATGCGTGGAGTCTTAATGGCAGACTCGAAGGCTGCGAGTTGATGACAATGGTTGTAAAAGATCTGGAAACCATTCCTGAAGGAGATCTTTTGCCGACATAAGTAGAGTATGTGCATTTAATGCTTCCTTGACTTTGTTCAAACCCTTCTGGAACTGACTCATTTTTGTAAACCCTAAAATGGGGCCGACACATTTTTGGCACGTTTTGTATATATGGCACTTTTGCCTCTTTGTAATAGATATACAAAGATATACAAAGATACATAGAGAGATACAGATAGAGATAGATATTTTTAGGAAGGGATCTTTTTCATCTTCATCTTTTCTTGGTGAAGAATTAGCAAGTTAGGGTTAGAAGGTAGATAAACTTGAGAGTAGAGTAGGAGTCAAGTTCAGCAGTGGGAGGTGATGTATCTTCCAAATTTTCTTAGTATAGATGGAGATAATTCAAAGACATGGGTTTTCTGTACACTGGTGATCTTGCCAAATTTGTAAATTTTATTTATCTGTTTCACCAATAATAGAAGCAGCCAGATTTAAATCTACTTCATATTGTGCTCCAGAATGGTATTTATCTTGGATGAATTATTTGATTTGGAAAGCTTTTAAGGAATAAAATTTTATCTTATGTTTTGTTTAAATGATGATTTGTAATCTACTGTTAATGTTTGCACTGTGAATGAATGAAACTTTGTATTAATTACAAGTTAACTTTATTCTTCAGTTTCAATTTAGGAATTCCTTGGAAGGTAACAAGTCTGATTAGTTGGATGAATTAACATTCTCTTCAGTTTAAAAGCTTTGATCTATCTTTTTCTATTTTTTTAAAACCACCGATTAAAGTAGGTTTAAATATATGTTTGATCTTATAACAATCCAGAAGCTCAAAATCAGCAGGCCCCTTGAACATTACAACCATATTGACCACTTCGTGAAACAACAACATTGTGAACCGACATCAAAGACCTTGGGAGGTGATCAATTTGATTGTTGATTGTCTTTTTCAGGAGAGGTGAGATATTTCACTTTTATCTTACCTGCATGTTGTGGGTCAACTTGGCACCATTAACAAGTACAAGGTTGAAAAGAAGAGAATATAGGCTACAAAGATGCCATATGATGAGATGCTCCTAAATCTAGAAGCCATCTCCCTGATTCATGATTTGAAAAATCACAAAGAGCATGTCCTTTATTTCCTAATGTAGTAGTCAAACTAGCATAACCTTTGTCCTTTTTAGACTGTTTTGAAGAAGGAAGAGATTCAGACATTCTAGAAGGAAATCAATGTGATTTTTTTTAGAAGACGTTTCAACTCATCAATATCCTTTTTATAACAATAGTGTTCTTCATGTCCATCCTTCTTGCAATATGCACAAGTAGGCCTTTCCTTCTTAGATGATTCTCCTTTAGAGGGAGATAATTCTGATTCTTTATGTGGCTTATTATTTTTCTTCTTTTGCTTCTTATCAATATTCACTAATTATTTTTGTACCTTAGACTCACTAGCCAATAATGCTTGTGACTTGGAAGACTTGTTTAGACCCATGTTCATTAGCTTAGCTTCCTCTTGGATTAGGAGATTTGTAAAGTCACCAAACTTAATCATCATATGATGCTCCCATAGAAAGTCGATGGGTATGAAAGCTAGAAACAAACATTGAATAGTCAAGACCAAGCTTGGATAACACATTCAAAATTAGATGTAAATCCTCTATTAATGTTGCAATCTTTTAGTTGTGTTCTTAGTTGCTTAAATTTGTAGATGTAGTCTTGGATGTGGTCAAAACATTTAGGATCAAGATTCATCAAATTATTATCAATATGATATCCCTAATCTTATTTGTTTTACCTATGTAAAAAAATTCAAAAGCCTCCCAAGCCTCTTTAGGTTTTTTACATGATTCAACATGAAATTGTAAATCAAATGAGACTAATGACCATATGCATCCAAGTATTTTCTCATGATCAAGCTCCCATTTTTCCAATTCTTTAGAATCAGTGGGTTGAGAAATAGTTTCCTTTAGGTGACCTATTAAACCTTTCATCATGAGATAGTTCCATACTAATTTTCTCCATGTAGCATAATTATATGGAGTTAGAAGTTTAATTTGAGATTTCTCCATTGCAAGAACACAAACCAAGAAAAAGAATGCAAACAACCACTACAAGATGACTCCCCCAGATTATTCAATCATGTAACCCCCCAAGTAATATCTAATTGTGGCACTTTATAATTAGTGTGATTACAGGTGCCACTTGCCAAAAATAGTGAAGTGGTCTTGATCTTGGTACATGCAAATGCCAAAAATTTCCCATAGACTCAAAGTAAAATTTTTAGAGCGAATGAAATCAAATTTATTACACCATTGGAAATTACATGAAAAAATATGCACTTTAAAAAAAAAATCACCCAAAAATGTTATCGTAGGAGCCAGACATGAGCCCCTAAAGTTCCCAAAATGAGGATGAAGTAGCAACACCTATGAGAATATGCAATTTTTGGAAAATACAAACACCAAAACCAAAATCTGATTGCACCACTACAAAGAGCATGAAAAATTAGCCCAAATAAAAAAAATTGCTAAAAAAAAGGAGTCGGAATGAGCAAGATATGTGTGTTTGAAAATCAGCTCCCAAACTAAAAATGCAAATGGAGAAGGGGTAGAAAAATTCTTTAAGGCCTGCTAACGTATCACTGAAGTCAGTAAGTCACTAGCCTAAATTTGACAGTTTCTAGGTTGTCACCACTCGCCGTGAACCTACCCAAAATACATAATATACTCTGAGAATCGAAATCTTGAATCTCTGGCAAAATCTAGTGTCAGAATCTTCGTTTGACGAAATATTCTTTGATGCCCCCAATGGTTTAGAAAGTACTGTTGCCGGTTTTTAAAAAAAGATAGCCAATTTTTTATGATTTGATTGGCTAATGGGTAGGAGGCAAGTCTGATTGGGGCCACTCCCAACAATTGAGAACTCACTGCATGGTGGCTCTGCAAAAGCTGTAGGTACTATGGTACCCTGCACAGTAGGGTACGAACCTGCACTTTTAATAAAATTTGCTGAAATTTCCCTTTGTGTTTTTTTTTTAATACTTGATCTTTTACAATGAATTTAATCACTAGAATTATATTTTTCAAAAAAAAATTCAAAAAATTTCTAACGGATTTTAAATATTTTTTTTGAAAAATTCATATCGTCGACTGTAATGATGACGACCTTGGCAACCACTCTTCAGCTTCAAACCCTCATAGATTTGGCCTTATATTTATGATTTGGACAAAATAAAAGGAAAAAATGACTATCTCAAACCTCCTGAACTCAATGGTGAGTTCAGATTTACACCAACAAGCTTTGATTTGAACTTGAAATAAAGAGCCTCAAAGAGGAACCCCCCCAAATCTAGTATTTCTATTAAGTTTTTCTAATTCTCTAGATCATCATACGATGCAAGAGAAGAGCATAGTCAATTTTTCCAGATTTACCAAGATCTCTCAAAAAATGGCTAACTAAAGGCACCCAACCCACTTTGATACCATGTTAAGAATCGGCTATGGAGATATCCACCCAAGAACTAGAGGCCAAATGGAAAGCACAAAGAGAGAAGATCTGAATATGACAAGAATAAATTGTATGCTTATCAATTATGCAAATATGATTCAATGTGATGTTCAATATATGAGAGAGCCCTTAGTTATGTAGCCAAGGTGAGTTACCAAATGTCATAATATTATGACAAGTGTCTTAAGCATATGACACGAGACAACTTATCACAACTACCTAGGTCACATGTGTTACAAGTCAAAAGATAAGATAACAACTAATGACAATTAACACCTTCTAGAAAGATTTATAGGACCTAAGTAAACTTAATATGTAAATAAGTCCCCTAAGTATCCTAGTAATGAATTAATTAGGTACAAGACTTTATTTACACCAACATTGATGACCCTCACTCGAAGTACTAGGTGTTGAATTTTTGGCCAAAGTAGTGTAGGTAGCCACCATCTATACTATCAATTCACTATGATCCAAGTACATATTAGCTAAGAATATCATATAAATAGAGATTGATTTTATGATAAGCTCTAGATATGTAGGACACATCACTATGCTCAAGAAAGGCCATATGAAGGATGAGGTTACTAAACCAATCTCTTTGTCAAAGGGAGGGCCATCTTACCAAGTTTGGTAGATGTGCGGAGGACCATAGTAAGTCCATGGTTGGTGGAAAGTGCTTGAGTGATACTTCTCCTCATGCAGTTGGCGGACAAGATTTGGAAGGAGCACATTCTGGACCATTGGTATTTCTAATTCAAGAATTGAAGATGCATGCGTTAGTATTGGGAACAACTAGAAGGTATGCACCATGGAAAGAGGACATCTAGAATGTATGCACCAATGCTAGGACATTTGTAATAGTTTGTATTTCTAGTTCATGTAAGCTTGTTGAAGCTACATATGTAATCAAGTATCCATCTATATGGAAATTGTAAAATGAGAAATATTATCTTGAATATATTTATGTATAGTGAAATATGTTGGGATATGGTGTTGTACACCATTGCATAAAATGTTTTATTATAATGTAATTAAATAATTATTTAGTTGTGATGCACCTTGGTGGTGTGGTTAATCAAACTAGGTAATTATTTGGGGGGCACTTGATGTTGTATTGTAACATTGTATTATTATTTAATGTGTGGGAGACATGTGATAATAATTTAATATTGGAGAAATATTAAAAAAAGTGATGTCTTAGTACCCAATATTAAAAATAAGGGGTTAGTGGTTTTGTATTCACATGGTTTTGTGGTACATGGTTTCACCTTACTACTAGTTGTATTTTGCATGAGCTTGTGTCTATAAAAGCAAACACATGTGTAATGGTTTAGGTTGGCTGAGTGGGTTGGTTGTCATTATTGAGTCTTCTTAAGGAGTGCATTAGTGAAGCATGGGATGGGATGTGTGGATTCATTCTTGGACACATGGGAATGCATTAGAGGGTTTGATGCTTCAGAGGTATTCATTGTAACTCTTGTATTTCTTTATCGCTCAATAATATGATGGAGTATGGATGCTTTTGGAGGCTAGGTTTTTCCTTCTATGAGGGTTTTCCTAGGGTATATCTTGTGTTATATTGTGGCTTGTCTATTTGATATATGCATTGTGGTTACTTGTATGCATGTTTATCTCTCATGTGTTATGTAGTAAATGGATTAAGATCATGGGTTAAATGCAATATTTTCTAACAAGTGGTATCAGAGCTTTCATGGTTGAATAATTTTTGTTATAACCTTAGTTTGAGAGTTTTTTCAAAGTTGAAGCCATGGACATGCATGTAGGGCTTGAGGCATTACAAGATATGGAACACATGTTGCAAGTGTTTGTATGCAAATTTGGGCTTTTGGGTTGTCAAGATTTGTTGGGTTTATTGCAGATATGAAGTTTTCCAAATTTGGGTGAAAAAGGGTTTCTTGGTTTGAGTTTTCATATGAGGGGTTTCTAGGGTAAATTTCATAGATGACCTCTTGAGACAAAATGGACCTCATGGTTGGATTCGGGTTGGCCAAGAGACAAAGATTGACATAAAATTTGACCTATTTTAGAAAAGTTGAAAAAAATGCAAAAAAAATTTAGTAAAAAAGGCCAATTTTCCTGTATGACCCATGTGCGGAAATTTTTTTATTAAAAAATTATTTACAGCATCATTGAAAAATTTTGCAAAAAAATTCATTGTCGGGCTATTGAAAAAAATATTATTAAAACCTTGCAAAATAAGAAAAAAACTAAAAAGTTAGAATTTTTAAAAGAAAAAGAAAAATTTATTTTGGGGGGTTTGTACCCACCCTATCCTGGCCTATACACTACAAATCAACAACTTGCAGTGGTTGTACAGCTGCTACAAGGTTGTCGGTCCACAGTGGCCGACAATCACTGTTGGTGGGGTACATCCCCGTTTCGGCGGGGGTCACTAGCATTGTTTGGCCCGAAATTTAATAAAATTGTCAATCCCTTTAAAATTAAAAATTAAAATCTTTTAAATGGTTTTTAAAATGCGGCTGAACATATAAACTTTTATAAGCCGGAATTGATAAAATGGGCTAGTCTGGTAAATTGGGGAGGGATATAAAAATTTTATTTTTGGAAAATTAAATGAATTTGAAACCCTATTTGAATTCCGCAACCCTAGGTGGTGGCGCCGTCAGCGGGCCACCTTGGGGCCACCAATGCTCATTTTATAGTTAGATTGGACAATTTTTGTTCATGGAGGCATATCTTTCGACCATGATGTCCATTTTTCAACTTCTTGTAGTTGTTGGAAAATTGGTTTCATGATCTTCATAGTGGTACAGGTTTGGTTCCTTGATTTTTCCATTTTGACATGTTTTTGGGGCCTAGAAGTCAAATGTTCTTGTTTGCACAATTTTGGTCACAACTTTTGCATACAAAATCGGATTTTCAATTTCGAAGAGTCGTTGGAGAGTATTTGCAGTGTACTACATAGTGGTTCAGATTGTTTATCAGTTTGAGGAGTAGGATGGGATTGGTACTTTTTTTATCACTTGTAGGAGCCTAAGATTTAGGGTGCAATTGTGTGATCATCCAGACGATTCAAGAGGAAAAACCTTGAGGGAGTACATATTTTTATATGTTATTTATGATGCTATAGTTTATTATCATATTGGTGCTTCTAGGTACAGGTTTACAAGTGTTTTTTTAGAGCTGGGACTTTGATGGTGATAGGTACACAGGTTGTCTTCGGATCTAAGGACATGGTTGGACATGGTTTGAGACTTGGAGTCTTGTATGGGTGATAGTTGAGTGTAGGTACAATGATGGGTATGGTTATGGTGTCATGGGTATGCAGGTACATTTGATGTATTGGAACAACATGATCATGTATGTGGTGTTTGGTGGTGATATGGTTTGGTATTAGGAGATTGGTATTATCTTCTTGATGCTTATTTGGTTCCTTGAATATGATTACTCATTTATGGACATGGTTGGAAAATCATATATGTGGTTGATTTGGTGTTTGATTCTTGATGTCTACAGAATTATCTTTTTTGATATCTCGATTTGTAGGTTACTAATGTGATGATGAATTTGCATTTTTCAGTGATTGAATCTATGAGTTATGTGGTTGGTAGGTATGCACAACCTATTGATTGTAGTGGGATAACTCGGATGTGGACTATCTATATCCACTAGGTTTGATTCATTGTTGTTACAAATTTCATTAGTTGGCCTTGTCTTTGGTCATTTGTGCACTAGTATGTTGTTTTAGGATTGAGAGGATGGATGATTTGAGTACTTGATTAGTTGGTTCATGGGACTTGTAGCATGTGGTTTGATCACAATGTCATGATAGCTTGTTACATTAATTGGTTATACACTTTTAGTGGGAGATTTTGATAGTGATGACTTGGCGGTGTTGGATTGGTTTGGTTTGTGATGTTTTGATGGTAGTTGTATGTATCTTCTTGGCTTGGAGATCTTGGTTTACTTGTATGTTATTGATGTTGTAGTTGGGAGTGTGTAGACCTAGATGATTTCCATGAAGGAGATGGTAGTCATGATGCCATGTGTAGCTCGTATCACAGTTCAGTGGGAGTTGTTGGTAGTGACATGGATGCATCATTGGTTATGGTTATCTCCATGTGATTGGAGATATGATTTCTTGGTTTAGAGTGAGTTTACTATTATGTCATGGTTTACTCTTCATACTAGTTTAGAGTTTGGCATACTACATGTTCTCTTAAGACCAAGACGTTTACATTGGTGCATGTGATCTCCTAGGAGGAGATGGTTAGATCATGTTGTCATGATAGGTTCCTGATTCTACGGTTGGAGCTTTGACATTGATCTTGGTAGTTCTCTTTGTATTGAGTACATTGATCATTTGCTTGATTACTTCATGATGGTGCTATGTTGCATTTGAATTTTAGCATGGTTGATTGGTTATAGGTGCTCGTGGATACTTAGATATATAGGTGATGGTTGGAGTTCTCTTGTGATTAGAGACATTTGCTTGAGACAGTTACTCTTTGGACATTTCAACAGGAAGACTAAGGAGCTTTCACTTGGGTATGGATGTGAGTTCATGATGGATTGGTAGAGGAGATTGTTCTTGGAGTGAGTCATGATGACTTGGTTATCCTAGAGGAGCATTCTCATTCCCCACTCTTGGCCTACTCAATAGCTTACTATTTGAGAGGTATTTGCTCATTATATCTTTTAGATGTGTTATGTTTTGTGCTTTTGATTATCATGGGATTGAGTAGAGTCATGGTGATTGATTTTGGATACTCAGTTGAGGATTGGTTTAGCATGAGTTTATATGCTTATTCTTTCATAGATATGGATCTTGAGCTATGGATAGTTAGTTCTGGAGGATTCATTTTGAGGGATGTTACGACATGGTTATCTCCTTGTACATTTGATTTTATGGCATCATACTTTGATGAGGATTGGTAGGAGATGGTTTATGGGCTGATTTCCAATTTTGGGGATGCTTAATTTGAGTTTTCTCTTCTTGATTAGAAAGTCTTACATCCATGTTTGGAATTGACATTGATTCATATGTTATACTTGATCTATGAGATTTGAGTGTTATGGATGTTGTTGAGGCTTTTCATTTGGGGTTGTTAAGAGATCATACTTGACACAATAGTACACTTTTGAGGTGTTGGTAGAACATTATGGTTTATAGGTTTCTCTCTTCATGGTTCCTTCTTGTATGTTCATGTTTTGGGAGGATGGTGGCAACATGTTGTGAGAGATTATGCAGCTCTTTGGATTGTATGTGTGGATCATTGTTATTGTTCTTGGTACTTCATGCTTTGATTTACTTATCACACCTTCATATATAGTGTTGATTGGTAGACTTGATATGCTTTGACATTACCTATGCAGTGGGGGTTCCTGGATATATGTTCTTCATTGACATGTTTGATACAAGGAGCTTGATTGTGGTTTATGGGTTGCATTTGTTTTTGGCATGAGTTTTCTCATGTATTGAAACCTTGGAGGTATGGATGGTTGGATGTATTAGCATGTGGTGTGGATGCTATTTCCAATCATGTGGGTTTTTCAATTGACAACAACTTGTTTAGAGCCTTTTTTATCACTTGGATTTGATGCTTGTGCTCATGGATTGGTGCATCTTCACCTTGGCATGTTCCTTTTCTTCCATAGGTGGAACATTGGAGGATGAGAGGAGTTCTTGCTTGAGATGGTGGTCACTTTGTTCTTATTTCAAGTATCTTGATGGAGCACAAGAACATTTTGGAGATTCATGTGATTTCATGTATGGTTATGATGATGTATTTCATGTATTGATTCCTTATGCAATGTATACAACAAGTGGGAGAATGTTGGGATATGGTGTTGCACACCATTGCATAAAATGATTTATTATAATGTTGTAATTAAATAATTATTTAGTTGTGATGCACCTTGGTGGTGTGGTTAATCACACTAGGTAATTATTTGGGGGCCACTTGATGTTGTATTATAACATTATATTGTTATTTAATGTGTGGGAGACATGTGATAATAATTTAATATTGGGGAAATATTAAATAAAGTGATGACTTAGTACCCAACATTAAATAATGGGTTAGTGGTTTTGTATTCACATGGTTTTGTGGTATATGGTTTCACCTTACTAGTAGTTGTATTTTGTGTGAGCTTGTGTCTATAAAAGCAAACACATGTTTAGTGGTTTAGGTTGGCTGAGTGGGTTGGTTGTCATTATTGAGTCTTCTTGAGGAGTGCATTTGTGAAGCATGGCATGGGATGTGTGGATTCATGCTTGGACACATGGGAATGCATTAGAGGGCTCGATGCTTCAGAGGTATTCATTGTAACTCTTGTATTGCTTTATTGTTGAATAATATGGAGTATGGATGCTTTTGGAGACTGGATTTTTTCCTCTATGAGGGTTTTCTCAGGGTATATCTTGTGTTATCTTGTGGCTTGTCTATTTCATCTATGCATTGTGGTTACTTGTACATGCATATTTATCTCTCATGGGTTATGCAGGAAATGGATTAAGATCATGGGTTAAATGCAATATTTCCTAACAAAATCATACTTATATTATTGAAAAGATTCTTTGTATATGCAATGGAAAAGTTTGGAAAGGTTATGTTTCAAATGGTGCATGTATTATATAAGAGAAAATAATTTTTTTATTGCTCATTAGATTTGATGTGTAAACTATTCACTATGGGTAAAACATTTGAAAAATTACTAGGAAGAATAATGGGCATGTTACATAATTATTTGTGGAAATTTAGGCATAAGGGGTCTTGAGTTGGTTGCTTCTGTCATAGTGCACTAATTTGCAGCTCTATTATTGATTGAACCATCCCCATTTCCGTTGTTCCTTTCATGTTCGTTGTTCCCCCATTGTTCCCACCATTGTTTCAACCATTGTTTTCACCATTGTTATTATTCCCCACCATATGTTGGGTCATTAGTACCACCATTTGAGATATAATTTGCTACAAATATCACTACCCTCTAGCAAGATCATTGAGCATGACCTCTCTAGTACTAGGTTCCTATTGGTCTCTATTACCCATATTAACACCTATAAAAATACTAGTCTATGGTTGTCGTCCAAGATTAGGATTATACTTGTTTCTTCTTAGATTATAATGATGATTAAGGTTGCATTACTCATCCAATTGTCATCTACCCTTTGCTCATTCACAACCCTTTAGGATGGGAGGATTCACTGCTCTGATACCACTATAATATACACCCTACTTTTCTTGTGTTTTTTGATATGTTTGTAGTTTGAGTTTTGAATATTGAAGAAATAATGATAATGACATCAAAATAAATACTTTGTAATGAAAAATACTAAAAATTTAAACAATTTGAAACATCCATAGGTTGGAATATATTTCAAAATTAACACATAAGTTGTACAACAAATAAGTATTTTTATATCATCCAAATGACTAAAACACCTTCAAATTGACATTACAAACACACCCATTTGTTGTTGTGTTAAAATGGTTTGAAATGGATTGTGAATAAAAACCTATGACTTCTTAAATAATTATAAACTCCTCTGAAACCCAACCGCTTCACCCTACACTTGTTTGTTGAGTGTTCACCACACTTAGGCACCCCAAAAGACACCAAAACTCTACTCAAACCCTAGGAACCTTGCTTAGGAATTCCCACACCCTCCTTGAACATGTATGACCAACTCCAAAGTGGTACAACCAAAAATTGGGGATTTTTTTTTAATTTTTGAGTCCTCCAACTCGTTGTTCAAACCCTTCAATTTTGCTCATAAAATTCTTCTTGAAACCTCAACATGGAATACTATTTAATTTGTAACAATATGGCTCCTACGTGATTCTTGGATGAAACCACTTGCATATCCACCTAGAAAGATCTTTCACTTTCAAAATGGATGTCCTTTGTGAAGGTTTTCATCCTCACAAAGCCTTGGTAGAATGTTGTTCAACTTGTAATTCTTATTCATTCAAATTATCAAGCACGAGTTATAAAAGGAGTTCCAAAAGTTCTTTTATTCCCCTCCTCAATTATCATGCCCAACTTTGAGAATTTAATATTATTTTATTTAATGAAAACCCCTTATGTCTCCCATGTAAGCATCCCCCTTTTAAAAACAACTTAAATTTATTTTTTTAAATGTCCCCTTATGTCCCCTAGATGCCACTTTATAAAGTCACTTTAAATAATTTAAAATAATGTTAATATTTAATTTAACTTATAACATTAACATTATTTAAAATAATTCCCTTGACCATTAAATATCACCAAATAATCATTAAATTCAAAATTTGATCACTCCAAGGGAAAATCGATGCGGATGACCAAGTCAGTGTTGAGGAGGTGACTTACTAAAAATAGTAAAATCGGGCCAAGTGTCCAAGAACACTCCAAAAAGTACCAACAAGAATCTCCTATCACACTGCACTTACTACAACACATAAAATATGCCAAATGAGCTTGAACAATATGGTCTCCAAGATCTATGGAGTCCCCTAACCAAACTATATTAGTGAACTGTTGATTTTTGGTTCCTAGGGCTTCTCTAACTCTTCTAGGGTTTTTCACCTAAAAGGAGAGAAGTAGGCCAAAAATGCTAATGGTTCATTCAATTTAATATTATTTTTTATGTTTTCTAACCTAAATGAAGCTAACTAAATGCAATTAATTGATCTAAATGAATGAAAACGAATGCAAAAGTGCAATTAAAGCTATGTTTGAAAACACACTGTGATATGCAAACAACTAAATGAATGAAGAAATTATGCAGAACATAAAGGAAAGGGATGAATCTGAGTGCACCTGGATGAAGTGTGATGAATCTGGAGTGTTCTAGATGCTGGTGGAAATTACTGATTTTTCACAGTGGGACTCATTCGCCCAGGGTGGTGAATTAGTCCTCCTCCTGGGGAAAAAGTGTTAGAAACAAGTTTTTGTCTGTAGGGATCCGAAATCTGAAAAAAATCAAATTTTCAGTCCTAAGGTGGGACTCATTCGCCACAATTGGCGAATCAGTCCTCTCCCAAATTTCTGAAAAATCAAGAGACAACTCTACAACACCACATCTGGAAAAGTCTGCTTGTCGGGTTGCCGAAGTCAATTCTGCAGAAAACGGACAGAAAACCTTCTCCAAGATTGAAATAGACTTAAGTTGACTTGAAGCACCTAGTTGACTTGTAAACCAATCTTCAACACCAAAAATCTTATCAAATTTGCATACCTAGGTCTGCAAACAAACATGCAATAGGGAAAAATGGTTTAAGGTTAGTGAATAGGGGTTTGCCTTGGTCAAACCCCATTTTTGGTAATCAAACCTTCAACAAAATAATGAAATGCAAAGGAATGATAAACTAACAACATGCAATTGCTATTAACTTGCCAAACCCTTGATGATGCAATTCTAAAGTAATGTCAATGGTTGCTTCAAAGTGCTTGAATAGTGCTTGAAAAGATGTTGTAAAATGCTTGAATGCTTGAAATATGAGATGAAATGCTTGAATGAGTGAGGAGATGTAAAATGAGGTGAAAATCACCTATTTATACACACTTGTGCCTTAGTTACCCGTTCATACCTCATCAAAGGCCGACATCAAATGATTTTTGAATAAAATCCTGAAAGGAAATTTAAAATATTTTGAATTTGGGGCCAAGGGGACTTTTTCGCCACCCATGGCAAATGGGTCCCACCTAGGACCTAAAAACAAGTGTCGGGAAATATGTTGTAAATTTAATGTTGTTTGTCAGGATAATACTCAAAAATACACTCAATTAAGCATATGAGAGCATAAAGGGGGTCAAATAAAGCATGAAAAAGGGATAAATAGTGAAGATGTGCCTAGAAAAGCATAAAATCTTGTTACAAGACTTTACAACACTTCAAAATAGGGCTTTTTGATGAATACAAAGGTGAGTTTTAGGTGAATTGTAATTAATAGAGTTTAGAAGAATGTAGAAATGTCTTACAACACTTCACAACACCTTCACAAGACGCCATTCTTTGAGTTTTCGTACCTAAATAAGCATGTTCAAGCCATGTCACAATATAAAATCAAAGCAACATAGTTCCAACACCATGAAACAAGACCTAAAAGGCCATAAAAATGACAAGGGGCCATTTTTCTATGGCACAATTAGCTTACAAGAACTCAAAGAATAGGCTAATTGTCTCCAATAGTCAATTGCTTAGGAAGGGAACAATACATCATGTGACCATATAACTTAGAGTTTGGGAATGTGATTATGGAAATTTTTTAATGAAAGTACCTACCTAAATAAATTAAACATTAGAAAGAGCAATTGACGATAGAGATAAAAATAGTTAAAAAGAAAGAGATTCCAATGCCATCTACATGAACGAAAACCAATAATAACTTTTATGAGGCTTGTAATTTTTTCTTTACATCATAGCTATGAAGTTTTAACTAGCCTACCCCCTTCATGTGACCATATAACTAAATATTTTGAGAGTGTAATTATGGAAATTTTTTAATGAAAAGACCTTTGTAACTAAATTAAACATTAGAAAGAGCTATTGAGAAGAGAGATAAAAATTAAGCAAAAGATTCCAATATCATCTACATCTCTAAAATGAAAACTAAGAATAACTTTTGTGAGTTTTGTAATTTTTTAAAAATCATAATTGTGAAGTTTTAAATAGTAGTTGTGAACTTTTAAATAGTTTTCTCCCTCCATAAGACCATATAACTAAGAGTTTGAAAATCTAATTATAGAAACTTTTTAATGAAAATACCTACCTAACTTGAACATTAGAAAGTGCAATAATAGGAGAGACAAAACTTAGTTAAAGAGAAAGAGATAGATTCCACTATCATCTACATTTGGGGAACATGCGTTGATGAAATTTGCATTACATCTATTTAAAATTTGGACTCTTTATGATTTCTCTTTTGTCCTATGACCCAAGAATTTTAAAAAACAAAATTAGCAGATGCACAAGTGGCATGGTGACGTGGTGGGCAATTTTTTTGGTTAATAATAGGATATTACAGTCCCCAACAATAAAAGTAAACAACTAGCAATTGAACTTTATCTCAAGTAGTCCAAAATGTACATAAAAAAAGTAGTCATTAATTCATAAAGTTGTAGGGATGATCCCTCCCAACCTCAATCAAGCATGCCAAGAAAAACATTTGGAGATGTGTTCTAGTCTCCTATCGCTACATTGAGTTGTTGTTACATGATTTGGATTTGTATTTGTAAATTGACTACAACTTACATGCAATGATGTTGAACAATTATTTCCAACACAAACTCGAGTGCAACTTGCATTTGGGTTGAGACTCAAACTAACATCACCAACAATAAAAAAAAGGGATGTATATGTTTAATATTTCTTGAAACAAGGCATGGTTCTCTAGTAATGGGTTCGTAGGATTACTTATCTGTATTTCTCACTGCAATGCCCTATGGGCCACCTCAATTTGTCTTTCCTTTATATCTTTTTTCTTTTGAACTCTCTCTTGCTCCCTCTTCTACTCTCTTTCCTTCTTTTCTAATTGTTTGAGCTACTCCCTTTCCTTCACAAATTTAGTGATTGTCAAAACATATTGGGATTCAATTGTTTTAATCACTTGGCTATCAATGTTATCCTCCTCTTCCTTGCCAATACCTTGAGTTTCCTTGCTGAAATATGCATAGTAATTTACCATTTGTGGTATGGGAAATATGACAAGTGGAGATGGAAATGAAAAATTTCCTTGCTCTTCTTCCCACTGCAAGTCAATACCCAGTTTCATAGGTCCCTCTTCCAACCAAGATTGTTGGTTAGGGGCCAAGGGAAGACTTAGACCGTCATTACCTACATTCATAACTCCCTCTACCAACCAAGATGGTTGGCTAAGGGCCGAGGGAAGAATTAGACTTTCATTACCCATATTCATAGATCCCTTTGCCAACCAAGATGGTGGGCTAGGGGCCGAGGGAGGACTTAGGTTGTCATTAAGTTCCTCATGTTGGTTGTCCACCATGTCATTAGATTGTTGATTTACTATTTCATTCATTGACCATTCCCATTGTCGTGTTGTAGTTGTCCGCTTACTTGCAGGAGTAGTAATTACCACAACTATCTCTGCTTGTACTTTTTATTCTTCTTCAGGGGGGAATGTAACCCCTCTTTTACCTACAGGCCACCTTGTCGTGACTCTCTTCTTCATTGGTATGGTCCTCATTTCAACTTTATATTGCACCAACACACATTAGGAAACATGTTTCAAATAATGATAACAACCATCAATGAACACCCTAAAGTCAGAGTGATGCATGAACATACTATTTTTCTTTATTGCGTGTGTTGATACTTTATAATGTAAAATTTGGTGACAATTTGATTTATATTTTTTTTTTTGATCGATAAAAGGTTATTATTTTATTAATATGATGAAAAAGCATTACAAAAAAAAAAGATGCTAAAAAATCAGAACTCCCCAGTAAGCATCATCTAATTCTCAACCCGGTACACCGGGGAGAGCTACCCAAAAAACCCTTCCAACCATTACATCAATCCCACCATCAACCCAATTAAACATTTCCTACGTAGGGATTGCAAGAGACAAAACAACATATACGCCCAAAGGCTAAATTCAAACACTTCGAATCAGATTTCGCCAGCCTTCTACAAACCAAAACCGTCGTCCGCCCTTCCGCACTGTTCGCCTTCATATCTGCCATCTAGTCGTAGCATTTCCTACATCCTTTCCTTCCGCTCCCCCCGCACTTTCATCCCACCAAAAGCAACCTTTCACCAAAAAAACATTTTCACCGTCACCAAAAAGGCCACCCAGTTCACTTAAACTCCACTTCTACCTGACCTCCCTCCCCGAGCTCTTCCTCTATGTTCAAACTGCTTCCGCCTTGGGATCTGATGGAGCTGGGTAATGTCCCCCCGCCGTTCTGTAGCTTCTTGTTAGTGTAGCACTAACTTTAGATTCTCCCAGGCTGCTAAAATTCCCAACTTGTAAACTTCCCGGTCTACACTCCTCCACCATCTCACAAAGGGAATTAACCCTTCTTCTGTGGCCTTGTCCATATCCTCGATACCTTCCGAGATATCATATCCTTTTCCCAGTACTGCCCACTCTAGCAGGGACTCCATTTTCCCAAGTAAATCCTCCACAAAAAGTGACTTCATCACCCATTTTACCACCTCTATTTCTTCATTTAATTCAAGACCCCACACAAATAACATAGAAGCAATGTCCACATTCATTCTACCTCTGTGGGTGGCCTTCATGAAATTCTCACCCAAAGTCTCCAGGACTGCCTCCACCACATCATCGTGAGGATTTTTCAATAAAAACTTCAATCTGAAAGCTGACACTGGTCCGAAAAAACCTTTTTGTTGAAGTTTCGTTGAAAATCCATACATCACTTCCATTTTCACGCTATTTTTTCTTTTGAAAAAAAAAAAAAAATCTCGATGAGGGCGCAACCCGAGACTTAGAAAATAACCCACAAACAAGAGAATAATTTTATTATTCAGAAAATGGAGCTTCTTACATGCAGAGGATCTCAAATTCCCAAGTTCTACAACACATGCAAGTTACAGAAAGCTACAGAATAACCCTTTCGCAATATGCGAGCTTGTCCCCAAAAGTTACCCAAAAATTAGAAAACCCACCATAAATAGAGCTCCTCATTAGTTTTTGGAGCCAAAACAACATTCAAATTTGAGTTTAGGCGGTTTGGCGCCGAAAAATTACAACTTGAAGTTCAAATTTCAAAAGAACATTTGTAATTGTATCTTCTAGAAAGTGCGC
>VDFB02058242.1:662814831-662942991 GCA_007258455.2 Sequoia sempervirens | reverse complement strand
CACAAACAAGAGAATTTTAATTTTATTCAGAAAATGGAGCTTCTTACGTGCAGAGGATCTCAAATCCCCAAGTTCTACAACACATGTAAGTTACAAAAAGCTACAGAATCACCCTTTCGCAATATGCGAGCTTGTCCCCAAAAAGTTACCCAAAAATTAGAAACCATCCCATAAATAGAGCTCCTCTTTAGTTTGGAGTAAAAAAAAACATTCAAATTTGAGTTTAGGCGGTTTGGCACCGAAAATTACAACTTGAAGTTCAAATTTCAAAAGAACATTTGCAATTGTATCTTCTAGAAAGTGCGCCAACTTCCTGGGGCCATAACTTTTGATCCGGGACTCCGATTCGCGAACCGTTTGAACCGTTGGAAAGGTCTCGAAGTCAATAACGCTTGAAATCCGCTACGTTGATTTTGGCAAGTTTTCGGGCCATTCTGGGAACTCTAAGTGCCTCAAATCTAACTCAGAAGATTTTCAAGTGCAAACCTGGGAAACTAAGACTATAATATCTTTCAACCCAGGAATATAAAATAAAAATCGTAAATTGGAAATTTTATTATGACGAAAAGGGTATCCAAAAATGTAAAAACATCTAAAAACCGAGAAACTTGAAATTTAACTATTTTTGGGTGATGCAAGATTGCCCTTACACCACTGGATGCTCCTGCATCAAATCTGCACCTCTCAACCACTCCTTCGCCAGAAATAGAAAGAACAAAGGATGCTTTATTTTTTTAAATGCCCACCTACGTGCCAACCTGTCTTTCCATCTGCCCCGTCCTGCCCCTGACAAAACAATTATATCACTTGTCGCCACTTCCGCCTGAACGGACCCAAGAGCAACAATGAAGAGTACTCCAAAAGGATCATGCTCAGATTATTTTGTCTGGATACCCAAACGGAGACCAATGAGAGCCATTCGTGCTTAGCCCAACTTGCACCAATGATCAACATAATAAATAAAACACCTGACACAATAATAACCATTTGTACTTAAGTAGTGCTTCCTTAACTTCACTTGAAAGGTGGCACGTCCTCTTCCAACCTCGAATGCCTTCGAATGGTACCAATCCCTTGTGCAAAATAATTACATCCACTCCGCTGGCAAGACCACCTGACGAAAATCTTCAACACGGGTTTCACCAATCACATCAAAAGATGTCGCCCACTTGGAAAGGCTATCCACTTCCCCATTGCCAGCTCGACGAATGTGACAAACTTTAAAATTGTCAAAAGAATTTAACTCATTTAAGATTGCACGGATAAAATCCTGAAGGTGCCATGCCAGAGCCCCACCATTTATGATTGCTTGAATAATTACCAAAGAGTCTCCCTCCAAGTGTAGATATCTGATCCCCAATGTTCTTGCCAGTCCTATAGCCAATAAGGCCACCTTAGCTTTGGAAACATTGTTTGTGCCATCCTCCAACTTTCTAGCTCCAAAAGCTATTAAATTGCCTTGACTATCGCGGATAATAGCCCCTGCACCTGAGGGCTCCAGATTTCCCTTGGCAGCCCCATCAAAATTTGCTTTGAGCCACCCTTCCCGTGGCTTTTCCCAAACAACCTCCTTCACAAAACACTGCACCCCGTTCAACCCCACCTTCGATTGCCCAGGCTTTACCTTTAGCCCTGGCCACACCCTTTGAAACCTGTTGTCCTCCACAGAAAAAAAGGACAATTTTGAAGCTGAAGTTGTGAAGCCGCATAGTTCACAACTTTTGTGATTGCTTGATCAATTCTGTTTATAATCCTAGGAACCGTTTCTTTTTTATCCTCATAGATCCTTCTATTCCGCTCCTTCCATAATTAGCAAATCACAAGAGATGGGCTTGCCACCCATACACTTGAGAAAAGAGAAATATGAGAGAGGTATGGCCATCCTTCAAAGACACCCTTCATAGAGTTTTGAAAAGGACCCTGCCAACCAAGTTTCAGCCTAAGAGAATCCCAACAAGCAGCAGCTACTTTGCAGTGTAAAAGTAAGTGATCCATTGATTCTTTTGCCTCCTCACATAAAACACACTTTGTCAGACCAACATACCCCAACCTCTTCCTCCTTTCACCAGAGAGAATACGTCCCTTCACCGCAAGCCAAGTAAAAGCACCTGCCTTGGGCAAACACTCCTTACTCCAACATAATATTTTTGCCCAAAAGATTTCACCCTCTAAAGAGTCCATAAGCTAATACCCAACCTTGACCGAGTAATTCCCATTCACTGAGCCACACCAAACCACCTTATCGACAGTGTTAGTAGGTAAAACTTGACGTCCCCTAAAAATCTCCTTCATTTTTTGAATTTGAAAATTTGAAAGCTCTGCAAAGGCCACTTCTTTCCATCCCCACTCCTGGCCTAAGGAGCTCCTTTTTAGCTCTAAGTAATTTCTAACTTTATCACCCAACCTTTGGATAAAAAACTGTCTTAGCTCTTGTATTCCTTCCTCCTCCCTTAAAATTAGATACCCATTCCACGAATCATCCCAAAACTTGGCATTTAACCCATCCCCAACCTGCCAGGTGATGTGATTAGTAATTACCGACCTGCAAGAAACTATAAAGTTCCAAATGGTTGATCCCTTCATTGGATTCCTAATAGTGAAAATATGATTATCAGCCGTAGAATCCAAGTATTTTGCTTTCAAGATTTTGATCCATAGGAGGTCAGGGTTTGTATAGACACTCCACACCAGCTTAGCACCCAGAGCTTCATTCATCAAATGCCAGTCTCTCAGACCAATCCCCCCTTTTGCTTTGGCTCTACAAATTTTCTCCAATGCTAACAACGGGATTTTATCTTGATCATTTGCACCATTCTAGAAAAATTTCCGCATCCACTGCCCAATTAATTTCACCACCTTCTTTGGTATTTTCAAACACATCATAGAGAAAAATGGAATGGCTGAGATCACACTTTTTAACATGAGAATACGACCAGCAGCCGTTAGCCATTTAATTTTCCAACCATCCATCTTGCTTAAGCAACTGTCCACCACTAAAAACTTACTCAGAAGTGATCCAACACACATCCTCAATATCCTACAAATTTCAAGTTGTTTAGCAATGGGAACATGAAAGAAAAAAATCTCTGACTTCCACCAATTGATGCATTGACCAGAAGCCCACCCATACTCATCAAGAGATTCTTTCATAACTCGAGCTTCTCTATTGTTTGCATCCCCCAACAGAAAAGTGTATCAGCAAATTGAAGATGCGAAATCGGATCAACCCCTTCAGCAACAACAATACCTTTCCACAACCCACTGCACCTTTTCTTAACAATCAAACTCCCTAAATATTCAGCCAAGATAATAAAAAGGAAGGGAGAGATGGGATCTCCTTGCCTGATCCCCTTACTGGATTCAAAAAAACCTTGAGGGCTGCCATTTAACAACACAAAAAAATGAGGGGTGCTAATACAGCTCCGAATCCAGGCAACCCACTCTTTACAGAAACCAAACTTCTCAAGGACCTTCAAGAGAAAGTCCCTATTAACTTCGTCATAAGCCCGTTTAATATCTAATTTCACTGTCATCTTCTCCACTTTTGCCAATCTTACTGAATGAATGGCTTCATGAACAACAATCACCCCTTCAAAAATAGACATGTTTGGAGAGAAACCACTATGTTCTACGAAGATCACCGAAGGTAGGACTTTTTTCAACCTATTAGCAATCACTTTGGAAATTACCTTGTAAATTGTGTTGCATAAGGAAATTGAATGGTAGTCTTCAAATGAAATTACCTCTGATCTTTTAGGGACCAAAGCAATGAAAGTATTGTTCAAATGCTTCAAGAAAAACCCATTACCCCTTGATTCTTCAACCACTTCCTAGATATCCTGAGCAAAAATATCCCAAAATTTTTGGAAGAAAAAGGCTGGAAAGCCATCTGGCCCAGGGGCCTTATCTCCCCCTAGCCCGAAAACAACCTTTTTCACTTCTTTTAAAGAGACTCTTTCCATCAACATAACATTTTGAGCCTCCTAAACCACACTAGGAATGTTGTCCAAGATCTTCCAAGCTTGATTTTCCCCATCACTGTTCCCCTTGCATAAACCTGAGAAAAAATTTACTGCTTCTTTGGTTATCTGTTCATTGTCTGACAACACATTCCCTTCCCTATCCTTGATTGAGAAAACCTTGTTACTTGCTCTACGAACTTTCACTAAGTTGTGAAAGAACTTTGAGTTTCTATCCCCCTCTTTTAACCAGCACTCCCTTGATTTCTGCTTCCAAAAAACTTCCTCACGAGCTAAATTTTTTGAATATTCTTTGTTCAAGAGCTTTTCTAGCTCAAAATCCTCTTCAAACATCCCTCTCTCAATGATTTTTGAATGAAGAAGCTTTAACTCCTCTTCCAATCTTAGCTTCTCAGCAAAAATGTTTTTAAAGGACTCCCTATTCCACCTCTTTAGTTGCTCTTTAAGAAATTGTAGATTCTTAAAAAAGATATAGGCTTTATTTCCATACCTTTCAGGGGCATTTCTCCACCACCCAGCCACTAACTCCTTAAAGCTTCCGCCCGCAACCACATTGCCTCAAACTTGAAAGGACATCTTACTAGAGTTAACTCCTCTTGGATTCTCAACCCTATCGGATAATGATCTGATCCAGTTATAAGAGTTACCTTTGCTTCACATAGCCACTGTTGAGTCGCCCAATCCCCAGCCAGGAAGAAGCAATCTAGCTTCTCAGCAATGTTCAAGAAACCACTTCTCCTATTCGTCCAGGTGAACTCACCATTTCCGAACGAAAGTTCAAACATACCATTCTTTATAACAAAGGCACTAAAATCCCTCTAACTTTGGCTAGCCAAGCAAACACCGCCAAGCTTGTCAGATGGTTTCAAGATAGCGTTAAAGTCACCACTTAAGAGGAACATCCTGCCACCTTCATTATTCAGAACATTAGATAACTCCTGCCAAAGCTGGTTCTTCTGAATAACACCTGATGGACCATAAATATTAAGGATGAAGAAACTAGCTCGCAACTGCTTTGATTCTGCACAAATCCATTGCCAAAACCTTTCTTGCCTCACAACTCTAACATTTACAAGGGCTTCATCCCACAGTATGCCAAGACCTCCTGAAGCCCCCACAGCACCCGAAAGATAACCTTTCCATCTGCCAAAATGCTTAAGGAAGATGTTGAAATCATGTTCCTTGACTTTAGTCTCTTGAAGTAAAACTAACCTCGGCCTCGTTTGATCAAAACAACGCTTGATCAAACATATTTTTCCAAGGGCATTGCAGCCCCTGACATTCCACGATAGGATTTTCATGGTTGCTAGGAAAAGGCATAGCCTTTTCCTGATCTCAATTTGCTTTGGCCAATAGCATTCCCAACCATTTCAAGGTGCATCTTATTGGTTTTTGGACCACGCCTCCTCTTCTCACCTACCTTTACCTTACTAGTTTGATTTGAGGATTGTTCTATAGTTCTCTTTCCAATTATGCTAATTTGATCATTAAGACCCATCAAATCTTCACCTCCAAGCTCCGCATCTGATTCTGTTTCTGAGTCTGAGTCTTCCAAAGATCCTCCATTATCTTTAACACCTTCAAAAGCACTATCCAGATTCCAAATAGGAGAAATCAAGATATCCTTAAAAACTACCCCCTCCGAACCATGAGGACTATCGATTACTTCCTGTAATGGAACTTCCACCTGCTCCTTCTTTCCCAATTCTGAAGCCTTTTGGGGACATACCTAATCAGGTTTTTCTTCACGACCAATACCAAAAACTTTAGAAGTACCCGTTTGAGGGGGTGAATGTGGGATCTCAAGAAAACGCTGCTTCACAACTGCACTTCCGCCTGCCCAAACACCCAAGCTCCTACCTATCTCTTCCCCAAAGGGGGAAGAGGATGTTTTTACCAGCTCACCTACCTCACTAGCCCTATCCTTATGTAAAACCCTCATGATTCCTTTTGGGGTGGCTAGAGTCAGCTCTGTTTCAACACACTCACTAACCCTCACAGCCTCATTAGATGCCAACCCCTCTATAACCAAACTTTGAGATTTCATTTCACACTCAACTTCATGAAGATAATTAATTTCCTATTTTCGCACACCACCCCAGAAGAGATTTTCCATTTCGCCCTCTTGATTAGCATCTTTCAATAAGGACTCTAGGGAGCCCCAATCTTTGGACGATCTCCATTCTTCATTGGCGATTGCCTCTGTAAGGGCTACCACTTCCTCCGTAGGAATATTTTGGGCAGCTCCTTTCCCTTTAAACCCCTGATGACATTGGCCTTCAGGATGATCTTCTCCTAAACAGCTCACACAAGAAATCTTATGATCTTCCACCTCTAGATTCTGACGCCACATGCCTTCCCTAGATTTCAACTCTATCATTTTTGGTAAAGGGTGGATTATCTGCCTTAGAATGCAGATCCTAGGGAACATGTTGCAGTCTGATTTCTCTAGGTCACCACCTCCGACTTCACAAAAGCACCCAGCTTATTACCAATATTTCTTAGGGTTTCCTGATCCCAATATTCTTGAGGGAGATTTTTCAAGCTAATCCATGTAGGCAACTCCTCTGTCTTTGCCATATTAGGATCAAATTTTGGGGTTCAATCTAAAATAAACGAGCCCCTGCCTTCCATTATGAAAGGACCACTATTTAAAATCCAATCTTTACCCTGAGCTGTTTGGAAAACAATCAGATAAAAAACATTCACCAGGGTTTTTATTTCACAACCTTTTCCCCAATTATTGTCACACCACGCCTTGAATTTAGTGAAAGTTGGCCAATGCCCACCCCATCACATAAAAAAGGCACGAGCTTTAAAGACACTCACAGAGTCATTCCATTCACTATTGTCTACCAGGAGAGTTACCATTGTAGTATGGAGAAAGTTTTTAAGTACCTGACTTGGCTCGCCCTTCTCTAACTGGTTCTTTGGATGCTAGAACTTCTTTTCCAACTGTTTGAAATCCACATGCCCATTTGAGTATGTTGAATGAAACCTTCCCTCATTTTCCACCTCCTGCACATTCGAGCGAAAAATCGCTCCAGCTCCCCCATTTCTACCTCACTGATTAATCGGAGCTTGCCAAGCCTTGACGGTGCCATTACGCCTACCTTCTTGGATATTTCTCCCTCTCTGCCTGTTGAATGACCATCAAGCTTGCCTTCCTTCATACTGTAAGCCATGGTGCCTGCGAAAACCCTGTCTGGACTGTTGCTCCGCCATTTTTTTTTTACAATTTGATTTATATTTGATCTTACTACTTTGTTTGAATTGCAAAAGTTTAGAACAATTTGTATTGAATTGAAAGGAGTTGGTATTATGCACTTAAATAGATTGGAATTAACATTGTAAAGAATTGAAATACATTGACATTCATTAATAGTATAAGTTGAAACCCTAGATATTGAGTTACAAGTTTGTGTGACAAACATTTACACTACATAGAACAAATTGGCATTCCTAGACATATAGAATATAAATGAAAACATTGAAATTGAACAAAAAGAAGTTGATGTTATGCGCTTAGAGTAGATTGGGTGAAACAAAATACATTGACATTCATTAGCAATATAAGTTGAAACCCTAGATATTGAGTTACAAGTTTGTGTGACAAACATTTACACTACATAGAATAAATTGGCATTCCCAGGCATATAGAAAATAAATGAAAACGTTGAAATTGAAGCGAAAGAAGTTGATGTTATGCGCTTAGAGCAAATTGGGTGAAACGATCACAATGTTTTTAATTAGATATGCATTGACATTCATAAATAGTATAAGTCGAAACCCCCCCAAATAATGAGTTACAAGTAATTTTGACCAAACATATTGGCATTATGAGGCATAAAGAATAGGGTGTAACAATCACATTGTAAGGAACACAAATGACTTGGTCTTGTGCACTTAGAGCAGATAGGGTGTAACAATCACATTGTAAGGAACAAAAATGCATTGACATCCATAAATAATATAAGTTGAAACCCCAAATATTGAGTTACAGGGTAGTGGGTGAAATTTTTTTACAGTGCATACAATTGATCTATATTCCTAGGCATATAGAATATAAAAAATCCAGAAATTGAAATGAAATGACTTGACATTCATAAATAGTGTAAGTTGAAACCCCAGATATTGAGTTACAGGTTATTGTGACAAACATTTACATCTCATACAACATATTACTAGTCTGATGTAAAGAATATAAATGAAAAACCCAAGGTAAACAGTATCACGGTGGAACCTCAGATATTTACAGTATTGTGAAAAATATTTGCATAACATACAACAGATTGACATTCATAGGCATAAAAAATTAGTAGCAGTAGAATACCTATAACTTGATAGCATGCTGCTATTGCTGCTTCTCCTCTTTCTTCCTCTGCCTCTAGGAAAATGTAGATATGAATATGAAAGTGAGACATGCTAAATGGAAATTTCCAAAGATTGAGTAATGCATTTTTGAATTTGTAAATCTCTTTATATGTTTAATGCTGGTTTGGTATGGATCTTTAATTTCTGTCCTCCTTTTTCAAATTTGAAAACTTGTTTCGATGCCTTCAATTGAGTTTGTATGTATTTATGGTGTGCAGTGTTTGTTTGCTTCTCAGGTGATTTTGGTGGCTTTAACACCATTTTTTTGGTGGTTGTAGGTGGCAAAAGAGGAGAAGGCGCCAATAGTTTTGTGATGGGATTTGATCGATGGGACACATCTGAATGAGTGATTTTCCTTTGAGTGTTGTGTTGCTGGGAAAGTGGGATAGGGGGTGGGTTTGATTGAATTTGGTGATGGGACAATCTTGGCTCTTAGTTGTTCTCGTGGCATCAGGTCTATGAAAATATTGGGGATGATGTAATGCAAGTGGTGATATTTAAGGGGAGTGTGGGTTATACTAATTTTATATTTTGGCTGCATGTTTTCATGCTATGAACCATTAAAAATCAAATTGGATTGTATGTTTGTGGTGTCAGATGGGCTTTGAATATTCTCTGACATGTATGACTGTGAATGATTATTTGTGTTTGGGAGAAATATAAACCGATCTTATAATACAATTTTTGACGATACAATGATTCAACTACTCTTTGTTCTTTATAGATAAAAATTGTTTTACAATTAAATATTAATGCACTCCACTGTGGGGCCCATAGAGGATTACTTCTGTCCCCACTATGTGACCCCGCGCCAGTGTCGGCCCCTCTCCCCTGACCTACCCCCTCCATATGACCATATAACTAAAGAGTTTGATAATGTGATTATGATTTTTTTTTAATGAAAAGACCTTTCTAACTAAATTAAACATTAGAAAGAGTGATTGAGAAGAGAGAAAAAAATTAATTAAGTGAAAGATTCCAATATCATCTACATTTGTGAAATGAAAACCAAGCGAATCTGTAATTTTTTTAGCAGCATAATTGTGAAGTTTTAAATAATAGTTGTGAAGTTTTGAATAGCTCGCTCCCTCCATATGACCATATAACTAAGAGTTTGAAAATCTGATTATAGAAACTTTTTATTGAAAAAACCTACCTAACTTGAACAGTAGAAAGTGCAAAAACAGTAAAGTGCAATAACAAGAGAGACAAAAAATAGTTGAAGAGTGAGATTCCACTATCATCGACATATGGGGAACGTGCTTTGACGGAATTTGCATTACATCTATTTTAAATATGAACTCTTTATGCTTTCTCCTTTGTCCTATGACCCGAGAATTTTGGGCCTCTATATGGTATAGCAAAGCAAAGCAGAGAGTAGGGCAAAATGGATGTTCTGGCCATAAAAGCTTTCGTAAGTGTGGCGCTTGCTCTAGTCATAGCAGGATGGGCTGTTCGTCGAAAGTCTGTAAATCTGTCGGGTGGTTTTGCTGGATTTGTAGTAATGGCAGCAACTATCATGGCCTCCTACAGGTATTAATATGGCTTACACTTGTAAACGAGACTCTTTTAGTTCATACTAAAAGGGGCTCATGTTTTCGTGAAGGTTTGGAGCTCTTCTTCTTGCATTTTTCTTCACATCGTCAAAGCTCACAAAGCTTGGTGCCGAAAGGAAGCGCAAAAGTGATGCTGAGTACAAGGAGGGAGGCCAACGGGATTGGTATTCTTTTACGCTCCAATGGATGTATTTCTCATTTTTTATTTTGTGAAATTTGAAGAATTTACAATTTATCTGAAATCACCTGGGCTAAAATATTGATGTTGCACAAGAGATATTGATGTTAATTGGAACCGTATTATTCAAATTTCATTTAATTGAAATGAGTAGTATTAAGCTGTAGGGCCAACCTGAAAAATGCAAAGGAGCCTCGCCAATATTCATTTTTGGGCGTTCTTGTTTTTTAGAGTCGTTGAACACTTTTTTCTTGGCAGAAGAGGATTACAACTCAATTATATATAATTGTGAAAATTTGTAGAAGAATCACAGCTTTTGGTATCTTTGGAAATGTCCTTTCCGTAAATAGAAAAACCAGAATGAATGAATGGAATGATATCAACTACGTCCACAAGACCAAAATGGACTATGGGACCTCAAATTGTACTGGTTGCCTCAAATGTTCAAAGATTTGTAGGACAAGTGGCATCTTTTAAAAGGCTGTTCTTTCTCTTGCTGATTTGAGTTAGCAACCTTCCCAATCCTTGAAAGCTGTTTTCTTCAAATAATTCTACCATGGAATTTAGTGTTTCCTTGTATTTGGCTTAGATGTCTGTGTATCTTGGACATTAAAGGATAAAATGTTCCTCCATTTCTACTCCCCTATGGTGCAAAAAATAAAAACCCTCTCCTCCCTCTCTTGTTTGTGTGTTGTCCATTTGCTTGTCTTGCATTTAAGCCTATGGGACCTAGTCCTTAGTTGAGCAATGAGGATTTTTTCCCTTCATTTGATTTCAACCCTTATAAATGATTTTTCATAATGGTCGTAAGCCGTTTGAACTGTGTAATATAGTGTTGTTGTTTCCTAATTGTTCTATTCCTCCACATCATTGGTTGAAACTTTTTCATTCACATTGTTTTTAATGTCTTTTTTAAAGTTTGGGCATTTGTTTAGGCTAATGTCCCAACTACTCATCTATATTGATTTTGTTTTATTCATATGTTCTTCTTTTTGTGCAACTCTTCATCTCTTGTAGGCTTGTAGCCCTAGGCCTCTTGCTAGTTTTCATGTTTTCTGTTTTTTTCAAGAAACATAATAACATGGTCATAGTGTTTGCCTCTAACAAGAAAGTACCTGTCTCAACAAGGATAATTTCATAGTGAATTGAAGCCTTAATTCTATTTTTTTTGTTATTATATGCTTTTGGATGCTTTCTATTTGCCTCTATTTGAAACTCAATGTTCCACTAGCCTAAATTTTGCAGCCATACAACACCACTAGTATGACAAGTAACCAAAATAGGACCTTGGTGGTTTTCCAATCCCATAATTCTGCTTACCTGCATTTGTTTTGGAGTGTACAAAGAGCTCTCCAACCTCTTTGTATTCTTTTCATCGTACATGTGTTCCAGCTGAGTTTGTTGTGAAAATAGAGGCCAAGATGCTTGTATTCTTTGTATTCTAACACCACTTCAAGAGACTCTCCTTCAAACTCAAAGTGGAAATGCTTGATTTTCTTTTTCAATGAGAAAATAAAGAATTTGGTTTCATGAATGGTCACCTGCATCCCAACTTCTTTACAAAATAGCTCTAAAGTCCATAGACGATCTCTCAAAACTTGGTTGTCTCTGCTGTTAGAATTTGGTCATCATTATAAGGTAGGAGTTTCACCACATACTTGGCCAAGTGGACCCCTTCCTCTCCAAATTTGTTTGTTCAATTTTCTAGCTTAGCAATGTATAATCCAAAAGTTGGGGATAGAGGGCAGTCTTGTTCGACACCTATATCACTTCTAAAACTTTCAGGCAACCCTTCTTGTGATTTGATTTTAGCCTTGATTTGCTCATATAATCTGTGAATTGCTTCCCTATAATGTGTTGGACCCCTAGTTCCTCCATTTTGCACTATAATTTGCTCTTTGACACTATGTCAAATGCTTTCTTAAATTCCACATAGCAGAATAAACATCCTCTTTTTTACCCCAAACCTTTTCAACTAGGTGTTTGAGCATGACACAATGATTGATAGTTGAGTGTTTGGGTCTAAAACGTTATTGCTCCTTTGCTCTCCTTCCATGTTCCTCCACCCAACTACCAATTGTACGTTCTATCATACTCTCAAAGAGCTTTGCAAAGAGAGGATTGAATGACCTTTTACTTCTCCATTGTTAAACAAAGGTATGGATAAGGTGGTTGTCCACTCTGTCGGAAAATCGTTTCAAATGACCTCATTGAAAATTTTATTGATTTGAGGTGCTAGGATTTGATCTCCCCATTTTAGATGCTTCTCTTGTAGGTTCTCTTTGTCTCAAGCTTTATGTGTTGCTAGCTTTTTAATTCTTTGTATGTTGTCTTTAGTCATGAAAAGATCCTCACTCACAATGATAGTAGGAGGTGCAACTTTTCGTTTTTCTTCATGCTCATACAACTGTTTTGCCTACCCCAACCATTGACTTGCCGTTATGCTGTTCTCTGTCTGTGTATTTTCCTTATGTAGCTCTCTCCAAAGTCTCTTTGGCTCATGTTTGCCTAAGTAAATCAGCTCCTTTCTTCTAGTTCTTGTGTATTCTTCTTTTTCTGTTCTCACCAATCGCACATCATTTTTTTGGTTTTCCTTTGTTCTTCCTGCTGGTTACTTTAGTGATCTCTGCATCGCCTTGCATTTTTCATCATCCCATGGGTTTGTTGGGAAGCTATTTATTTTCTTCTTTTCAGGTTTAGCTCTCTTGGATGTGTTTAGGGCTTCTTGAATGGTGTGCATTAGCTTCTTGCTCTTAGTAGAATCAGGAGTCTATACAAATTCTGGGGTGTCCCTTGCTTTCCTCTTCTTGTTGTTATTCAAGGCAGCCCTGAAGGCTTGCTGATTTTCCTCTATCGAGAGGATGTTTCATTTGAATGGATGCTTATTTTATCGATCCAGTTGTAGTTGTCATGCTCTTTGTCTCCTTGTAATTGAAATTTAATAAGAATTGGTTTGTGATCTGATTTGAGCTCCATGAGGGAATATTCTACTTCTAGCTCTTCTATTCTAGATATGCAATTTTGTAAGCATATTACATAGTCAATTACTCGCTGCCCATTATAGGATTCACATGCATATTTCCTGAGTTTTCCCATTTCCTTATAGACATACGATCAAGTTGTGTATGGTGCATAAAGCTAATAACTCTTCTTCAAAGTGTGTGGTGGCCCACTATGCATCTTCTGAAGCTCTGACCCATTGCTGATTTTCTTCTTCCACCATCCACAGAGGATTTATATCTGGATCTTCATTACTTCATAGAATATTGGTTTGTTTGTCTGCTTTCCTTGCATTAAATTCCCCTGGAAACAGAATCTTCCCAAGCTTACTGTAGGCTGAAATATCCCTCTTTAGGAATGAGTCTTCATGGTCTAAGTCATGTTTTTATACAATTTTAAATTCTTGGGTGTAAAATAGCATGCCACTATGCTAAATATTTCTGTCATTTTTTATAGTTCTTATCCAAATATACTGTTTATTTTCATTTTGTTTTCCTATTCTGACATTTTTACCCCATGCTTCCTTTAGTAACACCATTATACCCTCATGTTCCTTGCCATTTTCTGCTGCTCTATTCCATATTGCTGCCTTTGTGTTGCCTTATTCTGGTGTCTTGCACCCATTGTGCTCATTTGTTTTTGTCAAAATGGTTATTTCTCTATCTTTGGCTATGGGTCCTAACCCAGGTACTCTTCTACAAGGATAAATTCTGCAGTTTCAACTTACCAACATAAGATGATTTTGGGCAGCCCATACTCCCTACTTATTTCAGTTTTGTTGAGCTGTGATATAGGCTTTCCTATTGCTTGATTATGTCCAGCTCCTCTCATTCCTTGCTGCCTTCACCTTCACCCATTCCTTAATTCTCTCTTCTAGTTGCAAAAAGATTAAGTCTTAATTGAGGTAATAGTTTGAGTCTTTCAACATGCCTCTTTCTTAATACTTTTGTGATATCCACAAAGTTGACCATTGTGACCCGGATATGTATATCCCTTCATTTCTCCTGCCACTTCTGATTCTACTTGCTTGTTTGATCTGACCTTTTCATTTTAACCAATCTGAAAGGAAATCCCTTGCTAGATGTTTTGTCTCCTCTCCTTCTCCATGGTTTTTCAGCCCTTAGATGATTATATTTGATAATTTATTGTGCCTTTCCTGTCCTTCTATCATTTGACTCTTTACTTGCTTCTTGATCAACTCCTCCTTTTTGCCTAATGGTTCTTTTACTACCTGTGTCCATGCCTTAGCCTCTTCCAGTTTGTTTGGTAGCTCATTTTCTTGCACTTCCAAGTTGTAGAGTACTTGCACTTCTTTTATTTGCAACAAATAGCATCGTTTGATTTTGGTCTTTTTCCCTTCTGCCATTCTGTAGTACCTATTGTACTGGTTTTACAAATATTCACTTCAATGGGACAATGCACAATTCATGCTAATGCTTGCCATTGCATAGATGTCTATTTTTCTAGAGCAAATCATGAATGGGCAGGTGGACCGTATAGTTTCTTGAGTATTAGTTCCGTTCTTAAATATACATGACTTTTTAATACCCCCCCTGGACCGAGTTACTTGTTTGCACTAAATAAATTGTAAACAACCTTGCCAAATCTGCCCTGAATTTCTTGTTTTGATGCCTCTACTATTTTGTCAAACGGTTGTCTTGCAAGGTGTTTATTGCTGGTAATTGATTTTCTGCTCTGTTTTGCTTGTTTTTGAATGAAGATTTGATGCATAAAAACTTAACCAACAATGCCAAAGATTTTCAAATGCAACTAAGATGAAATGCAGATATTTTTAGCGATTTTTCAATGCAATATATGACTGAAACTACTATAGACTTACAGCTACAGCATTATGTCATTTTGACAAACAGTTTGTAAGCAAATTCCCAACTCCAAAGTATTGCAAATATATTGTCCTTAAACTGATTACAATGAATGCCAATGATGTTCACACTAAAATTCTCAACGAGTGCGATTTACAAGAGATAATGACTAATTCGACTCAAGCTGCTAAATGATGCAAATTTGATATATTCAACATATGAGATGAAGTTACAGTCTGCTGTTATGACAGGGATTCTAACAATGCAAAAAGGACTCTAAAAATGTAAGGTTTACAATATGTAAAGAACCTGGAAAGGCGACTGAAGATAGACGACCCAGCAATGCAATAAACCAGTCGAATCTCCCTCAAAGATGTCTCTTTTGATGTCAAAAAGCAGTGAATATTATCCCTGATGCCTGGCGTCTCTCCTTCTGGCAAAACCGAATTTTTATAAGACTCCAAACATAGAAATCGACCCAGCTAATTGTGCAAGATGCTGTCCTGTATCTGAAACAGCAAATCATCCTTCACTATCAAAATTCGATTTGCAATAAAGCTGCCATCATGATCTCCAAAAATCGACTTGATGCCAAACTGAAACACTTTCTCCAATCTCTTCACAAAATCGAACTCAAGTGGCTGCCAAACTTCTTCAAAAAGTCTGCAACTATTTCCTCCAAAATCGAATATCTCCTTGCCACCAAAATTTGGTCAAAGACCATGAAATTTTGCTCAAACTGGAAGACTAAAGTATCTCCCACTCATCTCCAACTAGGGTTGATCTTCCACAACCGAAATCGGTACCCTAGAGTCTTCAAACCCTCGGGCAATGCAAACACTCAGCTCTTTACCAAACAGGTATGAAAGTAGAATAACTCAAGACATGGTGAAAGTGACTTGCATTGAGCTCCTTATAAAGAATTCTCATTCACCTCCAAGAAGCTTCTAGAAAATAATATTATTTTATTCCAAGTGACTTAAAGATATAATATTTATTTTAGTCACTTTATTAAATTAATTAAATATAAAGCTATCTTTGTTCAAAATAGAACTGGTAATTCTATTACTTGCTTGTATTAAGAAGAAGAGAAGATTACAATATATAGCAGTGATAAAGCACTGTAGGCATTTATGAATCTAGCTACTTCAGCTAACTACAACTGTAGACATTTAAGATGTCTACCAACCTCTACCTACTCACTACAAAAGACATTTAAGATGTCAACTAACTAATTACATTTAATATTGACCATTAACTATACAGAGATATATTATTCTAACACCCTCCCTTAATGGTCAATCTGTCAACAACACCAAGTTGCCCCTTGAATTTGACAAACTTATCCGAGCTCAGAGACTTGGTGAGAATATCTGCAGTTTGATCCGCTGTCGGAACATATTGCAGCTGAACTGATCCGTCTTCTACCAGCTTACGGATGTAGTGACAATGAAGCTCGACATGCTTGGTACATTCATGGAAGACTGGATTTTTGGCCAGTTTGAGCACCCCTTGATTATCAGTGTACAAGGGAGAAGGTCCTACTTGTGACATGTGCATGTTAGAAAGCATCTTGCGGAGCCAAATTGCCTCACATGCTGCCTTAACTGTTCCTCGATATTCAACTTTAGTCGAGGAAAGAGCCACTGCTTGCTGCTTCTTGCTGGTCCATGTTACAACACCTATACCCAAACTGAATACATACCCAAAAGTGGATTTTCTGTCATCCACTGAACCTGCCCAATCTGAGTCTGTGTAACCAATTAGCTTTGGATCCTTGCACCTGCCATACAAAATACCATAACTTGAAGTGTCCTTAACATATCGCAACACATGCTTCGTTGCAACCCAATGATCAGCTTTTGGAGCTATCATGAAACGAGAAATGTAGCTCACGACAAAACTGATGTCAGGTCTAGTGGCAATGAGGTAGATGAGACTGCCCACTAGTTGCCTGAATGTCATATCATCGATCGGAGGTGAATCAGAGCTGGCTGACAACTTCATCCCCTTCTCCATAGGTGTGGAGGCAGGTTTACAATCCTGCATCCGAAATTTGTCAAGCAGACTTCGAGCATATTTAGACTGAGAGATAAAAATACTATCGGTTGTTTGCCAAACCTCAATACCCAAACAATAATGGAGAAGCCCCCAATCTGTCATGTCAAAAGCCTGACACAAATCTTGTTTGATTGTTGCAATCAAATGTGCTGAACTACTAGTAATGATCAAGTCATCAACATAGACAACAAGAAAGAGAATATCATCACCAAAGTGTTTGACATACAAATTACTGTCAGAAGGGCTACGCTGAAAACCATGATCAACCAAGTACTGATCAATCTTGATGTACCATGCACGTGGAGCCTATTTCAATCCATAGAGTGCTTTGACCAGTCTACAAACTTGATGTTCTTTTCTGGCAACCTTGAAACCAGGAGGCTGCGTCATGTAGACTTCTTCCTGCAACTCACTATTGAGAAAGACACTTTTGACATCCATCTGATGAACCGCCCATCCAAACTGGGCGGCAATAGCGAGAAGAAGACGAATTGTGCTCATCTTGGTAGTAGGAGCAAAAGTCTCCTCATAGTTAATGCCCTCCCACTGTGTGAATCCTCGAGCTACCAACCTTGCCTTGTATTTATCCAGAGTACCATCTGCATGATACTTGACCTTATAAACCCATTTGCAGCTGAAGGTTTCTTCCCAGGAGGAAGATTAGAAAGAACCCAAGTGTGATTCTTCAGAAGACTATGATATTCTGTCTCCATAGCCTTTTCCCACTCTGGAATTCCTTTAGCCTCTGAATATGTCTGAGGCTCTTAGATGCTATGGATGTTGGCCATAAGAGCAAAATTGACTGTGTTTTGTTGCTTGCTCTTTCTGCGAGCTGATCTGCCCTCAATGAGTTCATCATCATGAAGATCTCTGATAGTCTTGAGCCACCACTTAGGCCGAGGAGTAGAAGTACCAACATCTGAAATAGGAGAAACAACATCTCCTGGGATTTCTGGAACAAAGTCATCCAGATGTGAGCCCTGAGGAAAAGCAGGTGGTGCTATATCATGACCGGTAGACTCCTCATCTTTAGAGTCAGAATGCTTTGAAGCCCTCCCATCAGGGGAACCAAGAAGAAGACGAACACCCTCATCAGAAACCTTCATAGGCTGATCCGCAGGACTGGTAGTAGGAAGAAATGGACCAATAGTCTCATCAATCACAACATCACAATTGAATATGAGACGATCTGTCTCCACATCAATAAACTTGTATGCCTTGTGATTGTCGCTGTAACTAGTAAACATAAGTTGCTGGCTCTTGGAGTCCAGCTTGGCACGCTTGGCTTCTGGAATCCAGACATGAGTTGTGGAACCAAAGACTTTCAGATGGCCCACCTTAGGCTTACATCCTGACCAGGCTTCTTCTGGAGTCATTTTCTTAATGGCCTGTGTAGGTGATCGATTCAGGAGGTAGACTATAGTATAAACTGCTTCAGCCCAGTATTTCTTAGGGACATTTCAATACTCCATCATAGAACGAGCCATTTCAGTAATGATGTGATTCCTATGTTCAACGACACCATTCTGCTGAGGGGTGTATAGTGTAGTGAGTTGGCGTTTAATGCCATGTGCAACACAAAAAGTAGAGAAGTCAGCTGAACAAAACTCCCCCCCATTATCTGACCTTAGAGTGACAATTTGAGAACTTGATTCCTTCTCAACTAAGGCCTTATACTATTGAAATGTACTGAACACATTTGATTTATGTTTCAAAAAATACACCCACATTTTTCTATTGAAATCATCAACAAATAATAAAAACTACCTAGATCCAGTAACATATGGAGTGTTCATTGGTCCACATACATTAGCATGAACCAATTGAAGTACCTTGGAGGCTCGCCAAGAATCACCATTCGAGAATGGTGTCCGATGCTGCTTCCCAGCTTGACAGGCTCCACAAACTCCATGGTTTTGAGTTTGGATCTTAGGTAGACCAACAACCAAACCCTCTTGAGACAATTGAGAGAGATAGTACACATTCAAGTGCCCATAACGCTGATGCCAAAGTTTGTTGATGAAAGTACTCCTGGCAGCCAGAGCATGCTCCTGAGAATCACTAGAATCAACAAGTCTATACAGACCATGATCCTCAAGTCCCATAGCGATTGTAGTACAAGTCTCCCGATCAACAATGCTGTAGGTGGACGAATTGAAAAGAACATCCAACTGGGGAGAATGCCTCATGATCTGGTTGACGGAGAGAAGATTATGTTCCATGCTTGGAACATAGTAGACATCAAGAAAGATTAAATTTCTTCCTCCTGAGTGAATTTGGACAGTGCCCTTACCAACAACTGTGTACTCTTCGCCTCCTCCAAGAATGATAGAATCAGAGAATGGTTCGAATTTTGTGAACCAATCCCGACGATGAGTAAAATGCCATGAAGCCTCGGAATCAATATACTAGGCAGAAGATTGTATTGGATCTGCTGTTCTCTTGGCCATAAAAGCATAGAATGTAGATTCTTTCTGCTCAGAGTGCTCTGCGACATTTGCCTTTTGTTGAGACCCTCCCTGCTTCTTTTGTTCAGAAGCCAATCGAACTCGACAGTCAGCCTTCATGTGACCATATTTATGACAATAATTGCATTGAACGTTCTTCTTCTTCTTGCTGTTCTGAGAAGAACCAGAGCCTTTCGGTTGAGAAGTTTGAGCCTTCCCTTTGTTTTTAGCAGAAGATTTGGCAGAGAACGCTTGCTCTGTGGAGGTGGAACTGGTACTGCTTCCAAACTACCGTCTCCAACGATCTTGTTGTAGAAGCTTGTTACACAAGTCTGGAAACTTCAAATCAACATTTGTTGAAGTAATATTGAGCATTTCAATGAAATGCTCATAAGATTTTGGCAAACTCTTCAAAGTAATGACGACCATGTCCTCTTCCTCCATTGTTCGACCAATCACCTCCAACTGATCATGAATGTCCTTAATCTTTGTTAGATGTTCCTGTAAGGACATTTTCTCATCCATAATGATGGAAAAAAGCATGATCTTGAGAAAGAACGCTCTGCTCTTGTTGGAGGTTTTATGAAGGGCCTTCAAATGATCCCAGATTTCCGTAGTTTTGCTAGACGGTACTTGAGGTAGTTGCTCATCTGTGATTGAGAGTTTGATGAGCATGATAGCTTCCCGATTGCGTTCATCCCATTTGTCTTGGTCCTTTCTAGCTACAGTGGGACGAGTTGAGTTCCCCAAAACGACCTGATCGAGGCAACGATATTCAAAGTTCATAAACATGTGTTGCTTCCAGGTGTTGTAATTCTTCCCATTGAACTTCTGGCTGCTTTTGAGCATTATATTTATTAGAGATGCCATCACATACCCTAAAGTTAAACTGGTTTTGCAGGACAAATTTCAAGGCAGAAATCGAAACCCTAGCACGGATTTTGAGGTATAAAACCAATGCAGAGTTTTTAAGACAATACTCAAAAAATTTGAAGGATACCCAAAAAATTTCGATAACACCCAGTTGCACAAATTTCGAGGTACCCAGAAAAATCCAAATACAACCCAATTGAGATCTCGAAAAATCCACCAAGAATTTGTGATTAGAATAATATTTCGGCTTGAAACTGAAGGTAAAAACCCTGGCCAATTTCACAGAGACCCTAGGCAGCCATGAAAATTCAGAAGTTGTAGAGAATTCAAGAATTCGCGCCTAGCAGGAACAACAAAGCAAGGGCATAGATTGCGTCCACAATGAAGACAAGAATGCGGCCCAAAAAAGTCAAAAATCGTGCCCAAAAACGTCTGAAAAACGCGGCTTTATAGGAGCAAAAGCGCGTGTGGAAAGGGGTTGGAAAAACTCAAAGGAAACCCGTCCAAATCCTGCACAAAATCTCTGAGAAACGCGTCCAACAAAGGGTTCACAAAATATGTGCCCAAGAAGAGCCGAAATCGTGGCTAAAACAGGTGAAAACATGCGCTTAGAGAAGTCTGAAAGTCGTGCTCAGAATAAACACGCACCCAGGAGCAAAAGAGACCACGAAAAAATCTGCGGGCCTAGGGCACAAGTCTACACAAAAAAAAAAAATACCTGCGATTTTTGCCTTTAATAGGAGCACGAAAATTTTAAACACAAAGCCACGATTTTTTCTTTTGCACAAAAGCCCTCAATTTTCAGAATACAAAGAGCCACGAAAATTCAATCTTCAAGAGCTTTTAAAAAATTTCTTTCAAAAATTTTTAGAAGATTAATTTTTGGTCACCTGGGCTTTGATACCATGTTCAGAAAAGAACCAGTAATTCTATTACTTGCTTGCATTAAGAAGAAGAGAAGATTACAATATATAGCAGTGACAAAGCACTGTAGGCATTTATGAATCTAGCTACTTCAGCTAACTACAATTGTAGACATTTAAGATATCTACCAACCTCTAGCTACTCACTACAAAAGACATTTAAGATGTCGACTAACTAATTACATTTAATATTGACCATTAACTATATAGAGATATATTATTCTAGCAATCTTATGATGTCAATTAATTGAGATAACTTTACAAATAATTAATTTAATATTTATTCCCTTATTTCTCCTATTTAGCCTTCGGGAATAAATAAGGCTAAATACATCGCAGGCGTGGCTAATGTGAAGGGGACATTACATAAATATGGACTGGTTCAAGGTATGCAAGCCTCTTTAGTAGATACAGGTCCTCCATGTATGGAAACCCCACTACAGGGCATAGGTCCTACAGGTAAGGAAAAATGTTATAATCTTTAGAAAGCTTAAGTCTCATACATATCAAGTACAGCTTTTAATTAACCTATTTTTTGTGGCCATGATATCACAATGGCCTTAGAGGTTATTATATGGACTTAAATGTTTCTCAGGAAATAAGTACACATGAAATAATTACAGATATATCATATAAGGCATCTTCAACAAATTTTTCATTGAATACAGATACTCTTAAGACATTCTGAATGTGCTACTATTATTGATGTGTAACGTAAATCTTAAAGCATTCTAAGCCCTTTAATTGGTTTTTCTTCAGTACTTGTATTAAATGATGTTCTTATTATGTCAGAGCTTGTCCTGGATATTGCAGTATAGATATGAATATTTCCCTTTCCTACTGGAATCAGTTCGACAGGTATTTGTATCTGTATTTGAGAGAATTCTGATGTCGTTACAGATGCGAATGGGTCATATCTGATTACTCATGTTAGACTTATTGACTCTTAAAAGTTACCTTCTTGTACCTCGAAGTTTTGATACAGGAGACCTTTTACATAAATTCTAACTGATTCATAATTTCATTAGCATTATTTCTCTCTGAGATGTTACTTTTTTCATAATATCTGCTACAATATTTGGACCTATTTTTTCTCTTTATTCCAAAATATCAGGTATTCTGAAATGGATATTTGGTCTTGATGTTGATTAATTTTGCCTTTCATTCAGGTTGCAAGTGCTAATAAATAGTTCGATTGCCACGGCATTAGCATTAGGAGTTGCATATTTAACAGGCTGGAATGATATCTGTTTGGACTCTGAAAAGGCATCTTTGGTGACTGGTCTTATTGGAGGTATTCTTGGGCACTATGCATGCTGTAATGGTGACACCTGGTCTTCAGAAATTGGTGTTCTTAGTAGCAGTCAACCTCGGCTAATTACTACCTTCAAGGTATGCTCATAGTCTGTGCTGTAAATAGTTGAAGTTGAAATGGTTAATTTTGATTTTCAGATGAAGATGATATTTTAGAGTGTTAGATATCTGTGTTAGGTCCAGGAGGGGCAGAATAGAATATTTTATTCCTGCATATAAATTGTACATTTCAAAGGACAGTTTACATTCAAATTTATAGGCAGGGAAAGCAGTTTATCTGCCATAACCATCTAAACTGAAAATAAATTACAAATGTGCTAACCCTTAATGATTAACACATTAACATCCCCCCCTTAATCTGAAAGGGTTACTATGAAACAAAGCTGTATTTTGAACTGCTCAAACTTCTCTTGGCCAAGCACTCTGATGAAAATATCTGAAATTTGTTTGAACAAAGCTTGCTACCTTGACAAGGTTCAAATTTTGATACCGAGCCTGTTGCTTTGACAGGTCTCAAATTTTGATAATGAGCTGTTTGCTTTGATAGTTCTCAACTTTGGACTTGTTTTGTCTAATCTGCATTTTCCAATAATGACTGCAGTGATTCTCTTTGCAATGCTATAATTTGAAAAAAATGACCAAGCTTTAGTGGCTGATATGAGTAGTCACCAAGTATCAATCTAGGACAACTTTGCATTATCACTGAAAGTAATATTTGAAATAACACGCATTAGGTGAAATCATTACAATATGGAGGAACATATACACATCAATTGTCCACCAATAATATTTACAATCAACATGTTACCAAACATAACCAAATGCACTGCAACATCAAGTGTGATCATCACGCCAAACACAAGGTGACAACAATCTCTGAAGTCACCACTTGAATTTGCTACACACAAGATTACCCCCTTGGCAGATGAAAGAGTAAAGTACCAACAAGGTCTCCTGATGCAGAGCAAAAGCTGTTGCAAACTCAAGGAGTTCTCAAAGGCAATGAAAATGTGGTTTGACAACAGTAAACACAAGATCCTTGGTCTTTCAATGGTAATACCAATTTATACCCTGCAACTTATTAAAAAAAAACTTGGTTCTTTAGACACAAACCCACAAAAAGAATCCAAACCCACCTATCTTTTACACACAATTAGGCCTTAAAGCTCTTAAACACAATCCAGATATTCCCTTCAAATTGTTCTTGACAGTGGTTAAACCCAAAACAAAGCAATTCAAATAAACCCTCAAAAAGAAGTCCTAAGGGTTGCACAGTCAAAAACAGCAAAGAATAGGACTGTCCTCAATAACTCACGCCAACCAATGAATCAGCACCCCTCCTTTTGTGATAACATGCATATAGGCCTACAGAAAATTAGTTCCAAATTTCAGAATTTTTCACCATTGAAAATGTCTTGAGGTTGCAAACCCTAATTTTGACTTCTGGGTCATCAAAACTCTGGGCGCCCCTGGCCAGCAGGGGTGCTTTTGCTCATCAGACTTAGAAAATTTTCAATGATTTTCACCATTTCAAACTTGATTTTTACTCCCTTCAGTCTGCATTTCCCGGCACTTGACAAATTTCCTGAGCTAGCTGACAGGTCCACTGCAAAGCTGGAGCAAAACTGAACATGATCTCTTAGAGGTCATAGACCCTAAAAACTGCATTTGGCATGTTAAAATCTTGGGTGCCCCTAGCCAGCAGGTGCTCCTTTATTGCCAGACTTAGCCATTTTTACAATTTTCTAATTTTGTCCTTAATGCTCTGTTCTTTGTTCAATCTGCAACTGACAATTCTTCTGATCAGGCTGAGATATGCAATGGAAGGCTTGAAGAATTCCGAAGAGGATGAATATTTTAGCAAACCCTAGCAACTGCATTTGAGGGCTCAAAACCCTAGGCGCCCCTAGCCAGTAGGGATGCTTTTGTGCTCTGAACTCACAATTTGACTATGACTAAATCCTTTTATTTGACTCCTAATTCTGGTTGTTTGGCAGCTCCGATTAATCTACTGATAGACTCGTTGCAAAGCCTGATTAAGTCTGAGACAAACATCTTAGATGTCATTTGCTCAAAAAGAAACATTTGTTGCCTCAAAAGTTTGGGCGCCCCTGGCTAGCATGGGCTCTTTTATCCATTAGAGTCTGTTAAATTTTGACTAACTTCATTTCCTCCGTTCTTCGTTTGATCTTCAAATTCAGGCGTTAGATAGATCTTTTGGACTGGTTGGCAGATTCATCGCGAAGCTGGAAGAATTCTAGAGAAGACTTCTTGGAAGTGACAAACCCAAAAAGTCGATCTGAGTCTTTGAAACCTTGGGCGCCCCTGGCTTTTATGCTCCAGAGTTAGAAATATTTTGATGATTTTCACCTCTTCGAAAATCCCCTCCGTCGCGAAGTATCTTTCGTCATAGAATCTTCTGTGATGTGGTTTAGGCTTAGATTTCGACACTTGGTATCTGGCCATCTGCCATTGTTGATCTTGAAGGTCCTAACTTTTCTCCTGAAAAAGTGAAGTAGACCCACCAGAGCAAAACTGACTTTTTCTTGATTCTGACTTTACCAATGTGATCGTGAGGTGAAATAAGCCAATCAAAATTATTTTCAGTCAATTCTGGAAAGATCCTTAGGGTTTTTCCTAAAAACAGGGGCCTGGAACCCTAATTTTCAAAATTTGCCAATATCCTCTGGACAGTAAACCCACAAAAATCCCATGCTTCTTTTGACCTAAAACTGACTTTTGATGACAATTTAGACCATTTAAATCAAAATGCCTTATTGAAGCAAATTTTTTATTTGGGTACAACACATTTGATGCACATTGTTGTTGATGGTGCCACAATCATTGGCTTGGATAGCTGCATGCTCTACAAGGTAGTGGGTATTTTCTGCATAGAGAGTGGATGTGATGGCTATATGCTGAAGGATGGCTAATTAAAAGACTCTGAATCAATAACATGGATGGAGTTGGGTGACATTCTTTTGGATACCAAGGGGGTTTTTTTTGGCATCATTTACATCCATATCAAGAAGGCTCTAAGATGATGCCAATACCATCATCATCTAACCAATTGGATGCTGGACAACAATCTCATTTGAACAATCTTATTGTGAGCAGCATTGTAGCATAGAAATAGACTATTCACAACCAAATAAGACTATAAATAAAGAAATAATGCACATATTTCAATATTTGAAATAATATGGTACTTTATTCATGGTACTAATGTTACAAGACTCACTAGGACTTGCCTAGACTCAACAAGTCTTGAGGACTCATGATTTGGCTATCTGATGGGCCTTGATGGTTAGACTCAGCCAGGTGTATGAAAACCAAGAAAAAAAGCATAAAAAATTGAAAATGCTTAAAACATAAAACCATGAAGTCAAGCATTTTATGAAGGGTTTGGAGCACTTTTGGAGGATGGTTTAATGTGAAAACTATGAAAAATGGCATGGTCCATTATGGTTTGTGTGGTCTCAAAGGCTTTAATTTGGGCTTGGGGGTGGGGGCTTTACCCCTCAATGTTGCCTTGTATTGCAACAAGGATCTCACCTAGGGCACTAGCCATGGACCTTCTGAGGGGCATTGACTCTTGATGCCATTGGGGGTTTTGCCCCTAGACCTCCACAAGGGGTGCTGCCCCTTGACCCCATTGTGTGTGTTATTTCCAAATCTCTACTCTAGTTTTAAAAAACAAAAAAATGAAAATCTTTTTGGGCCATGTTGAAAGGAAGAACAACATTTTTTTTATTTTTTCAACTTTTCCCAATTAAATTCATAGTAATTAAATTATATTTATACTTCTAGTCTGCCAAGTCAAACTTTTTCCTAAGTAATGCTTCTAAGGCTGTAGCAACATACTTGTTTGAGATACAAGCACATGACTCCACATAGAGCTAGTAATGTTGGGTTGAGGGATACGAGTTCCTTCCTACCATAGTTCATGACTCCATATTGTGATTTTTATTTTTGATGCCATGGATATTATAATTTGCGAGTTTTGTGCACCTTGAACACTTGACAATATTTATATATCTAAAAATGTTGCTTCCTTAAGCTCAAGTCTGCTTTTATACTAATGTGATCTAAGTCACCAGGTTCGAATTTGAATTCGAGTTCGACAACATTGAAATTCGGATGAAGTTCGACAAGGAAAAAAATCGAAAAGTATAAAATTCGGATTAAATTCGCCATATGTAATTTTTTTATTTTTTATTTTTTATAATAAATATAAGTAATATATCCATACAATTGTCTAAATGTTTTAACATTGATAAATAGATTTGATTCATTACAAAAAGATGGCTTAGTATAAACCCACATTTTATAGAAAAAAACTAAGTTGTGAATCGCGTACAAGGACGGGTAGACTACATGGGTACGGAATTAGCACGTGAGCTCTGGAATCGCGTGGATACAAAATGATGGAAGGCAAAGCCATTTCAGAAGGAACAAACCCAATTCCAGAGCGTATCCACAGGGTTTTTGACTTTGAATTCCGATTCCAGTAACCTAAACGCGTTTTTTAAAAAGCATTTTTTAATGGAAAAAAACTTTGCATTTTCCGTACCGCCGAATATGGCGAACATCAACGAATTTAAACCCTAAACTTGAAATTCGCCTAAATTCAAACTTCAAGCTTCATATTCGGCGAATACGGTGACATAGAATGTGATTGATGTATACTTGTGAATGTGACCAAAGTGGGTTCTATTTGATTAGCTTATTGTGTTTTTAAAATTTATTTATTGAAGGGTGCATCTTACAAATTTTAAATCCTTAGAAAACTCTATATTTCATGGTTTTTTCAACTTTTCCCAATTAAATTCATAGTAATTAAATTATATTTATACTTCTAGCTGGCTAAGTCAAACTGTATCCTAAGTGACGCTCATAAGGTTGTAGCAGCATTTGTAGGCCTGTCTAAGAAAGAAGCACATGACTCCATATAGAGCTAGTATTGTTGGGTTGAGGGATACAAGCTCCTTTCGACCATAGTTTATGACTCGATATTGTGATTTTTGTTTTTGATGCCATGGATATTATAATCCATGAGTTTTGTACACCTTAAATACCTGGCAATATTTATATATCTAAAAATGTTGTCTCCTTCAACTTAAATTTGCTTTTATACTCATATGATTGATGTATACTTGTGTATGTGATCAAAGTAGCTTCTATTTGATTAGTTTATTGTGTCTTTAATGTTTATTTATTAAAGGGTGCATGATACAAATTTTAAATCCTTAAAAATCTCTATATTTCATGGTTTTTTCAGTTTGCCGAGTCTAGGCATTGAGTTTGAGTTGGGGTCAAAAATCAGCTTGTCAAGTTTACAGCGAGTCTAAGTCCGAGTCTTGTAACTATGATTCATACATAGCATGTTCAATATATTCTCCAACAGAAGACAACTATCACAATTGGGGAGAATGTGATAGAGATTCCCATTTATTTGTTCAAACATAGCATTTATAGAGAGGCTCTTTAAAGGCATGTTAGTTTGACTGTTTGACAACCACCACTTGTATGGGACATATTTAGTAGTCTAAATTTTCAACCATAATTAATACAAAAGTTAATTTCAAGTCATACAAGCACACATACTTTAATTGTAATACACATATATTAAGTTCATTGTCTTACTCAAGTACAATAAACGAGATTAGGTTAAGTATGCCAAGTACATGGAAAGAGATTATTTGTGCTATGATAAAATTGATGCCTATATCTTCCCTTCCCATAAGACTTGTTGGCATCACTGTCATAACTCAATTGGTTGGGGTTGTGTGCATCTACCATATCTTTAGGAGCCACCAAAGTTGTAATCATCACTATAGAGTGCTGTGATGACTGTCCAACCCTTAGTATTGCAGATGTGGATGCAGTTGATTGTGGAGAATCATCTGGCCACATCAATTTTTGAAGTTTCTATAGTCGGTGTACAATGCCTATAATTATGTTTTGATAAAATTGGTTATCTGACTAGGTATTAATTGGTTGTCAGCTTCGGGTAGTTATAAGTGTTGGTTGGTTGATGGTTGTGTTCTTCTTGGCAACCGTTGGGTCCTTTAAATACATTGTGTATTGTCAAGGAGAGTAGTATGATCTAGTCGGATTGACTTTGATCCTTGGTTGACCATCTCTAGTCTTCTTCAGTAATAATTTCATGTGTGAATAAAGATATATTTTACGCATGTATCCAGCTGGTATGCATTGTCATCTCTTATTAATTCATGTATTCAATTTATCAAATAGAGCAATAAACAGTTTCCTGATCTTTGTCAACTGCTTGGCTACTTTGAGAGTAGCATCACCCCATTCCTTCTTTTTTCTCAATGTTGCTTTGGTAATCTCATGTGCTAGTTTCTCTTTACCTAAAAATGCCTCAATTTGCTCATGTGCTACCCTTCATCAAAAGGTGCCTAAGTCTGCTCATGTTCAGATTTTCCCATCTCTACTTTCTGATTGAGCTGTTTTAATGCTTTGTTTTACCTTTTATGTCTATCATAAGATGATCATTGGTGTGCTTCAACTTCTTTGCAGCAATGTCATGGGTGGTCCACCAGTCCTCAAATTTATTACTTGTCTCCCTCCAGTACTTGACTTCACTCTTTCAGGGGATGGTTTCTTTATCCAACTTTTGAATCATCTTTTCCAACTACTGATTTTTATTTTCCAGGTCTGATTTCTCCACTAGTGGTTTATCCAACTGTTGTTCTTGTTGTGTAGGTAACAATGTCGGCTTCTTGTGTCTAGAAAGCTTAAATGTTCCAATGTTATTTGGATAGGCCCATAAAGAGTAGACATCCCAACTCGAGAGACCCAGGCTCATAAGGAGTAGAGATCCCTACTTGAGAGACACATCCTGCTAGAATATGTAGGGCGATAACATTGTTTCAAACCCTGACATCGTAATCCTTCTGGAAATATTGCTTGCATCCCTCAAGAAAAATTGGAGCTGTTATTAATTCCTCATCTTAGACCTGTCCTTTCATGCAAATATGTTTGCTTGCTTCATGTTCATATTTTCCTTATTAACTTCTTTGATCAGTTCTTCCATGTAAATATGTCTGCATTCTTCATGTTCACAGTGGCATCTACAAACAATGTTTCCATCCTCTTAATTCAAATCACTTCTATAAACCCCCATTGGGATTACCCTTTGATAATTTGGGACAACTACCCAATGCTCCTTATTGCAAGTGTCCGATCGGGAAGCGTAGTTGAAATATCCCTAATGGGATCTGCCCTAAAATTCTGATTTATGCCCTAGATTTCTGATTTATATTTCTGCACTTTTCTGATTTAGTTTTCTGCTCAAACCCTAGGACTGAATTTTGATTTTTTATTTTTTCAGAATAATAAACACTTATAGGCATCCAATAAACATATACCAAACATCCATAAAACTATGCCAAACATGTAGATAACATCAATTATGATAGCAACCATGAAAATCAACCATCCCAATGCTTAACATAGGTCCAATAAATCTGATTTCAGATTAAAGAAGTCTGTTGCTACAAAATTGGATAATCTGTACTGATTTTACAATGAATTTATGGGCTCAAACATGCTAAATATATGCCCAGATTTCTGCTCTACAAATCAGATCTAAATCTATGATTGTACATACTAAATATATGCAAAATAGTTTTCAAATGTCAAACCCTAGATGGGCGAATTCCTCCTTGGCAAGTGCTTAGGTTTTGCTGTTCCAAATATGCAAAATTGCCAAACATTATAGCAATACCTCCATACCTTGTGTCATAGTTCAACTCCACCTCCAAAGTAAGCCCAACAAATGCAAGTGTCTCCATGGCATGCATCACAAATCTCTGAAACAGAGCAACTACATACTCTACCAAAGAGTCATCAACATGATGAGACTCATCACAAGCAAACTCTTCAAATGCTCCATGAATGATCAAAAACCAAACCAAATCTGCATTACCCATATCTCCATCTACATATGAAGGCATAATACTAGTGGCTGATCCACAAAGTGTATTTTCCATAATGCCATCCAAGTCTATAATGCAAGCCTTCAAATGGCTCTCCAAAAGAGGTGACACCAAATCCTCATAAAGCAAGCTATGTGAACAAACAAGGAATTCTGAATCATACCTCAAACCTGATTGCTCCGCTTCCTTGGCCACCATACAAGGTTCATTCCTCATATGCCACATACTTCAAATCTTCTTTGCCTCTCTCATGACATGCTTTACTAGCTTGGTCCTCTTGTGTCTTGGACACACAAATAAGACCTCATTATTGTCTCCCAAATGAGTGCCAACAATAGAAGAAGTCTTCTTACTATCATCCTCATGATTAGGAGCAGCCAACTCAAGATTATGTAAAACCCAAAGACTGCTGTTCCAAATCAGAAAATCGAAACAATTATCATACCTTTCCATAGTATCTTCATTCGAATTTGCATCCCAGATGCGTGTCTTAAGTCCTGAAAGTAGGGCAGCCAACATCTTTGCTCACCTAGCTCTTTGCAACCACCCATCACACATGTCTTGTGTCTTCTTCACATCTTCCATATTATGGCATGCAAAATCAGAACCTTTGTGCCTTGAATCCACAATACATTCCTTGTATTTGACACTCACATCTTGAGTGCTAACATTGGGAGATCACTTAACACCATTCCCCTCATGTGACATAGCTGCTTTCTCATGGTTATACACAAAAATATGACTACGGTCATAAAATAGAAAATCAAAACTTTCATCATACCTCTTTGTAGTGCCTTCGATCATCTCAAACTTCTCCTTCCTCATCGTTGCATGTTCTCCAACAAGTGCCGGTCCAACATGAGTTTCTCCATGAAAATCATAAGCCTTAACGCTGATCCCCTTGGCTGTCATAACATGATAATTTGAAGATAAGGGACTGCTGCCATACATCAGAAAATCATTCCTTACCTCATGCTTTAGTGTGATGTCTTCCTCAATCTCAATCAACTCTCCTTCCATGAATGGGTGCTCATTTATTAGTGCAGGTCCGAGGGATGTCTTCAATGGAAAATCTAGTGTGTCATGTGCCATAATTTCTGTCCTATGGCTGCAAGCTAAATTTTCATGTGTATAGATCTCTTTTATCTTCGTGACTTCCTCATGGGATCCTCTATGTCCTTCCTCCATATCTCCACCCTTTTTCAGCTTCCAACAAAGCTTATCCTCATGATCTTTTGATTCTTGGAGAGCCCTTTGAGTGCCCCTCAAAGAATCCACTGCACCCTCAAGCTCAAGGGTGAGCTGGTCCACCTTGTTGTGACCTTTTTCACACATCGCCCCATTGCAAATGGGGACCCCCTAATTTTGGCTTTGCTTCTGGTTCGTTTTGTTGTTGTCTCTCTTTTCTACTATCCGTCTTTCTAGGATGTGCCCACTATTGAACCTTAACGTGAAATTTGGCCAAGTCTAAGAATTAGGGTTTCCATCCTCCTTGCCAATTTGAGGTCAAATGAGGTGAATAAATTGAAAATAAAGATTAACACTATGGTCAGTGTGCTTCCAGTAGGCTTCCACTGAAATTTCATCAGATTCCGGCTGCTTACTATTTTTAGTAAGTGTGAAATTTGGAACATTTTTCTTGACACTTTCGGAATTCTGACAGTCACATTGCATTAACACATCAAGCTACTCTCTGGCAAAATTTGAGCTGAAATGGGCAACTTTCTATTTTTAACAGTCCAGCTTCCGGAGCAAATTTCAGGGCTTATATGCAGAGATTTCTGATGCATGTCTGAGGATTCCTTCTGGGTTTTCTGACACCTTTGCGATGGTGTGACATGCAAAGCGAGATAACGACTTTCAGAATTCAGTCTTCCGAGGCTATTTTTAGGGTTTGCATGTCAGGGTTTTCTTTGCATGTCGGCATATTCTTTGTGGGTTTTTCGAGAGCTTCGCAGTGATGTGACATGCAAATGGAGATGGTCACTCATTTAGGAACTTGCTATTTTTAGTAGGTGCATCCCGACAGCCGTTTCCCAGCACTTCAGAATAACGAGCTGATCGCGATGCAACAAAAACGAGAACAAACAGAGGTCGTTTGATATACATGCAAGATGAATTAGGGTTTCCAACTTCGGGACCCAAAAGGAGGGGTAAGAAGTCAGAATTTTCAAAAACCGGTGTATACCACCGCGATCAGCATCTTTCAAGCTATCCGCTAGTAAAATTTGAAGGCAAACAGAGCACTTACTATTTATAGTAAGTCACTTCAGAAACTGGCTAAAAATAGTAAATCAGCCGCATGCGCCAGTGTCAACAGGCAGGTCATGTGGTGAGGAGCGCGTTATTCGAATTTCAAGTCAAACGGAGTTGTGGAAGTCTCAAAAACAAGCAGCTACTATAAATAGCAAGCCACCTCCAAAAACATGCTATAAATAGCAGGTCATCACGAAATCTCAGTGTAAGCAGGTCAAGCAGGTGATGAAGACCCCGTGGCGTGAATTTCAAGTCAAATGGAGTTGCAGAGGATGGAAAATCAGACACTTGCTATTTTTAGCAGGTTGGCACAGAGGAATTAGGGTTTCTTAAATTCAAGGGCGAAACACGAAAGTCAGGCAGATGCGACATCCAGCCACGATCACCACATTTCTGGCATTCAACAGATGAAATTTGAAGACATTCTGAATAATTGCTATTTTTAGCAAGTTGCTAAAAATAGCAGGTGTAGGCTGGCATTAGGCCCTGACAGCTCAATCGCGTCTCTAGGTTCAGAACAAAGCAAAATCCAGCCTTTTTGGAGCTTGAAATTAGTTTGAAGTGCAAAGTTGACAAACTTTCTAAAAATAGCAAATTAGGGTTAGCATGAACGAGTTGCCCTAAATCAGGCAAAGAGCATAAAATTCACTGAAATTGATAAATTTTCAAGTCCAGCCAGTGAAGAATGCCTTTAAAAGCTGAAGGTTGGTGGAAATTCTCTAAGCACTTGAAAATGGAAGCTCAAGCTATGATTTGCGCCCAACTTTGGAGGAGACTTCAAAATGTTCTAAGTGTCGAAAATTGGAAGTAGGGGGTCCAAAATGCGCCCAAGGCTATGAAAGAGGTGATTGAAGTTTGTCTAAGGCAGGGAAACTAGAAGTAGACATGTGAAAATGCGCCTCGATCTTAAGGAGCTGGTGGTAAAATATTCTAAGTACTTTAAGCTTGAAGCCCACACCTCCAAATGCGCCCTTACTTCAAGGATAAGCTAAAATTTTTCTAAGTGCTGCAAATTGAAACCTCACACCTCCAAATGCGCCCCTCATGGAAATATCAACTGGAGAAATCTTCTAAGGCATGGAAATTAAAAGCTCAGGGTATGATTTGCGCCCAAGCAAGGAATGAAGGCAAGAAAAGTTTCTAAGTGTTCAAAACTCAAAGTGCACACCTTGAAATGCGCCCTTGAGGGAGAAGATGATAGAAAAATCTTCTAAGTACTTAAAGTTTGAAGTTCAAGGGGTCATATGCGCCCAGGGTCAAAGAGGAAGCTTGGAAATTGACTAAGGCATGGAAATTTGAAGTTGCCCCACTCAAATGCGCCTTGAGGGAAGAGACTTGGAGAAATATTCTAAGTATTAGAAATTTGAAGTAACCCACTCTAAATGCGCCCCTCATGGAAATAAACTGAGAAAATTTTACTAAGTGTCGAAATTTGATGCTCCACCCTCCATATGCGCCTGGAAAGAGAAGAGGAATTTAAAAAAATATTCTAAGTCATTTGAAATGAAAGTAGGTCCCTCCAAGTGCGCCTTGCTTTGGAGGCTGAAAATGTTTTAAAATGGAAGCACTGCACACCATATGTGCCCATACAAAGAGGAAGGGCCAAAGCAAAAGACAAGGCGTTGAATCCATGCAGAGGAGGAAATAGACAAGTGGCATTGAATGTGCCAAATGAAGACAAAAGAGCTTCCAACGCCTTGGGAATGGGTCCATTTTAGCATGTATGCGTCCAAAGAGGTTGGAAGAAGAATGTGCGCCCATGCTGCAAGGAGGTCAAAAGGTCAAGGACGTTTCATTCTTCACTTCAAGCAAATGCGCCCTCAAGATAATAGCATGTTAAGAAATTTCCTAAGGCAAATGTTTTATCCTCCTCTAAGTGTCATATGCGCCCATGTTAGAGGTCAAAAGTCACAAGTTGGGCGTTGAAATTACTTAATCCCCCTCACCTATTGAAATTCGCCTATCTTGAAGGGTGCTTATAGATGAATATTACTAATGCATTGAGGGCAAAGATGGTAAAATAAAGTGACTTAGGCGTTGAAAGTGGAATATTCCCCATGAAGTATCAAATGCGCCCAAGACATAAGGTGGTGAGATAAAGTTGATAAGTGAATGATATGTTAGGCGAAAAATAAAACATGTTGGGCATGATACGTGCTTTCAAGACAAATTTTTTCAAGTGAATCGAAATTTTCCTCACCACAGGCAGAAGGATTTGAAGATGATTTTAAAATATTTTCTAAGGCACAAAATGTTCTTCCTTAGGAAAAATGCCTAAGTCCAATAGAGGATGATGAATTTTTTTCCTTGAGACACAAACAAAATTGCCAGTGAAAAGGTTGAAGGATACTAGCTGCACAGGTTGATAAAAATTTCCAGTCAAAGCAACGAAGCACTCATAGAGATGAAGACATAGAACAACTTTGTTAAAAATTATTTTTTTCAAGGTGCAAAATTCAAGAAAATTAAATGAACCCCTTCGTTTGGAGACACATGAATTCGATGCTTTCTGGGGGAAATTTTCTTCTGGGTATTGGACGTCTGCGATGAGGAATGGATTTTAAAGCCTTTCACACTTTGCTGAAGCTTTCAGGATAAAGATTTTGATGGGCACCGAATTGATGAGTTTTCCTAAGGGAAAATTTGAAAATTTTCTAAGGAAAAGTGAAGAAAATGTGTTTTCAAGGTAAAATACTCCAGACAATGAATTTGAAAGGAACTGCCTAGGTGAATTTGCTCAAGTTCTTCGTGAAGATAATTTTCTTGAGCCAGAGATGAACGAGATCAAAATTGCGAACACCTCAGCTGGAAAAGTAAAGGGGATACAATTGAAGTCAAGATGTTGGAAAATCATGAAGAAAGCAAAGTTGGCTAGAAGAAGACGATGAACCCTCGGGAGTTCAAGCGTGAAGATCAGGTAAGTAAAGTGAATTTATATTATGAAGTATTCTAATACCCTTCTCCTTGCTTATTTTGCAGGAGGAACGTCGAGACCAAGCGGTGATAACCTAAAGTGATGAAGAGAGTAATCCAAGATGACATTTCGCAAGAAAATGGCTAAGTGTTGAGACTTAGTGACAGAGAAGAAATGTTTTCAAAACTCTAGCTGAAAAAAAGAAAAGAATGGAAGCTCGAGCAAAGTTGAAGAACAACGTCAAGAAGAAAATCAAGCGCAGTGTGAACGCGTCTACAAGCTGGAATCTTCTAGAAGGATGGTGGCCATTAATTGCTCATTTATTGCTCCACTCTCCATTATGGCGGTTTTTAGGGCGAATCTTGTTTAGGGCTGAGGTGGCACAATCTGGGCCATCCAGCCGATTGTAATCTGAGCCGTTCGTTGGACTTGGCCAGCTATATAAAGGGGGAGTCCCCCTCATTTGTACCTTCAGTAGAGCTTAGAATGAGACAGTAAAATTAGAGTAGAAGTTAGAATAGAGACAAATTAGAAGTAGCTTAGTATAGATTGATAGAGTAGTTGAAGAAGGAAAGTTTTCCTTAAAACTTTGTAAGAAATTGTTGTACTCTCCCAATAAAAGAATTTTCATTGATGATGAATTTCGTCTTTTGTTGTGAGTAGCTAGCAAGGTTTCTTCGTCCTTCTGATTGAGTAGTGACTTAAAGTAGAATAAGTTTCATTTCATGCAAGCAGTAGATAGTAATTGTGGAATGTGGTCTTCATTCGAGCAAACTTCGTCTATCCATACCACTAGTGTGTGTTCACTGATGGTGAATGCGCCTTGTGTGGTCAACTAGAATATCATGTATTTAACTTTGATCATGATTTGTATGTTTATATGCGTCGTTGTGATGGTATTTTCATGCTAAGTTGTGATCTGAACACCTTGAACTACTCCTCTGAAGATTGCACCGGTTCTGTGGAGGCTGTCTGAAGCGAGGCAAAGCAGACCCTGGTTGAAGCTTGTGAGAATTGATCGCCATGTCCCATGCCTTAGAGTAAATTAGAGCCTTCTTAACCCTGCACCATTTCAATTCAGTACTTTTTGGTTAGAATAGGAAACCTGCGCTTCATAGACAAATCTTTTAAGCATTTGGATTCCTTTCTCCGCTACCGAACAATTCCGTAAGTCCCCTTGAAATACCAGCAAATCACATTTAGCCAACTGAGCCTATTCACACTAAAAGAACCTTGGAGTTGAACGCACGAACTTTCTTGCAATCTTAGCGTGCGGAATACTTTGATCAAGAGAGAATAGGGTAGCCGTTGGCGACTTTATTCTGCGTTGGTGCGGTCACGAAAAACACATCAACACACCTCCTCTTCCTTTCTTCTCAAACCATCTGAGTATATCTCACCAAGTGTGAGGAGCTGATCTCTGTTAGCAAGTAAGTGTAGGTAGTTTGACTTTACTACCACTAAAGCCCCCTTGAGTTCATGCAAGTCATCAAGAGATATACCTCCTTCAAGACCTTCATGCTTCCCTAGAGCCTTCCAACAGAAACCTGCCATCATCTTATGAACATGATCAAAATGAGTTAGGGCTGCTACAATCTTGCCTTCGTTTACTTTCAATTGCCCTTCCAACTGATGCGACTTATGAGACTTAACACCTCCATGCAAATTTTTTTGTTTGGTCTTCATAAATGTGCACCTCCAAATCAGCTTTTTTCATGGCCTCTTCCTCATTACATCCATGTGTGCAAACTAGGTTATCACCATGCTCAATCAAAGGGTCACCATCAAAGTAGTGAGTAGAATCTTCTACATCATGTTTTTCCTCAAGGGCTGATCTATAAAGTGTATGTACAGCTATAACCCCCTTAACCACCAAGGAATCCTTCAAATCTTGTAATGTCAATTCAGTCTTATCCAATTCACTTTGTTCATTACATACTGGAATTTCTGAATTGCTCACATATGTATGAGCAACATCTGATTTAAGGACACCCAAACCACAATTTGATTCCTTGCCAAAATGATGTAAAGGTGATGAAGCAATGCTAGGCTCAAATAATGAAACATCACAAGAACCCATACCTTGATGTAGCTGATCTAACATGGCTGGTTTGACAACCTCCATGGTGGTATCTTCTTCAATCTTCATGTGCTCTTCATTTGTATCTTCAATAGGTGAATCTTTTCTGTCCTTATCCTCATGGAGCTGAAGTGAACTTTTGGACATGTCTTCTTTAGGGCTGCATGTTGACTGATTTTTGTCCTCATAATTACTTGTAGGCTGTGTTGGCCATGTTTTTGAACTAGCCCATTTTAAACTTCCAATGCACCTCCATAAGCAATTTAGCCCGACAAATCACAAAAACAATTGATTTTGAAATTCCATAAAGGCTGGTGTGAAATCCTTTTGCAGACCTGATCCTGACCTTATTTTGCCACATGTGACCAATTTTCAGATCAAAACCCCTTACCATTTGTGAGATTTTAAAGTTTTAAGCTCTTGGCTAGCAATTTGTAAATAATGTCAAATCTCAGATTTCTTGAGTCTGGAGCAAAAATGGTTTCCGAATTTTGTTCTACATCGATTATACACCCTGTTGTCAAAATTTTGCAAGAAACGGAGTTTCCAACTGAAAGTTATGAAGTTTTTCATGTCTGGCCAGAATGTTGCTTGCAAAGTTTCATGGTTTAATATTTCACTAAGTGTTGTGGTGGCGTTTTGCAAGATTCGCATAACCATGGAAATTCTTGCCGAGGTTCACACAATCATCACTTTTCCCGCCAACATTATGAAAGGCAAAAATTAAAGTTGGAAAGTGAAAGCCTTTGACTTATTTTAAAGTGGGCAGCATTTTGCTTGGTCGTGCTAACTTGGGCAGTGTTTGAAGGGGTTCCTATAACCACTTAAAAGGCCGCTGCTGTTGTAATTGGATAGTTATTGAAAAAAGCTGAGGAGATGATGAAGAGAGTATTTCTTCTAGATTCACTACACGTGCTCAGAGACATTAAAGCGGCGTTATGATAAGCAAGGATGCAGCAAAGTTTTGCTCAAGCATGAAGTTGAGGCGACATACCCAGATGACACATCACTGTTATTTTACTAAATTCCAGTGATACCATAGATTATGATGATTTCGTTTCAGCCCATATGCAAAACCCATATGTTGTAAAGACTTTAGAAACTTCTTGGCAAAAGTAATAGGCAGTTGCAGTGGCTCGATGAAGACAACCAAAGGTGAATTCAATGCTATCAAAATTGCAAAATAGTGCATAGCAATGAATGGATCATGTTAACACTCGCTTATTACACTGAGAAGCATTGGCATCAAAGGGATAGCTTTGATCGATATAAAAAGCTTGCGAATAAATCACTTTGGAAGAGCTTATATCGAAGACCTTGAAGCCGCCTTCAAGACTCCATATGAAAGGAGTCGACACATTGAGATAGTCTTGGTAAAGACATTATTGGCTTCTAAATTATTCTTGTTATGAAATCGATTATAAGCAACTGGAGCCTGATAATCACATGCCAATCAATATTATAGATTTTCTATGATTAGGCCGAATTAACTGCTCATCAACAATGGTAGTGGGTATCGTTGCATTTTGAAGATCATTTCTTTAACATTGAACAATCTTGAGATGGATTGCCATGAAGATGATCTTCAATGGCTTTTGGTGGATGCTTCTAAAGTTTACTTCTCTAGAAAGGCCGCATCATGGATTAGAGAAAATTCTTGTCCAAAATATTTAAGGATTGTGCCTTGCTTAGGGACAAGAAGTTTGTGATGACAGAATAAAGGAAACCACTTCTTGAATTCTTCCGCTTATTTCCTCAGATGAATGTTCGCTCTATTGGTTGCGTAGGGATATTAGTCACTGCAATATTAATGAGCCGAATTGGTTAAATGATCAAGACTTAGAGCTATTCTACAGAGCTCTCGATGGACTTGGAAGGTTTGATATGGTCACTCAAATTAGAGTTCTAGAACTGGTCATTACATTGAGGAAAGCCATTGAAGAGAAATAAGAACCAGTGAAAGGAGTAGCAGAATTGAGCTTCTAATTGAAGGCATGCTAGTTCGATTTGATAAAGTTGTACATCGCCTCTGATATTGGTAATGTTGAAGAGCTTGTGTCTGAGTTCTACCCATTCAACCTTGTGGTTTATAATGAGAAAATGTTGATCATCGCGGGTATTACATAGTAGCTTATGTTTTGAAAATTGAAGGCGGGTATGCTCGGGTTTCTATAACTCTCAGGTGAAGGCTTTATGCTAAAGAGCTGTTATAAGCCATGCTTTACTCAGTAGACATAATTTTTGAGTCTTCAAATCTCCAGAATTCAGAAACGTTAAGGTTCATACTATGCAAAATGATATTTGGTCACAATGACAAAACCCGAAACATGGTGAAGACTTGAGCACCAAATGAATGGGATGACAAATGGGTCTCCATGTTGAAAACAAAGATGCTGTACCACTCTCCTCGAAGCAAAAGAAGATGCAGTTAAATCATTTGCCAATAAAGTCGCTTCAAAAGTAATTGATGGCAAAGATTAGTTTACTTTGGAATCAATCTATTCTGATTGAATTATAGAATGCATTTGAATCAGGAATGCCTCCTATAAAGTAGTTAGATATAGAGGAGAATTGCATGCTTGAGGAAAGAAAGGTTGTTCGTTGCATTGAACAGGTGTAATATAGAATATGTGGAGCGACGCCTTAGTGCTATTGCTTTAGTTAAAATTTTATAAGTAAATTATGTCTTGAGCTTGCCCTCATCCGCGAAATTGTGTTCGAATCTTCAAAAGCTATAGGAACTTTCAAGCAAATGCTATGGGTAGGCATAGAGCCAGTTTAATTACTTCGATCTATAAGAAAATATTTTGAAGGCGTCACAACAGTTGCAAATTTATGTCTGGGACAGTCTCGAGTTGAGGAGTTTAATCAATTAGAAGTATTACACATGGCCAATTCTTTGAAATTGATATGACATCCTTGGCACAATTATTTCTACGTCCCAACAATCTGTTGTACCCCAAAATTAAAATTTTTGTTACACTTAGACATTTTGATTGGCTCAAAATATGTCCATATCAGATTGGTGTAGTCAGAATCTAAAAATAATCAGTTTTTCCCTACTGGGTCTATTCTGCTTTTTCAGAAGCATATCAGGAGCTCCAGGAGGTCATCAATGGAGGTCAGTCGGCTGCCAGGCGACAGTTTCAGCATTCAAACTTTAGCAGAAGGCAAGATGGTGGACGAGCTCGAAGAACGAAGAAGTTGAAAAATGATGAAAATTTTCCAACTTGAAGCCCAGTGAAGAAAGGCGTCCATCTTTTTAGGGCATCAGATGTCAAAATTAGGGTTTAAGCCCCCAGTCAAACTTGTTTAGTTCTCTGCTAGCTCGCGACGAATTCAACGGTGCAGTTATCAGATTACTTAGTCATCCAGAATTCAACGCCGAACGGGGTATCCAAGCTAAAGTAGAACGAGAGGAAATGAAAAATATCAAAATTTGACTAAGTGTTGGCAAAGTGGGCGCCCCTGGTGAAGAAGGGCGCCCAGCTTTTTGAAGAACCTAATTCAGCAATTAAGGTTCAAGAATATGCTGTTCTTTTCAGTGTTCAGCCAACTTCGACACGCCTGCCTTTGTCAGATCGTCCGACTGTCCAATCTCCAGCAGATTCAAATGAATTTGAAGGTACAAAACGAGGGTTTTAAGGTCTGAAGGAAGTCAAAGATAAAAATGTCTAAGTTTGGCAAGTTTGGGCGCCCCAGGTGAAGAAGGGCGCCCAAGTTTTCAAGGTATCAAACAGAGGAATTTGCAGATGGAGCTCTAACGTAATTTCTTCGCAGTTGATCCAGCTTTCCAATATCACCCGTTGATCAGTCACAGTTACGGATATAAACACCGAAACAGGGTCGGCGAGGGCTGGGAACCGAGATTGAGAAGCAAACACAAGGTGGAAAATAAGAAGTCTGGTGAACATGGACTCCCCTGGCCAAGGCGCCCAACTTTTGAGGGGTCAAAATCCACTTTTTCACAGAGTTCGTCTTAGGAGACCCCTCCTCATATCTCGTCAGCTTCGGGAGCATAACCATCAGTCGATCCGACGCCTGGAGCTCCAGATTCAACGAGATCATCTGTAGAAGAGGAGCTAATGAAGAAATTTAAGATCATAAAAATGGCTAACACTGTGAAAGTTCAGAGCCCCTGGAAGGAAAAGGCTCCCATGAATTCGAAGGTCGAGATGAAGTCTTTCGCCAGAGATGCCTCAAGAACATCCTTCTCAGAATCAGTCTGGCTCGCTGTGAAACCTTTAGCTCGCTTGTCGGATCATTCTGCAAACGGGAAATCAGAGGCAAAGTGAGGGATCAAAATAAAGAAAAGTTGAAAATATCAAAATAATGGCTAACACTGGGTGAAGTGGGCGCCCCTGGTGAAGAAGGGCGCCCAACTTCTCATGCCTAAAAGATTTTTCAAGATTTTATTTTTCAAAATTACAAAGAGAAAGAGAAAGCGTCCAAGTTCAATGAAGCTGAGGTTTAGGGTTTTTGGAAATAAAAGCAAAAGAAAGCAAAACCTAATCCAAGCCCTAAAGTCTATTTAACATCTTTCTTTCATATTTTCATTATTTTTGCAGGTAGCATTCAAAGGAGAAGTTGGAGTAGCAAGTTTGAAGAGATTTTTCAAGTTTCAAGAACATAGCTTGCTGGTTTTTCATCAAAATTTTCAGATCAGCAACTTAAACCCTTGCTTTTTCAAGCTTTTTCTTCCAGAAGATCAAATTTTTCAAAGAGAAGGCCAAGGTTTTCAGTTTTCAATCATCTGGGTCTTTTTACTTCAATCTTCTGAAGGAAATTTTCAAGAACTTCATCAAGTTGCAGCAGCTGCTTTTATTTTGCATGTCAGTAAAATCCTTAGTGCATTTAGTTTTCAACCATCTGGGTCCTCTCAAATCAGTCTTCTGAAGAAAACCCATATCACAGCTTTTTTTTCAAGAAAAGTTCAAAACCTAGGGTTGGCTACTTTTTCGATCAGTCGTCAGAGTTTTGCAAATCTAATCAACTGGGTCCATTTCTAATTATATTCTGAACAAAACCCAGGTGCCAGCTTTTTTCGGGAAAATTGAAGAAATTAGGAGTTTGTTGCTTTTTTCAGGCAAAATTCAAAATTTTCAAAAACGGACGATCTGGGTTGTCTTGCAACGAATCTCTAAGCAAAACCCATATCTTAGAAAAATTTTCAAAAAATTTGTCCGTTGGAGCAAGAAAATCAGCATTCTAAAAATAGAAATTTCTCAAAACTTGTCATAACTAGGGCGAGTTTACAGTCATTCTTCAAGTTTTCTGAAATGGAGTACACTCCCAATGTTTTCAAGACTGAATCAACTCTTTATCATGATTACATCAAAACAACTGAGACAGACTTGCATCATATCAAGCCGGTGTTCGATTTACACACTATGGAGAACGCAGGCAACACCTCAATCAGGAACCTGGGACATTCTGGACTCCTCGCAGCAGCATCTATTCCTATATTAGTCCAGAGCCTTGAGTTTGTAATCGCTTGCATTAAGCATTACAACCTGGCTACAAGGGAGATCCAGTCAGCTGATGGAAGAGTAATTTGCAGTCTAAACCCTGATATGATTGAGAAGTGTTTTTCCATTCCCCCATGGCTTGAAAGCGTAACTCTCTCAAAGGGTGAATGTGAAAGGATATGGAATATGCATAAAGATAAATATAGCAAGAAGATTGCACAGAGGTGGATGAAAGAAAAGCATAAGACTCTGCCAAAGAACGTTGGACGAGGGGAGTTCAAGGACGAGATTGCCATCATTATCACCTTGCTCAACAGGGTCACTGGCTTAGAAGATGCCACCAAGTTCCAACCTTGGATGTTTTGTCATACCCCACATCATGAAGAAAACCGAGTTCTACGATTGGCCTACCTTGATCAGTGACTGTCTACATCAGCAGATAACAGAATACTTCCAATTTCATGTATTCCACATGGTGTCATACCTAGTCTACCTGGTGGCCTATCAAGGCCAATTCAGAGGGTTGAACACCGAGGGATCACTGAGTGTACAACACATATATAACTACTATCCCCAGTTGGAGTTCACGAAATCGTTGCATCACTACAAGAGGGTGAATGAGGCTTTTCTGATGTATATAGTGCGAGACCTGGACAATGAACTACACGTCCGTATCTCTTCAGTTGCCAGGGTAGCGATGGCGGAGTGGGCTGATTGGTTTATACAGTTTCCCACTTTCACCTATCTCAGGGTCTATGGCTATTCAGGTGCCCCGCTCATGTTACCAAGGTATCCGTTGGGCGAAGTCGTCTTCATGGAATTCTTGAGGCAGGCCCCACGGTGTCCACACAGTCTTGAGGAACAGAAGGAAACCCTCCCTCCATTTTCCATTAGGGTTGGGAATTTATACATGCAGGACTGTTGCAGATGCCAAGACAATAGGAGAAGAGCTAGATAAATTCGGCCTCAAATCTTACAGCGAGAGACGATCATTTGATCCTCATGGTGTCTACGCTGGCCGATTGGAGAAGAACTATGATCATATAGCCGCACTTGAAGATTTTTGGGCTAATTGTACAGATGAGTTCGAGGTGCGAAGGCGTAGTTACAGCAGGCTTACTCTCCATCAGATGAAAGACTGCTTAAATGAAGACATAGAAGGGTTATCAGATGATGACGAGGACGTGCTTCTCCTGATGTATGCTTAGAAGCGAATCGAGGATCAACCCCTTCCACAAGTTAATTGGGCTAACAAGGAATCTCTTTCAGTTGAAGACAGAACAAGACAAGTCCTTGAGCATAGTAAGGTTTTTTTAATCCTTAAAAGGAAGAACTCCATTCCAGTAGTAGAGCCGCCAAGGACAATTCCCTCTTCCTCCAGAGCACAATCCAAAGGGAAGGGTAAAAATCAGTCTCAAGAAGGTGTCAAAGGAAGTAGATCAAATAAAAATGTAAAAAGAAGGTTGGATTTCTCAGGCATAGTCATACAGGAGCAGCCTACAGCTGATTCAGAAGCCCCTCCTGGCGAGCCCATACCTCAGAAAGAAGCAGAGGAGCCGCCTTCAACACATGTTTCTATACCTTTGACAGACTCTTCACCAATTCACATTGATCTTGATATCAAAGATGATGAAGAGATTACAGTAGCACCTCCTAGGGAAGTTAGTAAAGATGCTACTGTGTCTTGGCTTGAGAACTCCTTAGGAAGGGTAAGAAGAAGGCCTTCATATCAAGTGAGTGTTGATGATCTCAATAACATCTATCAGGAACCTCCTAAGAAGAAGGAAAAGAAACAAGTTCACTTTGATAGGAATCCTGATAATGAGATAATCATGGAGACTGCATTGCCCCCAGAAGACAAGAATAGGGATGAGGTGAACATGGATGACTTTGTCATGGTCAAGGCTAATCTCGGTAGAAATACCAGACATGCAGATTTAGTCTCTTCAAAGTTGTGTTCGAAAATCTTCAAGAAAGAGTACTCAAGGATGGAGAAGACAAGGCAGCCCTCAAGGCTGAAAATCAGCAGCTCAGGGTTTTCATTTCTAACCTTGTCCATGGTTCTTCACAGGCAACCCAGTTGCTGCCCCAGGTTTTAGAGACACCAGCTGATCATCAGCAGTTGAGACACCTGGTCATATGTGGGAAAGAAACTCAGGAATGGATCGAGAGTTTCGTTGTCAGAGGAAGGGAGATCTTGGCACAAATGTTCTAGTTAAGAGAGAACGCTCATGAACTACGTCAAGGCATCCAGGGATTCGAACAAACACTGGCTGAAGTTAGACCAAGGCATGAGATCATCATTGCTGATTTAGACACAGCCTATGGATCAGCAGTTTCAAAAGAACACAAGAGACAAATCCTTGCTTGGAGGGAGCGTCATGTTTTCAAAGTTAAAACCTATGAGAGGATATCTGAAGAATTCATCGCTTACAAAGGGTGGTTGAAGCTCTTCTTTTCATCAGCGAGTTTGTCATAGAGATTCCTTCCCAGTATAGTCTTGAAGATGGTTCCTACGTCGGGCTTGAGGAAATACAAACTCAGTTTCAGAATGTTGTTCGCAGTTGCAATCCAGTTGGCGGAAGGATAGGTCATATTTCGATGATGTCAGCAAAGTTCGAGAAAGTGGCCAATGAGGCCGAAGATTTCCTGAGATCTATTGCAGATGCTGAAGATATTCTAGAAAAGCGGTGTTTTGCTGTTGATGGCATAGATGCACCGAACCGGGACATAGTTTCTAATTTTCTAGCAGATGTGATCGAGCTTTAAAGCAACTTTCTTCTAGAAGCTTTCTTTCCTACTTTCTTTCTATTTTTGGAATGATCCTTATCCATCCTTTGAGAAGAGAAAGAAGATAAGATGTAATAGTTGGAGTTTCCCGCTTTTTCTGCTTTCTAGGGTTTTAGATGTTATTTTCTTTCTAGATTTAGTAATAAAGTTTGCGTGATGAGCAAGCCCTAGATTGTGAAAGCAAGGAGATTTTAGGGTTCCCTACTCCTCTGCTTCTCTATAAATAAGAGCCTTTGCTCATTAGTTTCTTTTAACCATGCTAGTGAGAACAAAACGCTGAGCCTATTGCGCCTTCTATTTGTTACTCAAGTATTGTTCAATTGTGTTGTGATAGCAAATTGTTGAGCCTCTTTAGCCAACAAGGAGTTAGTGTGATTGCTGTTTCTATTGTGTGAAGAGCAAGATTGCAAGCCTCTTTACCTGCAATTTCTTGTTCCAGGCATGTTAGAAGTGAGCTTGTTCTAGAGATTTGAGTAATAAAATCACGAGCCTCTTTTGCCTTGATATAAAATCTCAGGTTTCCGTTATTTATGTTCTACTTTTATGATCTTGATTTCAACTTGCATTGAAGTGTGTAGGTGTTTGTTGAGAGATAGTTCATTGAAGTATTTTGTCAGAAAATCTACCTTGTCCATTTCTAGTTTCTCTCGCTCTGCTATTACTTGAGAAGCCAGAAACGTCTTTAGTTTAAGTCAGTCGTAGTTGAAGTTCTTTAAATCAGAAAATCTCAGTTGCGGCGTTTGTGTTTAATAAACCTTGTGCTCTAGCTGATCAAAAAGATAGGCAACTTAGTTTTAGTTTACTTTCTTTCAAACACCATCAGCAAGAGGGAGTTTCTCCTCCTAATTTGAAGAGCAGTTTATCTGTGCATAGCTGTCTGTTTCAAATACGCATTCCAGAGGTGCGAATTTAAACGCCAACACAATCTTAGATTGTTGTGGAGAAACATAGCTCAGTTTATCAAAGGATCAAAATGTTCTTCGAAGTGGTCTTTAAATGACCTTGAGCTGGCATCAATTGGTAATGAAAGTCATTTCTTAGTTTGGAACCAACAAATGGAATAGTCATTGTCAAGATTTAGTAAATATACAGCTGAAATAAAGGGCCATCAACATGGAATTCCGACATTCTGGAGGAGATAACCATGTCAAGATTAGTACTATTATATTAAGATAAAGTTCGAGGAACATAATCTATGCAAGATTTGTCCCAATGTTCCCTCATACAAACCAATTTCTTGATTCCCTAGAAAGCGTAGAAAAGCCTTTTAGTGCAGTATTATAAAGAATCGGTATAGTTTGGCCAGCAGTTTTAAAGGGAGAATTGATAAAAGGGCGAGTTCACAAAGTGAAATTTTAGATTTCAAGAAATGGTTATGAGAAAGAAGGCAGTTATGGGAGAAATTGAAAAGTCTCCGAAGAGATTATTCATTTTAGAGATTATTTCAAGAGGTAGTTATAGAATCGAAAGGTCAGGGGGAAGAAGGGAAGTTATTTTATTGTGAAATTTTCATTGAGAAAGGGGGATCCTTTTCTATTATTCACCGGGAAGGGAAGAGAGGAGCAGTTTGGTTTCCTTTTGAAGCAAATGTGCTGTACAGAAGATATTGAGTCTATGAACTCATATTTTTGCATTATGGGAATAAAGAGACATTCTTAAATCTGTGTATTTGTCCATGTTTCTTTTGATTGCAAATTTTCTTTGTGTCTTTGCAATCATCCTTTAGTGTAGTTTCTATTATATCAAGTTGTGAATGCATTTGTTGCAGAATCTGTGAATTCCAGTTAAGTCATTTATTGAGAGGATCTGCTGTTCGTTCTTTTCTGATTATCATTCATGGGGTTTGAATGAGTGATTTGTGTATCATTCATTTGCGCTCTCCTTATCTCACGTTATCAATCGCATTTGTGTCATTGTTATGCACAAATGTTTTTTCCTTTTCTGCTTTCTAGTTAATAACATACTTAGAAAAACCAATCAAATCATACGGGGGAGCTGTACCTCTAAAATTCAGAGGAAAGTCACAAATGAAATTGTGATCTTTCCAAAGCTGTTGGAAATGATTGCACCTTTCCGAGCAAAATATAGTAAAACTTCAAGGTGCCCAATCTGTTAGCCAATAGGCTGCAAGTCACAAACAAGTGCTTCTTCCCCCCTTTTTACAACTTTTCTTTTTCTCAAAATTTCTTTTTCTTCTTTTGATCCACCCAAAAATGGATTGAATGTGAGAACATCTCGAATTTCCTTAGGAGGAGAGTGATATTCATTAAATCTGGTACAAATATATGCATGAAACATAGTTGCATCCATAGTTCCAAATGTAGAAGACACATCAACCAACTGCTGAAATCTGATATGTAATTGCTTACACCACAGGCTGGCAGCATCAAAGCTTTGATACCACTGAAATATCCCTAATGGATTTTTCCCTAAAATTCCGATTTATGCCTTAGATTTCTGATTTATATTTATGCACTTTTCTGATTTAGTTTTCTGCTCAAACCCTAGGACTGAATTCTGATTTTTATTTTTCAGAATAATAAACACTTATAGGCATCCAATAAACATATACCATAACCAAACATCCATAAAACTATGCCAAACATGTAGATAACATCAATTATGATAGCAACCATGAAAATCAACGATTGAAATGCCAAACATAGGTCCAATAAATCTGATTTCTGATTAAAGAAGTCTATTACTACAAAACTGAATAATCTGGACTGATTTTACAATGAATTCATGGGCTCAAACATTCCAAATATATGCCCAGATTTCTGCTCTACAAATCAGATCTAAATCTATGATTGTACATACCAAATATATGCAAAATAGTCTTCAAATGTCAAACTCTAGATGGGCAAATTCCTCCCTGGCAAGTGCTTAGGGTTTGTTGCTCCAAATATTCAAAATTGCCCTCCAAAGGTGGGCACTCAGATCTGCTCCAAAGTGGCACTCCAAATTAGGGCATACCCTAATGCAATATGCTCACAAATTGCCACAACAATGCTGCTCCAAATCTGAATTTGTCCTTCTATGGTGGTGCTCCAACATGCATGAAAACAACTTGAAAATGTCACTCCAAACTGATTTATAAATCTGAATTATGACTCTTCAAGAATGGCGCTCAAATTCGATTCAAAATTCTGCTCCAAAATGATATGAAATCTGCTCCAAATTATGATCTAATTCTGCTCCAAAACTCAAAATCCTCCACTAAGTGCAAGTAGACCTTTGTTATGAAGTCTTCCCACAAGGTGAGTTAGGTTTTCGTCCAACTCCCTTTTATGCAATAGGGTTTTCGTCCTAAAGCATATGCTAAATCTGCTCCTAAGGAGAAGAAGTCTATTGAAAAAATGAATTGTTTGAATGATGATTTGAAATGCCTCAAAGACCTTGTATTTATACTTGTTTTTCCTTCTCCCCACAAGCTGACTAACCTAGGTATATTTTCTATATTTTTTTATTGCTTTTATTCCTCAAGAGGGCCGACCCCAAAAAGAATTCTTATTTTATTTTATTTATTTAATTAAAATATTATTATTATATTTAATTAAAATATGAAAACTAGTGTTCAAAAACACTTTTTCCCACCTTTGCAAAATTTGAATTTCAAATCAAATTGGGGACATGACAGTAGCCTAGTGAAAAATTGTAATGTCCCCTTTTTAGCTCGTTGCTGTTTTTGGTGGATTAGCCTATTACCTGACTCTCGTAGGCTAATGTAGATGGGTTGGGGGTCCTGTTTGGCAGATATCAGTGTGTTTTCTTCTCTAGGGCTTAGTGTGGTTCAAGATTGGCCTTCGTTTGGTGTTTTAGGACTCAGTTGTACACACTTACTATTTATAGTAAGTCATTTGGTCATGATAGTCCAGTATTGCTATTTATAGTAAGGCACCTGGATGTAGTGAGAGTGCAGTGGTTGACCCCTAGGTTCAGAGGGAATGGAAAATGGGTGATTAATGATTAAGTTATATTATTTTAATTATTATTAAAGTTTATCTTTAATAATAATTAATTATTTTAAAAGGGTGCATATATTATAAAGTTATATTTTAACTTTATGTCAAAAAGGGGCCATTAATGACTTAAAAGATAATTAAGTACCTATTTGTGGGTGCCCAATTAATGATATAATATAAAGTCAAGAGCGGAAGCGAATGAAATTACATTTTAATTGATTTAAAAGCTTTTTGGGGGTCGAGCCTTTTGGAGAAGATTATTTAAGGCTTCAACAAGAGCTATTCATTATTCATTGTGCGTTTATTAACTTGGCTCTTGTGAGAAGAAGAAACCTGGGGTTTTTGCAATTCCTCGACAATGGAGAACGTGGTATCTTCGTTGATCAGCATTCTGAGGTTGTGAGATATCAGCTGAAGATTGCTTAGAGACTTGGCTTCAACCAGAGGTCAATATTGTGCATACTTGTGAAGTCTTTGAGAAGAGATTGAAAGGGGAAACTGATAAAACCCCAAGGACGCCATTGCAGATTGAAAACATCATCAGAACATCATTGTTGGGGCCGTACTTATGCTGGTATAGGCTGTACAAAATCTCCTCATTGCTGGCCGTACTGTGTATGTAAAGGGGCGTTTGAAATAAAGGCTGAAACGCCTTGAGTTAGGGCATGGTAATTAATCCATTGGTGGTGGCTAAGGGACCAAGAGAAGGAAGCAACAATTAATTGGTGGAGGGAGGTTCCATTGCGGCAAATCGTCTTTATTAGGGCTTTCCCTGGCTGTTGCTGTCAGCTACAAAATTAAGACAAATATTGCTTGTATTTATCGGGTATGAGTTGTTAAGGAAAAACTCCTATTTATATATTTATTCAATAAAGTTGAGTTAAGTTTGCAATAGCCCTTATAGTCGTAGATATATATATTCTGCCTTCATTTACAGTATATTGCTTGCTGCAATTTCATAGTTCACTATATCATAAAAATTGAAAAAAAACACAAAACCCCAAAAGAATACAAAAAATCAAATATTGTTCAAAAACACAAAAGAAATACATTATTTGCATTTGGAAAATGAATAGCAAGAACAAGAGGGTTCTTACAAAAATTGAGTCTTTGAAACTCTTGAACCTGTTCTATCTAAGTCTCATTGTCCTCATCTTCACTACTCTGATGTAGGTCCATGTGTTTTGTATAATCCTGTGTTACACGGGGACGCGTTCCCTGCCCCAAAACCCACTGTCCCCGTCTCCTGCCGTCCCTGGGATGGGGGGACGCAAAGGGGATGCCCCCAAGCTATCCCCAAAACAGCCCAACTAGCAGGAAACGGGAGGAAACGTCCCCTGCCCTTTGGGAACGTTTCCCTGTCCCCGGTATGGAAGGGGAACGTTGGAAATGTCTCTCATTGTACCGAAGATGGCTAGCTGTTCCCCGCAAACAGGGAGCTTCCTGGGTTTAAAAAAAATTAAAAAATTGATTTTTTAAATATTTCGTCCTCCTTTCTAAGGTGATTTTTGAGTTTGGGCTGTTTGACATTTTGTCAAACACTTGGCATGCAAAGTGACTGAGTTCTGATTTCTGAATGTTTATGCTTTTGTTTGATTGAATTTTAATGCCAAATCATTTGCATAAAACATAGAAATGATAACTGCTATCATAACATCAACAAATATGAAACATTCAACCTCAAATCTGATTTTATTTGCACTACAGCAAGTCTGAATACATTGCATTACAGGTCTGATATAAGTCTGATTTGATTACAGCAGCAGACATTTCCTTCAAAATCTAATTTATATTGATTCCCAATGAAATACAAACATACCGGATCATTGGCTACAATAATAAGTTTAATGACATTTATTATGTTGTTATACTACTCTCGCGATCTATTTACATATTGATATTGTTGTTATCAATTATTAATTTATTGACATATCTCTCTCTCTATAATATATTAATAAATTTTGAAAATATATATATACACTAAGTCATCGTATTCGGTGAATCTCATCCATGAGATTCGAAATTCACCGAATTTCAACCCCAAAAAAAAAATTGTTTAAATTCGCGAATTTATTCGTATGTTATAGCAGACGATGAAGTAAACCAAGAAAATAGCTGCGATGGCGGACAAAAGCCAATAAAAATAATTAAGGCGACCAAGGTTGAGATTATCATCAAGCCAGTCCGCTTTCCCATTGCGGCCTGTTTTGTTATGAACGCCATCGACAAGGACTGTGGTCAAGTAATACCCCACCGTAGACGTGCAGGAAGAGAGCGCATGGTGGGCAGAAATTGGTTATATAGAAGAACTCCAGATGACCCGTAATGCGGAACTACAGAACGAGCCAAAAGGCGGAAATGGGAGCCACGGTCGAAAGATCATCCGCCAGGCCTTTTTAGGGATTCTAGTTGAAGATAGTTGTCGAGAGTTTTTTGAATCCTAGAATGTTGCCGCTTCTGTCCACCAATTACTTAGGGTTGTAGGTTTTTTCCTCCGGGACTCGAAAGACCAAAAAATATAGAGGTACCTTTTAATTTTTAAGTTTTGTTTTTATTTAATCTTTTGTTTTTTTGAATAAAATTTAATTTATTTATATTTTATGTTTTAAATCTATTTAATTTTGTTTTTTATTCATAATGTTAAATTTTCATATTTTAAAATAAATAAATTAAACTTTTATTATAATATATTTATTATTTAATATATAATTTAATTTATTTATTATTGATATATTGATAATATTTAAAATTTAAATTATTTTTTTAAACATATTTATTATTTATTTGTCATGTGTTTAGCTTAATATATTTTAACATATTAGTATATTAATATTATTTTTTTACTTATTTTAAGTTTATTATTTATATTTTAAAAAAATCAAAATTATATAGGCGAATTTAATCCGAATTTTTCTACTTTTCGATTTTTTTCCTTGCCGAATTTCATTCAAATTTCAATGTTGTCGAACTCGAATTCGAATTCGAACCTTGTGACTTAGTATATATATATATATATATGTATGTATTTTGTATGTCGCCATCCCCTACCGTCCCCTAAAACTAGCCCCCTAGGAAACATCCCAGAAACACGTCCCCTCGTTCCCGTCCCCAAAACGCCGTGGAACATAGGTATAATCCTACTTAGGTAGTATCTCGCACTTCATCTCCCTACATAAAAGGATCATGTGGAATCTATGTTACACCAAGTTTTGGGGATGGGGATGGTAGGGGACATGGGAACATGTTTTCGGGATGGATTTCTTTGAAGGCCATTTTTTAGGGGATGGTAGGGGACATGGGAACATGTTTTTGGGATGGATATTTTTGAAGGACATTTTTTAGGAGACAACAGGGGATGGCTATTTAAACAAAGGGGAAAATTTAAAAATATAGGAAATTTCAAATATTCATATGATAACAATTATAATGCATTCACCACATACATTATAGAACCTTAATACATAACATTAGAGTTGAATTGAGATTTCACATGAGAGCCTATAAAAAGAATGTAATGTCCCCTTCTCAGTAGCCACTCAGTTTGCGCATTTAGCCTTTTCAATTCCCGGAGGCTAAAGGTGAACTTTGGGAATCCTTTACTTAATTATTTAATATTGCCTAAGTGACAAATTAATTTTAAAAGGTGATATTAAGTAATTAATAAAGTACATTTATAAAGTGACTTAAGTGAAATATTTAAATATGAACTTTATAAAGTCACTTTATATTTGTGAGTGGGAAATTAAGTGGGAAAATATTAAAGGCAGAAAAGAGCTCATTTCTCACATTCTGGATATTATTTTCTCACATCAAAACTTGGAGAGCCTTTGGAGGTTTTCGTACTTAGGGTTTGGGAAACCATATAGTTTCAGTTTCAGTTGTGAAACCATCAACCCTAGTTGAAAGTAGTCAAGAGAGTCATTCAGACTTTCTACCAGAATTTCAATGCAGAATTAATGGTCATTTGATTTGAGGTAGTACTTTTGTTGTAAGGTTGAGAATCGAGCTTGAGTGAAAATGGGAAAGAAGGTTTTACTTCATATTTTTGTGGTCATAGTTCATGGAAATATCTGTTGTTTCATTGCGTCGATTTTGTGAGCAAATCATACATTTTGAAGGCATTGCAAGTCATGTTAACCCTAGGCGCAGTAAATGCATGCATCTGAGCCCTGTACAAGTCGTGGTTTTGAGGAGACTGAGCATAATAAGAAGGTGTGTTAGTTTATGAGCAAGTCAAGGCAGCTTTAGCTTGAAACCTGGGTTGTGGGCATTGATACAAGCCATTAGAGGTGACGTCTGGAGGTTAGAAGGCTGGGCGCATCAACAATTAAGAGAAACAACTTCCAAAGTGGAGTTACTAGTTGCTGCTATCATTTTCTGGGTGTTTCTAAGACATTAAAGAACTCTTTCTAGGTTGGGTCGATTATTTTCCCAGGTCTGAGATTCTTGTATCATAATCTTTGTATTTGACCCTGTAGTTACTTCTCAACGTCTTAGCAAAGAGTCTATTTTGTGTCTTGGCGAATTGGATTCACTATTTGTAATTTTCAGTCATTGTGTATTCAGTAATTGCGTCATTGCTGCATGTTATAGCCAAGTTGTGTGTCTTAGTATTTCATAACTATGCAAGAGACTTATCAAAGTGGTGATTGTAATGCAAAGTTGCATGGACACGGATACGAATACAAATACGGATACAGTATCGGACACAGATACGACCATTTTTTAAGATCCCCAATATGGATATGGCTGGATACGACATTCATAAAAAACACATACACGTATATTTTCTAAGTTATTAGAGGAGATTTTCATTACTTTAAAAGAAAATAAGTAAATATAAATTAAATAATATCAAAATTTAAACATTAATAATTTAGTAAAGAATAAACAAATAAATTTATAATAATAAATTTTATTTATATTTAATGAATAAATTTTAATTTTTCAAAATTTCTAATGTTTAAACAACATAATATTTAAATATAAATATAAAACTATAAACAATTAATTTTTTTAAATCTATAAAAATTAAAATGCCAAAAAAATAGTAGAGTTGCATTGGAAGAAGGCCTAGAAAAATGGGTTGCTGAAATAGAAAAACATTTTAGTTGTCTTCCTCATTTGGTGTAGGTTTTGTTTATACAAAACAAAAAGAAAATTGCACGATTGAAGTTTTTTATGTAATGTCCCTTCCTTAGGCAATTTAGACTATAGTGGTGGTTGGCCTACTATTAGGGTTCCCGAAGGTCAGCAGAATGGTTAGGGGACCCAACCGAGGGCTGTGGAGTTTAGTTGGGAGCCTTATGAGCTTTTCAGTTTGGAGTTCAGTTGATGAATCCAGGGTTAAAGTGAAAATATTAAGGTTTGCTTTAATGGAATAGTAAAAGGTGAATAGTAACTGAAAATCATAAGGTGAATAGTGAAAAGTGCCCCCATCCTAGCAACTCAAGTTGTTTTTAAAAAGTGGCCCTTTTCTTTGGATGAGGAAAGACCCTCAAGAAAATTATTTTATTGATTTTTATTAAAAATGTCCATGCGAGGTTATAAAGCAAAGTGTTGGGCTCTTTTTTGAGCATTCTACTCTCATTTTTACAAAACACTTTGCAGGTTTGAGCTCTGGAGAAGGGTTTCAACATTGCTTCAGCGTTCTGGGAACGAAAACTCTTAAAGGCTATTGTGAATTGGACGAGAACCCAGTTCACCTTTGAGGAGGGCCTACCTTGGGTCTTCGTTTGGGCTTCATTGGAGGAGTTTTAGGGAGTTATTTTTCAGATCTGAGTTTGCAGCAGTGTTATATCATCATACTTCTTTAGATCAGAGGCTGCCATTGATAGATCGAACCTCTCCCAGGCCAATACTATCACATATTTGCATTCTACTTGCTGGCAGTAGGCAGCTAGGGTTTTGGAGTTCAGATTTGTCAATTTGGAGAGCAGATTTATTGATTTTGGTGACTGATTTTGCTAGCCATTCCATCCTCAAGGGCAGCCATACCATCTATGTTGCTACTAGGGTTTGGATAAAATATTGGAGGAGCAGATCTGATTTGTAATCCTGTAATTCACTGGAATTTCATCAATAGAATTCAATTGCAAGTTAGCATTGGACTCTGGGTATGACTAGTTGATGAATGGTGTTCATAAATTTTTAATTTTACAATTTTATGCATGGCTGTTTGAAATCAGAAAAATTAGAAGTTTATTTTAGTTTAATTCCTTTGTATCTCAAGAGCAAATTGCATTCATATTTGGTAAAACTCAAAAGTCACACAAAAAATCAGAAAAAAATACAAAGACAAAACAAAAACAAAAGCCTACCTATTCACTGGTCAAAGACTTTGAAAAGACAAAACTCAGAAACTCAGATCAGATTTGCGTTGGGGATCTTTCTTTTTAAGATTAAGTTTAGGAAGATTCATGTCAGATATTTTGTAAATCAAATCACAAAGTATCCGGCACAGCTGGAAAATCAAGATTTTTTGGGCATGTGTGGGTACAGTATCCAACATGTATTTGCGGTGTATCGTACCCGTGGCCTTGTATCTGTATCGGATATGGGGATACGCATGCCCGGGGAGAGGCAGGGGCGTGTCCGGCTACTTTGTTGTAATCTGCTGTAATTGATCTTAATGAATGGAAATGATCAACTGTATGTTGGGAGGCTGTTAGTATTGTTAAAGGAAATTTGGTCAAGGCTGATATTAAGCGTTGTCTCAGTCATTGGTTGTGAGTCTAGTGCTTATGTGAACAGCTGAATTTCAATGTCAATAACTCTGAAATTTTCAGTATCACCATTATGACATGATCTTTGTATTGAATACTTGCATTCCATGCTTGTAAATTTAATAGTGTGTATAAACAAATCCGTTAAATTGAACAAGATTGCACAAATTCTATACAACCCCTGGGAGGGCATTTTACAAAAACTATATATTTTTTAATTGCTTTCATTGTTGATGTGCATATATATTGTATAAAAACTACAACAAAATGCTCGAAGGCTGTAAGTTTCAACTCTAAAATGACAAAAACATAAAAAAAAATGCCACTACCCCTAATCAACATCTACTAAATTTGCATTAAAATTGGAGTTAGAGTCAGAGTGACTACCACTATGAAGGGCTGCCTCATCCAATGGAACCCCAACCAATCCCTCTTGTGTCTCCTCATCAACTTGTGTTGCATGTTTGGATCAACATCCCATTGTGTGGTTGGAGTCTAATGACACTTAGGAATCTATCAATCTTGAAGTTGCAAGGTACTATGTACAACCACCAACTTCTACAATCGTCAAGAGGTAAGCTTATTCTTCTTGATTCACAATATGAAGTTGTAAGTAGGGTCCAGGGGTAGTGCCCCTCTTGGGGGTCATGGGGTAGCACCTCTCATTGGGTTGGAGGGCAACACCGTTGACACACTTCCTAGGGTGGAGTCCCCACCACGAAGCCCAAGTTAAATTTTTTGAGATCACATAGACCTTCAAGGCAAATGCCATTTTTCATGATTTCATCACTTTTAAGTTAGTAATTTAGTTTTGATACTTTATTGCCTTCTTCTCATTGTTCTCTTCTCTTCTCACAATTGCTCTTTGTCTTCTTCTTCACAATATGGAAAATGAAAAAATGAGTTTGATTTTTGTTTTTTAGTTGATAGTGTGCTTTTTTAAGGTTGAGGGTTGGTGCAAGGGTGAGTGGATGCTTGTGGGCTCGCCATTCCTTTCTTATTAGTTTTGTGGTTTTTTTATTTAAATTGCATTTTGATTGGTCTATACAAGATGGCTAGTTGTCCCTAGAACAATTAGGTGATGTCAAGTCCACCTTGAGGACATCCTTGCCATACTTAGAAAAAAATAGGTGCCTAAGAAATGTTTCCAATTTTTTTTGATGATCGGTGACGATAGGGGGTATGTTTCTAATCCATTTCCGTGTCCTTGAAATGCTTATGATCTATCCCTATGCCCTTGGAATGCTAGCCATTCTCGAGATAGTTAGGGGATCTTTGGGCTGTCTTGAGGATGGCTGGCCACTCCTTGCCATATCTAGAAAAGAGTTAGGCCCTTTGGAAATGTTTTTGAATTTTTTTGATGATGGGGGATGGCAGGGGGATGTTTTTGATCCATCCTTGTATCCCCAAAATGTCTCCTCTAGGAAATGGGCCTAAAAACATAGGGGATATGTCCATAGGGTACATAGTGTGGATTGTGTTTGCCCACTAGTTGCCCTTCATAAGGGTGATTGAGTAAGGAAAAGTTGGGGTTGCGTTGGAAACAACCCGTGTCATAGGGTTTGGCAAACTTCATGTATGAAGTTCAAATTTTTCTGAATCTGAATTTTTTTCTTGAAATTCATTAAAATTTGTATGAAATTCGTACGGACAAACCGTGCCCATTGTTTAGGGTTCTATTAAAGCGATTTTTAGGGCTTCACAGTGTTTTTCTATAAAATGCCACTCCCGAAGGTTGAAAACACATAGTTGACTCTGAAAGCCGTTGCAAGTTTCATTTGAGCGCCGTCTGGAGTTGGATTTTTCGCGGCTGAGAACTGTCGCGACTGTGAAAATGCCATTTCCACCGCGATTTCCTGCAAGTTGCGCCACAATTTTCTACATCTTGCTACGCTTGAAATCTCTATGTTTGATCCGCTTGAGCTTCGGGCCGATTGTTTTTATTTTAGGTTTTTCTCCTTCAATATATTAAATTGTTATATGTTTAATTATTTTTTTCTTTTATAACATTAAACTATATTAAAAGCACATTATTAAAAAATTAAACATATAGCTAAATTCAAATCATGATATATTAATAAACATATAATATAATATTATAATCAGTAAGATGTATTTTAAATTTTTAATAATATATGGTTGTAAAATTCTATTTGAAATATTATTTTATTTACATTAAATTGTTATCTAAAAATATTAAATATTTATTATAATTAAATATAATATTACTTTATTTTTATTTTTATAGTTTTTTGTTTTTAAGTATTATCACTTGATAAATTAAAATGTCATTTTAAACTATTTATATATAAAATTTTGTGGATATATTATTTATATTAAAAAAATTACATAAGGCAAATTTAATCTGAATTTTTTACTTTTCAAATTTTTTCCTTGTCGAACTTCATCCGAATTTCAATGTTGCTGAACTCGAATTCTAATTCGAACCTTGTGACTTAGGAAACAACCAATTCATTTGACGTGGGACATTAGGAATCTTATCAATGTAGAGGGAATTCTTACACATGCTAGCCTCTGTACATGAATTTCACACATAAAACAAAGGGTGATCAAGGAAGAGTTGGAGGGTGGGTTGGGAACAACTAATTCAGATGGTGTAGGACATTAGGAATCTTATCAATGTAGAGGGAGTACTTACACACACTAGCCTCTCTATGTGAATATCACACATAGAACACAATGGTGGCAACACAACTCGAAACATATAAATAAGAATATACACAAATATTCTTATTTTTTTTGGGAACAAGGTGTAGGATTCTCTGGCCCTCCCAATACTGGGCTTGGGGCCAAAAAATAAGAGAGCACATGCATATGTACATGCACACACATGCACACATGTATATATATATAAGGCCCTGGAAGTGTGTGAACAGTTATGAGCATCATGGTCAGAACCACCTGCACATAAGTTTAACTAACCCCTCTTAACTGTCTTTCTCACTCTCTCTCACACTCACACACACACACACACACATATATATATGTAGATGGAATAGTCAATAGCGGAGGAGGGAGCCTGACTAGGTGGAGTAACACGTAAAATATGAAAATCGGTGATAAGTATTAACAAGGAGGAGGAAAAACCATAGGGAGGTTTATTCCTTTGAGGCCCTTGTAAGTAGTCTGAGAGGGTTTTGAAGGATAAGACATTCACATCTGAGGCACCTGCTCATCATTCCCCGTCCTTATAGTCCCCAAGAACATCCTCATCCTCTGTGTCTTGGAGATGTGCTTATAGTCCTTGTTCTCAAATAACCATCACTTGCAGTTGAAGCTATGCTTAAGGTTGTCTGCCCTGCATTTAGCGTGAGTGCAGTTCCTGTTCTTCCCTTGGTAAAGGTGGGACCCTCTCATCATTGTCGGCAGCATGGAACCATACTTGGGGTCTGATACAATCCTTACTGGAAAAACTGCTTGGTGCAGGCATCCAGGAACAAGGTGATGGCACACAAAGTCATATACAATCTGTTGGCCCCAATAAATGAAAACCCCTTCCTCTTCTTGGACAATTATGCCAATCAATTGTAGTCCATGTCCTTGGACAACCCTTCGTAAATTTTATTGGTTTGATAGGCATGTCAGAGGATTGGGATTGATCAAGTCCAGCAAGCAAAATCACTTGTTAGACTGTACACATGCTTTTTTGAATCTGTACTTGCCAAGCTTGAGGATGGAATTCTTTTGAGTCTTTATGACATTTGCAAATCAAAACTTTTTGATGGCTCTTTCTTTCATTGTAACTAATTGTTGGGGTTTAGTGTTTTCTTGCTTGATCACCTCTTCATACTCGAAGGTCTTATTAAAGTCTGTTGGTACAAGACAATCACTGAAGTATCTTCTATCATGGTGGTGGTCTTTCCAATGTTCTTGTCCTAGTTCCTGAATGTTTGCTCCAGGTAGGATATGGAGCCGTTCAAACAAAAGACTGGTGTCTGCAAGATGTAATTGACTTAGGCTTTCCTCAAAGGCTGCTTCAAGTTAGGATCAATGGGGATGCTTGGACAACCACTGTAACACTCATTCGTACTCATGACCCACTCATGAAACATCAAGAGTCTTTGGAGTGGGACTTGACTTCTTAGCACTGTTAGGATTATACTTGTTTGAGATTGTGGCAGTTGAATCCTTACGTTGGTCAGCATAGATAGCTGATTGTGTAAGCTTCCTTGTCAGAGGGGACATTGTGAACTTCAAGGATGTTATGTGTTTATCCATCAGCCCCTTCAATATCATGGGCCTTACCTACTGTGGTTGCTTCCCATAACTGCTGGCAACACTACAAAACTGGAAAACTCTTCCACATGCAGCTTACTATAAGTATAAACCAGTAGAGTTGTAGGCTGAACAGCTGAAATCTACAAAATGACTTAACAAAAAGTGAGGCCGCTCAAATAATCTCAATAGGTTCAAGGGGTTATGGTGTACTGGTGATTGGGGGTACTTGTAAGTGAATGTAACTAGTTTTAACTCACCCTCAGTGCAATATAGCTACTTATAACTCCAATGGACATGTAGCCAGTTTGCAGTGTAACAATTATGAGGTACATTTGAGCACGGCCCAGAGTATCTTTAAGAGTGTAGTTGACATTTACCTACCCTGGGTTAAAGGTTGTCCATTACCTCAGCCAAGATTTAATCCTATTTTTTTTTTGAATGGATATCACAAGCTCGATGAGATGCAAATATCAACCATGATATATACATACGTTCTTCCTATGATATTAATTGGTAAAAATCGATGGTCAGTTGTGATAAAGTTTCACCCTAACTCTTTCACTCGACCATTAATAGGAGCCAATAAAATATGTTCACAATAAGTTATTTTAAAAATCTTCAGATCAAAACCTTCAAATATTCTAAAGCCTTGCTGCACATAAAAATGGAGCATTTGTTGGAACAAAAATTGTTGAAATCTTTGCCATGGCCACCACGTCTTTCTTTCCTCACTCACCTTTGTTTTCCTTTTCTGAAAACAGATGAACAGGGCAGCCAAGCACTCGTGAATAAGCAGGGCCCGAGGAATGGGAGGGGATTTGAGTCCTCAACTTTGAAATCATAGTTGTAGGGAACTATTAAGTTAGTAAATGAAAATGCACACATGAAAGCATGTACAGTTGTCATGGCATACGTGTGCATTAAACACTATCACTATATCCTCTAACACCACTAAGATGAAATGAAAAGAAATGAGGTTAGATCCGTGTCAGAGACCCAAACATACTCTAATAAATTTGGGTTGTTGACCAAAAAATTATTTAGCTCGTTGATTTTCCCTAATCCATGCACCGCTTAATGAGCTATATACATATTTTGTGTGATAAACCTTTCCCGGATAGCCAAAATAACTGTAGTTTGTTTTTATTATTCCAGTGGTCTTTTACCAATATTAAAGTGGCGTCTTGGATCAAACCACAGAATAAATGATTGCATAGAGAATAATATTGATAACCAGTGAGAAAAATAACAGGACGTTCATTTCAAGATCCAAACTCAATACAGAATATATGGACCAGAATGGCAGTGGCAGACCAGAACATTACGAATGATAATGAATATTCTACTACAAGATACACTCAGTATATACGTAGCATTCATTTGAAATTATATGTGACTACACAGGAATAAATTCATCATTTACATTTCTTGAACATACCCGTCTTCTCCAGATGTCGGCCAGAGTGCGTCTTCTCCAAATGTCGGCCAGAGTGGGGAGATGATATTCTACGCTAGTGCCAGAGTGCAACGATAATGTTCCAGCAGTGTGATCTTCCCAGTCGATATACCAATAATATGATAGAGTTAATTCTTCAGACATGAATGCTTCTATTCCCGATATCAGGTCTTCATATTACCGCCAACTATGAACACGACTTCTGTGGATTGTCTCCCGTCTATCAATATTAGACTCTTGCAAGGCCCGATAGTAAAATTTCAATCCCGTTTCCAGCATCAGATTGGGAATGTCCGATTGAAGAAAATGGCCCGATTTGGTAACATATAAATGCACTCCCATGTTAATGAGGACGTCTTCACAAGCGTTGCAAGGTACACCCGATAATGATTTCAGAAAATACATGCGGCATCAATGTAGATTATACCTCAAATTGAGTCCTTAAATTTTATTGTCAATACTCCAGCACCAACCAAACCGTGCTCCAAACTTGATTTCCATGCTCTCCTTTTGATATTGACCGATTACACAGTCAAGTAAGATCATAAAATTAACCATCTCAGGGGCTACGTCTTGAATGGCTACCCGATTGCCTGAGAGTTGCCGTTCCCAGAACAAAATCAAACCAGATAGTCTTCATTATTCTGTGATGCCCAGGAGATTGCTTCGATCTCCTTAAAAAATCCGCCACCTTCCGTTGCATTAACGGAGCTATTTTTAACAAAGACTTTATAAAATGTAAAATATTTGTTAATAATCTTTTTATAAAGTCCCAAAAAATTAATTAATTAAATATTTCAAAAGTCTTAAAGATAAATAAATAAATAAAGAATTATTGAATATTCAATTAATGAATCTCAATTTGCATTTAGTTCTCGAAAAGGGACGGGGAAATTACATTTTGTACCACCAATGTGTAATTTTCGTTATTAACTTATTTAAGGAAGAGTAATGAAAATTTGGTCTTTAAGATGTCCAATTGAAGGAGACCTGTATGTATGTGTGTGTATATATATAGATATATCCTGTTCATTTTTTATTATGATTTCTGTACTTGTAATACTAAATTTCCAGGTATTTGTTTGTTTTCTCACTTACCATATCTTGGTTTGTTCATTGCCTGCATTCCTTGGCAGCATGTTCCACATGGAACAAATGGAGCAGTGACTGTTGCAGGCCTTCTTGCTGCTGCAGCTGGAGGTGCTGTGATAGGGGTGACCTTTGTATTGGCAGGTTTGTTCACAGCAAGATGTGAAGGCCAGTTGGCATCAAAACAGTTATTAGCATTTCCGATTGCAACTTTTGCAGGACTTTTTGGCAGTGTAGTTGATTCCATATTAGGTGCTACAGTGCAGTATAGTGGGTTTTGTGCTGTGCGAAAGAAGGTAACTTGTATACCCTATTTTCTGGAATTGTTCTGTCGTCCAGCTGTAGACTGTGTACTGATTTTCATAATTCTTTATATGCACAGGTGGTAGGAAAACCAGGACCGACAGTTAAGAGGATTACTGGGCAAAATATTCTTAGTAATAATGGGGTAAATTTTGTTGCGGTACTAATAACAACTTTGACAACATCTGCTGTTTGTTTGTATGTGTTTTGATCTTTGTTGATAATCCTGTTTATTCTAAATTTGGCTATGGTGTAATGTTTAGTTGCATTTACTATATGGAAACAATTATGTAGAAACACATTCAAAACTCGTGCACCGCCAACTAGAATCAGGAAACAGGACAGCCTGTTTTATATAAATATGAATACACGAGGTATCATGTTTTCAAGTGCATAGCTGAAGTTTGGAATGAAGTCTGTATTATGTTATTAAATGTCGGTACCAGCATTGATTATTATGTTGTCTTTGGCTGGTAATTTTGGTCCTAAATAATTTGAAGAGGTTCACAACTTTTTCACTACGAATAGATGTGTGCAAGATATAATATATTTTTCAACTTTTACCTGAATGCTGGAGGAACCTTGATTTTCATTTTTCTTTTCTAGAATTAGTATTTGAGAAATTTATCTCCCTTTCAAGTACTTGGTGATTATTCATGTGGAGATATTATACTTGGTGATTTGTGTGGTATATTGAGTGTTAGAGAAATTTATCTCAATCGAATGGAACTATGTTTGTCATCAAGATCCCAGTTTTGTAATAATTTCTTTAAAATTTCTAAGTTTTTCATGCAGCTAAAATATTAATGTTTTATTCTCTGGACAAACATATATAAGTATATTTGGTTTGTAAAAGAATCAAATTAACAATAATAGCTTCATTATGAATTTTAATGAGTAATCTCCTTAATAATTGCTATTGTTGTAGTACCATAACCATACATATAAATATTTTCTTGCCTATATATTTCTATGAATTATGGTAACCGCAATGCTGTTTCTCAAGTTATATTAACTTCCTTAGGAGAAGTCCATAGACACTAGTACAGATCCTATTATCTGCTGAAATGTGTTTTAAATTATTTGAGGTGCCAAATTCCCTCATTTTACACTTTTGTGAGTTTGCATCTTGAGTATTTTGGATACCTCGTGGTGTATATCAAATCCACTGCTTAAGATGGAGTGATGCTAGCTTATATTGGATTCATAGCTTTGGCTGCATGTGTTGCATTTGTCTTTGATTCAAACTTTATTATTAAGAATTACATATCTATGATAATCCATACTATAGTCCATTGGGATATTGGAACACTTTTAAGATTGTGTGATGCAAATAGAATCGAGTGTGTTTCTTCTAGTAATTCAACTGGGCGGCATTAATAAAAGAACATGAAATAGTATGCGGATCACACGTACACAAGACACAAGAGTTCGTGGGAAACCCTTATGGAAAAACCTCACTAGCAAAAGGAAACAAGTCCAATACAACTCGTCTCTCTAATATGATTTCAATCTATAAACCTATAGTGTACAGTCTCTACATAAGCCTATAACCTTTTAGGGAACACCACATCAACTAGGACTAACCTATTCCGATTGTACAAGCAATCAAATATGGTTGTCATAAAATTCGAACTGTCTAGTTTAACTACTACGTGGAATATCAATAGGCAAAAGAAAAACATGATTGTACGATGATGTCAACATATCACATGTCATATGAAATATGGCTTTCCTACGTGGATGAGAATTGCATATAATTAGTGTTGCCACACATACAAAGTCAAAGTTTGTTGACCAACTTTACTTGAATCATGTACTTGTCTTCCTTGTGGTAGTACAAACAAACACTAAAATTGTTCCTAACCATTTGCAATATCGTCGAGCATACCCTAGAACATAACTATGTCCTTAGTCTTCATCGCATGCACTTTAACAATGTTGCATTTGTTCTTGTATTGTCATACATACTTTAATAACTACTTAGATAAATATGCGGTAGTGAGTTCTTCATCAAATGATTTGTGGTTACTATAGAGAAGGGGGATTTGCTGCCCCCGAGACTCTTAGGTCATGGAAGAGCCTAAGGGAGCAAATTGACCTAAATTACCTCAGACTACCTAATAAGCTGAAAAGGAAGGGCAAATAGGACTTTGTTTCCCTTATGTTTATGACAAATGTTTTTTGGAATCGGGTGAGTCAATCATAGAGGTCTTGAACAAACCAGATGGCTCTCTGTCAGAGGACGACAATGCGGGGGTCGGACTTTAGCACGCCGCGCTGGAGTCTCAGAGACGCGTTGGAGTCTTAGAGACACATTGGCATCTTGTATGGACAGAGGATCAGGTTGCAGATTGAAACACACAAAGTCTACTTACAATCCGAAAGTTTTGGTTTTACAATTTGACAAAAACATATGAAAATGCAAAGTACAACAAGAAGAATACTATGAAAGCTACTCTAACAACGGAATGACAAAGAAAGAAGAAGAATGCCAACTTACTCAAGGTCCAGTTTGCCAACTAGCTCCAAGCAAATGAATAGCACCTACATACACAAAAATAATAGAAGTGTTAGGGTTGTGTTTTGAGGTTTGCTTTAGTCAAAGCCCTGTTTCAGTGTTTCCGCCTCTACGGGTAGCCAATAGACAACAAGATTATGAAAAAGCGATAAAGAAGTAGATAGAAAAGACACAATGAAGTAGAGAGCAAAGACAACCTTGATGCTACTCTACAAGAACGATAATGCAAATAAGCAAATAGACACAATATCACCTCCCTTTTTATGAGCGCCCAAGGTTAATAGAGAAAGGAGAAGAACAAGATCACCACGCCAACGGAGTAGAGCTTTGACAACCTACAATAACAATGACGTTGGAGCAAGATGGTGTAGAAACCAAGTATGAAGCTGGTAGCAACAAGAGATGGTGAGAAATAAAGCAAGAAGTGTTAGAACCAAGAGAGAGATTGAGAATGAGATCGAATTTAGTTCAAATGGGAAAACTGGAGGCAAATAGTCGTTCTCTATGGTCAAGATTCGATAGGGGGACGCTATGCTTGTAGGTGATAGAGAATCATAATGTCTTTACCGTTTCTTGGTGCAGGAATCTTGTTAGGATGGTAGCACAACACAGATTTCTGTGCGGCGTGTGTACGTCCCAAACAAAAATTCCCTTCATTGACTCTAAACGACAGGTACACATGCAAAAAGCGAGGCAAATACAACGAGTTTTTGTGTTATTGAACTTGTAAGACTAAAATGAGGGTAAATTAATGGGAATTTGCACAGGGTGCAAATTTACACCATTACATTTTCCCCCCACTTTAGCGAGCATATGTGAGCTAAAATAGGAGGTTGAGAATATACTGATATCATCAAGGAAGCAGACCTTCGATCCGACATACCTTGATGTGAAAGAGAGAGCTCCACCAAGATGCGAAGATGATTAGGGTCTTTGATCTTGCCAAAGCTAGCTGCGATCTCACCATAAACATGTTAGGCTGCAAACAAACATATTAGGCAAAAAAGCTAATCATAATAGACACAATTTCATATGACACAAGAAGACACAATTTGACACAAACTGACATAATAAGACACAGTTTGATCATATAAGATACAAGACACATTGATCAGATAGATAGGCCTGTGGTTGCTGCAAACTGTGTTGCAGGATAGTCACACAAAATACAAGTCTAGTTAGGCTACCCCCAAGCTAGACGCCAAGATATAAGGCATCAACCACCAAGACACACAATGCTAAATATCAAATAAAAGACACAAATGAATCCTTGTCAAGACATCAAGACACCAAGGAATCCTTTTTAGAAAACAATTTTCAGAAAGAGGTTCTTTTAGTAGGGAACCCTTCAACCCTTCAAGACATCAAGACACCAAGGGGCCTGTTGATGGTGTTTTCTGCATAGCAACAATTCAGACAAAATATAATATCCTATCTCTCTTGAAAGGTAAATCTCTATTAGCAAGCCTCAAGAGATAACCCCAAGGTCTCTAATGTCAAGTTTTGACAATGCAGTGAAACAACTTAGTGATAAATGTGAAAATGCTGGTAATCATAAGGGGCCTTACAAAACAAATACCAGAGGCTTCAAACTCATCGAATCTTGCAATATGTTGATGCTTTTTAATCCTAAACTAACCCAGATTTAAAAGAAATAGCAAAAGATAAAGGGTTCATAGAGATTTCTAAAACTAAACCTAAGACCAATTGTGTAAACAACCAAACACTCAAAGTGGACCAATCCTTCCAAAACCAATTCCTACTAAACCTAGATTAAATCTGCGATCTCACAAAAATAGTGCAATCTTCTAAGGTAATAAATATTTTCAGATCATGGAGCATTCACACAAGTCAGCGTTATTTTATAATTGAAATGAATAAATACCCACAATTGAACTCAACACACAATATTTAGGCCCGGGCTAACTTTACACGATTTACAATCAACAAGTTGCTAAAAGTATGAACCAAGGATTGTTCAAACACCTCAAATATTGAATCATGAACACAATTGCATCACATCTAAGTCTAAAATCTAACATGCAACCACAACTTCAAAGCAATTTCTTAAAGATATGGAAAAACAAAAACCATGCAAAAGTGAACACAAGAAAGAGCACCAAAGAACAATGTCTTTACTTGTATTGAATCACCCAGATTTGCAACAATTCATGTATTCACAATGTTTCAACACTTGCTCTCAAAAAATATTAACTCTTTTCTTAGTTCTAACTATCCCAACTATGTCTAACCCCTACAAATGAAACTGAGGCCTTAATTTATAGAGAAATTACATTAGGTCGGCCTAGAATTAGGGTTATAAAATTAGGTCAGCCTAGAGAGTTTTTTATAAAATTAAATTAAATTTAATACTTTAAAATAGGCCCTAGGTCGGCCTGGACCCTTCTAGAAGTATTATCTTGCTGGCACATAAATCTAGGTTGTCCCTCTTGGGTAGGTCACATGACTGACACTTTTTCCTAGGTGGCTCCAAGTTGGTTGTTTTCTCCCTCCTTATTGGCCTCTAACCTACTAGATAATTCTTTGACTTTTTCTAATATTTCCCTCAAATCAACTGGATCTGGAGTTGGAATAAATTTTATTCTCAATTTATGAGTTTTCAACTCATCAACATATTTGGGCATCATTTTATCCCATTCAACCTGTAGCTCATGATACTTATCCAACTTAGAAATGTAGATAGCTGCATCTTCCAAATGATCTTTGGCAATGGGTGCACTATTAGATGGAGCATAAATTTCATGCCACCATGCCTGCAATCTACTGATATTCATATTTTTCTATCCAAATTTCCTTCTTCCAGTCATGATTTCAAGGAAAGTGATACAACTATCATATATTTCTTTCATCTTCCCTTGCAGCTTCATTATCTTCTTTAGGGCCTTAGAGAGAGTTCCTTTCTATAATTTCATATCTCTAGCCACTCCATTACTTTGCCAATATCATCAGAAGTGAAGATGTTCATTTTAGCCAATTCCTCCTTGGGCACTTGCACAATCTTCTTCAACTCTTCAACTATTGATTCATCAACCTTATTGTAATCAACAACAAATTGGGAGGTATCTTCTAGAAATTCAGCAGCCTTAGCATGAACGTTGAAAATTTTCTCAATAGATTCATCACCTCTCTTGCTGACATCATGAAGCCATTCCTAGGTGCTATGTACTGAGGACTTCAACTTCTCAGTCTCTGATACAACCTCCCTTGGTAATATTCCCTTTGGAATTGAAGAACCACCCTCACCAGCAGTTTGTAGGGGCTTCATTAAGTGTTGAACATACTTGTAAACATCACTAAGTTGATTTTGCAACTTCTCTTTCTCCTTAGTTTCTTTATCAAGCCTTCTCAAAATGCCTTGGGATGATTCTTGAAATTCCCCTTTTTCTTGCTCCTTAGTGGTTGGACCCAAATTGATGGTTTGCACCCTGTAATCAGTGGGCCTCACTTCATCTTTGAACTTGTTCTCTGTAGGAACAACCACATGAACAACTCTATTGTTAAATTCATCTCTTGAAATTTTTGAAAATATTCTAGCCTTTTTCCTTTGCTTAGGCTGTCCTCATTGTTCTAACAATTTGTCCCAGCTAAGAGTTTCCTCTTGAACTATTATTGGCTTCTTACTAAGCCTCTTCTCCAGCCAATCGGGGACAGTAGGCTGCTCTGTTTCTAACTCAGTAGAGGGAACCTCTTGTTCAGCCTGGTCTTGATTTGGGCTATCAACAACTTCTTCCACATTCTTCTCTATTTCTTGTTGATCCTCTTGTTCATCAACCATTTCCTTTTGTGGAGACTTGGATGGCACTTCTTGAGTTACCTCCGATCCAATATTCTTGCTTTGGGCTCCGGAGGTTGATTGCCCAATCTCTTCCATAAAATTCTACCACTCTCCACTTCGAGGAGTAGATATTTCTTCATCTTTTGACTCATGTGGCTCAGGATTATTTAATATGTTTCCTTCTTCATTGATTTCTCCTTTTGAAATTTGTGTATTATGAAGAGGAGGAGGAGGAGAATTATTTCCTGTAAATGCTCTCTTCTCATTATCTTTTGTAGGTGCCTCTTCAATCTGCACCTCCTTCTCTACAATTTTCACCTCTACTACAAGGGATGTCTTGTGTTTAGGAGAATTTCTCCTAACATAAACCTGATGTTTCTCCCTCGAGCTCTCTACATCCACAACTTTAGCTGAAGAGGGAGCATTAGTAGAAGTGTTGCCCTTTCTAGCCTTAGCCATCTTTTGACCTTCTGTAACCAATTTTCTCTTCTTGGCTGGCTATGAAGCTTCTCCTTCTTTAGTTGTGGCACTAACCTTGGGAACCTTCTTTGTTTTAGGAGATTGTTTCTCAGCTAGCTTGACCTGTGTTTGGTTTCTTGTTTTTCTCTATAGAGTCAGAGGTATTTCTTCGTCTTTGCCATCTCCATCATGAGACTCAGTGTTTTCACCTTTATTAGCTTCAACTTCCTTAGATTGGGATTCCAGATCTCCCATCAAGTCATAAGTGAATTTGGTTCCATCAGCCTCTAGTTCCAACTCTTTATGCTCCACCCAGAGCTTGGAATACTTCTTTATTGGCTCTGTCACCTGGTCCAAATCTGTCACTTCTTCTTCTCACCAATTTATTGGAGGTAAAGGATTTTTCTTATAGGGCTCAAAATCATGTTGTTGAATCAAATCTGCATCATCTTCTTGGACCTGGTCTAGCACCTTTGTAACCTTGTAAAGCCTTATCAAATTGAGATGCAGCCTAGAGAATCTCCTCCCGATGACTTCAAATTCATCCTGGAAATTAGTCCAACAGTCCTCAATGTGATCTTTATGCCATAATTCTTTGTTAGCTTGCTTTTGAGCCTTGCCATAGGGATCAAAGTTATCCCTGTTGGTGTGAGAGTACAATTCAAATTGTGCCATCTCCTTCTTAGAATATTGGGCACTTTGAATAGATGGGCATGCCTTTAGAGTTCCAATTCTCAATGGGAATTCTGCTCCCAACCCCTTCTTATGCAAGTCTTTTTGTAAAATTACCTCAAAGAATACCATTTGCTTTGTCGCCTCCAACAGTATGAGCTTATTGGTTGGATATCTGGGCAATCTAAGAGGGACAACAAGAGACCGTTGTATCCGGATGTATGCAAATCTTTGAAACTGAATAAACCACTGCCCATACTGCTTGATCAGGTCCATTGCATCTGAAGAGACTCTAACATGGAGAGCATCTTGTAGCAACCTGGGAATATACATGAAGAATGCATCATTTGCTCTCCTGTAGTTAGTTGTCTTATATTGCAATTGTGGGTAGATGTCCCATATTCTATCCTTTCCCACAATTCCTTTGCAACTGAGACCCTTATGCCTGGATTTTCTTGCCAACATATATACAAGGTATGAGGTCATGGTGAACCTACTGGTCTCCTGCACACTCCTTAATTGGGCATCCAAGTTATTGCTTATGATCCTGGCCCAATGATAATGTTTTCCACCCATGATTTGTGTGATAGAATAGAACATCCAAGTGTGGAAAACATGAGCCTCTTCCACTCCCATTACTTTTCCCAAGAGAGTTATGACATCATGGTATTCCATCTTGAAATCACTTCTATGTAGTTGATTGGGTAGCTTGGAATAGTGTGGTTTGGGCTTTAGTATCAAGGAGCTATTCATCATATCCAAAGCTCTGTTAGGATCCTCATCATAGAACCTTATGGCTTCTCCAATGTTTATCTCCTCAATTAGCTTATGATGTGAGGCAATGTAAAATACTCCTGCAATGGACTCCTCTGTGAGATTGGCCAGGACTCTACCTTGTGGCCCAACTATGATTCTCTTGTCTAAGTCATAATGCCTTGCACATTCCAATACCAATTTAGGGCACAATTGTGTTGGAGGGAACCCTGCTACTTGAGCTAGACCAGTGTGAGTAAGTATTTGCGCCAGTTGAGCGGGTGCATTGCCAAACATTCTTTGTTGAAAATCATCATAGTCCACATGACCCATGTTGGTATCTGCAATCTTTGCCCAAGTAAAAGAAATCCTGGACTTTGGCCATATGCCCTTGAAGTCATACTTCATCCTTTCAACTCTCTTTCTCACTTCCTCTTGCACTGCAGTAGCTTTGGATTTAGAAGTCTTGTCAGGGCTCAACTCTCCCTACATTTGTTAGAGAAAAGCATAATCACCCAAATGGAAATAACAATCTAACTCATTAATGTATGGCAATAATTAAATGAAGTTTATAAATATATGACACATGACACCATTGAAATGCAGATCAAAATGATGGTATGAATCCAGATGGTAGTGTCAAGTAGACCATTTACTCAATGAAACCTCATCATTAAATTATTCAGGAACATGCAAGTGAATCCCATACAAAACATACAAATTCTCAAAGCTTAACAAGATTTCATCATTGAATATCATATCACCCAAATTAGAAGCCCAATTATTATTAAAACTCGAAGTTTGAAGGCATTGGAGAAAGCTCGGGGATTCCACCCAGGGTTTGATTTTTCGGTCGAATTGAAGCTCAGGTAATCTGAGGTAACATGAATCCAAGGGATCCCAAGGCATCTTTATGAGGTTTTCTGATATAATGGAGCTCATTGATGGATATCATCAGTTGTCTTAAGATCATACCCTAAACCATATTCATCGTCATCCACCTAGTCACCAACATCGGAGATTTGAAGGCCTGGAGAATTTATAAATTTCAAGGGGTCTTGGATTTCCCGAGCAAATTAAGGCTCAGAAAATCCAAGCTACCTCAGAATCACCGAATGCAAGTCATGCTCGAAAGTTTACTAAGTTTTAGGGATTTCATCGTCTTAGACTTCGGGATTTTGAGAGTTCATAGGATCTGGAAAATCCGAGGGGAGCCGGATTAAGGCTCGGAAAATCTGAGCTACCTAGAAATTTCTGAATGTTTCGCTCGAGCTCAAAACTTGCTAAGTGTCAAACTTATTTCGTGTTATAAAGATGAATTATGATCATTTCGATGGTTGAATCAATGCCGACTCCTTATGATAATTCAAGTCAAACGTTTTGCACAAAAATCCCTTAGTACCATTCATTTCATTCATCAAATTTGCAATCTCCAGCTAGGGCTTTTAAGAAACTAGGGTCACAGAGTGTCTAGGGTTTTCTAAATGGAGCTTTAGAGCAAGGCAACACCTCTTGGTCCAAATATCAACATAAAAACACAATGAAAAAGGTGAATCTTGAAAATCTCAATAAGCCTTAGCATCCCATTCCACTCAAATCAAAGTCTACACCAAAATCCCCCAAATGCACGCATAAAGAAACAAGAAACCCCAATAATCATGCCAAAACAATCACACCCGCACTTTCAGAATCCAACTATAACAAAATATACTCAACAAAGAGTCTTTCATCGAGCATAAGGCAAGGAAAATCAATACGAAGAATACTCAATTGAAAGCACAAAGGATAACCCTACCTTGAAACTGATGAGGGTCACACCGCCCAAAACCCACATAAATCACAACGACAAATAACAACACAGAAGATGCAAGACAAAAGAATGATTCACTTTCAATTGTTTTTAGAAAATGAAATTACAGATCCAAAGCTTACATGCTACAACCTCATGGGCTTGATTTATTACAACAAAATCAACTCTGAAAATAAAATCTACTATTCAGAGCCACAATCTGCACTATCAGGGCCACCTTCTACAACCCCCACTTAACCCTTTTTTATTTTCCCCAATAACTGCCCTAGAATGTTTTAGAAAGTACAAATTTCCCTTTTTTGTTTTGGTGCCAAAAGTCTTGCTGTTTGATTTCTGGCCTAGGAAGAATTTTTTTAAGAAATTCACTTTTTAGAGGACCAACTTCGCGAGGCCATAACTTTTGATTTGGGTGTCCGATTTGCTATTATTGCATATAGTTGGAAATCTCTTGACAAGCTCTACAATGCTTGAACCACCATAGGTCGGTTTAGCCACCGTTTGAGCTGTTTCGGGGCTTCCAAAGTTTTATATCTGAATTTGAAGCTACATTGGAGAAATTTCCCAGGACAAAAACTTTAATTTCTCCCAAACCGTGCAGGGTATTGAGGTGATTCTTTCGCGACCGGAAAATTTTTTCATCTCTGCTCTTTGGGGTAAATTTTCATGTCCATATGAGCCCATTTAGGCTGACTTACTAAAAATAGTAAGTGCTCGTTTTTCGCTATTTTTGATGCCTAACAATCTTATATCCCTTAAGTGCCATCATGGGACTCAAAACAACTAAAGAAAAAGAAAATAATTTTTTTTGGGTGATGCAAGATTGCCGTACACCGCTGGATGCTCCTGCATAAGAAACGACACACGGAGAAAGGGAATCCAATGGAGGCTTGGAAATCACAAGGTAACCTTGCAAGAACGACTAGCCACACCTTGGAGTTTAGGAAATCACAGAATGGGAGCAAGTTCCCACAACTTCTAACGTTCTGAAATGTTAAAATGACAACTAATGCTTCATTGAATTCATATTTAAACAACCAATAACGAGCAATAAATGTTTAAGAGGATTTAAAAAAACTCAAAAATACGATAGGGGCTCGGATCTGTAAAATCCGAGGTAGCTCAGAATTTTTGGCTGGACTCAGGTTCAGGTAGTCAGAGCTACCTCGGATTTACTGAGCTTATCCCATACTTAACCAATTTTACCCCTTAAGCTAAAATTTTGGACTGAGGTTGACTTTCCAAGAGCCAACATGCTATCATGATGTTGCAATAAGACACCTTGAGTGTAGATAAGACCCTAAGTACTTAGGTGAAAGAAAACTAGAATCAAGAAACCTATCCCTTAAGGGGAAAAGGTTAGGACCATAAAGCAAACAAAACAAGAAAAGAAAAAAGGGTCCCTGCTTTCATTGGGGCGTGTGTGTGAAAATTGCACAACAAATGGCAACACCTGCTGGGGAAATGCTTCAGAGCATTTCGATGACAAACTAGAATCAAGAACCCAAAATTCTAGTTTCAGTCCTCGCATCAGGTCACCCATAAACAAAGTTTCAAAGCTGATGGACAAGTAGGTCCTTCTTGTGCTAAAATCCCAGTGTGTGCAAATGCGTTCATTCCCCTCCCTCGGTTGTTGTAGGATAACAAGGTCAGTCCAGTCAAGCTATGTAAAGGTTCTAACTCCAAAAGCAACCTGGATAGAGCCTCGCTGCCAGTCAAACATCTATAGCCCCGACGAGGTTATCGTTGTGATCCTCCTGAACATAGCTCTACTGCCAGCCAGGTGTCCATATTCCCGGTAGAGATATTCAGACACTCCTGATAGGTTGAATTCATTTCTTTTGATTTTTTAATGTTTCTTTTTCTTTTTCTTTTGTTCTTTTCCAGTATTCTTTTCTTTTCATTTTCATGTCAACTTGTGAACAATGAAGGTCACACTCAAGGCTGAGAACCACAGTGGCATTGAAGTAGAAATAGGATTTTTTACTTGACCAGACCTCACGAGGAGCTTTCAACAGCCTCAGGATTATTAAGATGTGTGTATAAGTATAAGACCCAAGCACATTTTGGAACTAACTTAATCCAGAGACTCGTCCACTTTAAGCATCTTAGCACATATGACACCGAATAAAGGACTTCCATCAGCTTATCTTGGAAGGATGACTAGAGTTTGTAAAGGAAATACTTAGAACAATCCCCAATAACATAATGGTTGCTGTGTACGTACAACACCCCCAAAGAGGACAATGGAACCCAAGATCGGAAAAGCAAAACAAAACCAAACCAAAACCTAAACTAAAGCAAACCTACACTAACCAAAAACAAAAGTAAACCAAAGCAAAGCAAACCAACTGAAGCAAAAAACAAAAGCAAACCCAAAAGAAACCAACATCTAAACTAGCTATTTACAAGGGAGAGCTGAAAACAGCTCAGGCCAAAAAGTAATGCTTCAAATACTGCTGATTGACAAGAAATGGGACATCCTCTCCAGTGAGAGTCCTCAAATGAAAAGCATTATCTTCCAATATCTCTGAGATCTAGAAGGGGCCAAGCCAAAGCTTGTAAAATTTTCCATGTTCTCCCTTTTTGTCATGTGCTTTATCCCAATTTAAGACCAGATTAGAGATTTTGAATGCTTTCACCTTGGATTTTCAATCAAACCATCTGTTAACAACGCCTTCGTGTTTAGCAAAGTTCTCTAATGATTTATCTCTCTTCTCTTCAAGATATAGAAGCTCAACCAAGCAAGCCTCACATCTATCCCCTTCATCATAATAATCATTAATGAATTGCAAGGTGGGGATCTTTAGGTATACTGGCTCAAGACCATATACGAGGTGATAAGGAGAGGTTCCTAGAGAGGCTTTGTGTCTAGTATGATCTACCCAGAGAGAAAATCTAAGCTGGGTGTGCCAATATTTGGGATTTCTCTCTAATAGTTTGCGAATAATTGTCAAAAGATTTTTGTTTGTTGACTCAGCCAAACCATTTCCTTGTGGGTAATAGTTAGAAGCAAACTTAATAATGATACCATGATCAAAATCCCATCCAAAAAAAATTAACGAAGCAAATGCAGGACCATTATCACATACTAAAGCATTTGGGCAACTAAAATGATTGATAATACCTGATTCTAGAAAATTGATCACCACTTCAGAAGTACATTGTTTACAGGCAAGGGCTTCAGTCCATCTAGTAAAATAATCAGTTACAATAAGAATATACCTGTGGCCTACAAAGGAAGGTGGGTTAATTGGACCAATGAAGTCCAATCACTACTACACGAATGGTTTGACCTCAATTACCAACTGAAGTGGAAGCGCTGAATGCTTCTCCTTGCTAGCTACAGTTTGACATACATGGCAGGTTCTGATGTGATTGTGTGCATCCTTGAATAAGGTTGGCCAATAATATCCCGTCCTTAAGATTTGGTTTGCAATATTTGTTCTAGAACCATGGCATGTACCATACTTATCATGAAATTTTGTCATCACTTGTGCAACTTCTTTTCCAAGACAACAAAGGTAGATTCCTTCATGGTTCTTTTTATACAAGATAACACCTTTCAACATATAGCTGCCACTCTTTAAACACAAGACTCTCTGCTATACCATGTTGAGATGATTAGGACATTTTTGATTCAACAGATAATAGACAATGTCATCATACCATTCATCTGGAGAGACATCTTGAAGGTGGTCTTGTTGGGTTGTGATATCAAGACCAATTTCAGCCATAGTTTTAGTCAATCCTTTCCCTCTCACAAGTTTCATGGGCTGTATTTCAATGTCATACTCCTGTAGCATTGTAACCCATTTTCCCCTTCGTTCCCCTAACTCACTCTGCATCAGCAGAAGCTTGACTATAGGGTTTGGCACTATTGCAAAGACTTTGTTTCTCAGGATGTAATGTCAGAACTTCTTCACACCCTTGAATAGAGCATAAGCTTGTTTTTCCACATTGGGGTACTTCAATTTTACATCTTTCAATGGAGCACTTATGAAAGCTCTAGGGTGCTCATTTCCTTGGTCAATTTTCTGAGTTAACGTGCCAGCACAAGAATGATCAGATGCAAATGAATATATGTAAAAAGGCTTGGAATAATTTGGAATCACCAACACTGGAGCATCAACTATTTCCCTCTTGATTTCTGCAAAAACCTCCTTTGCTTCAACATTCCATTCAACTTTTGCATCCTGTTTCAACATAACATTCATAGGTTTAATGATATCTATGAATCCAGTAATAAACTTCCTGATGAAATTAATTTTCCCAAAGAAAGATTTCATTTCCTTTTTACTAGATGGAGGTTGGATTTTTAGTATGGCTTCTATTCATTCGGGATCAATGGATATGCCCTCTTCTGAAATAACATGGACCAATAACTTCCCTTCAGGTACTCCAAAGATGAACTTCTTAGGGTTGAGTGAAATATCAAATTCCCGACATCTCTGGAATACTTTGCACAAATCTGAAATGTGGTCATCTCTCTTCTTTGAAAAAATAGTCAAATCATCCATATAGATAATGATACACTTACCAATGATATCCTTGAAGGAAATGTCCATAGCCCTTTGAAAGATGGCCCCTACATTGATTAATCCAAAAGGAATTCTTCTATAAGCAAAGGTACCCCATTTCGTGGTGAAGGCAGTCTTGTGTCTATCCTCATACTACACCATAACCTAATTATACCTTGAGTATCCATCCAGGAAGGACATCATTTGGGATCCATTAACGATTTGCAACACTTCATCCAATGATGGGATAGGGTATTTGTCCTTTTCTGAGGCACGATTAAGATTTTTGAAGCCAACACAAAGCTTGATTTCTCTATTTTTCTTCCTTACTGGAACCAGGTTAGCAACCCAGGTAGAGTGCCTAACTGGAAATATGATGCGGACAAACAATAATTTCTGTACTTCTTTCTGGATCATTGGTTCCAACAGGGCATTAATTGGTCTTTGTCTTTGCCTGAATGACTTGGCACCTGACTTGAGAGGAATAGTGTACATAATGATCGAGGTATCATATGTCTTCAAATCTTCATAACTCCAGGCTATGACATCTTGGTATGTATGAAGTGCATCTATTATTCCCCTCCTTTCCTCTGGAGTACATACCTTCCCAATGAAAACATTCTTAACATTATCTGGAGTTCCCATGTTATATGTGTCACACTGGCTGCTTATAGAATCCTTTCTGTTCTTTCCTGTGTTGTTCCTTTTTGCTCTTTCCTATGTTCACTTTTGCATGGTTCTTGTTTTTCTAGATCTTTAAGAAATTTCTTTGAAGTTGTGGTTGCATGTTATATTTTAGACTTAGATGTGATGCAATTGTGTTAATGATTCAATATTTGAGGTGTTTGAGCAATCCTTGGTCCATACTTTTAATAGCTTACTGATTGTAAGTTGCTATGTAAAGTTAGCCTGGGCCTAAATATTGTGTGTTGAGTTCAATTGTGGGTATTTAAGCATTTCAATTATAAAATAAGGTTGACTTGTGTGAATGCTCCATGATTTGAAAATATTTATTACCTTAGAAGATTTCACTATTTCTATGAGAATGCAAGTTTAATCTGGGTTTAGCAGGAATTGGTTTTGGAAGGATTGGTCAACTTTGAGTGTTTGGTTGTTTGCACAATTGGTCTTAGTTTTAGTTTTAGAAATCTCTCTGAACCCTTTATCTTTTGCTATTTCTTTTAAATATGGGTTAGTTTAGGATTAAAAAACATCAACATATTACAAGATTTGATGAGTTTGAAGCCTTTGATATTTGTTTTGTAAGGCCCCTTGTGATTACCAACATTTTCACATTTATCACTGAGTTGTTTCACTGCATTGTCAAGACCTGACATTAGAGACCTTGGGGTTATCTCTTGAGGCTTGGTGATAGAGATTTACCTTTCAAGAGAGATAGGATATTATATTTTGTTTGAGTTATTGCTTTTCAAAAAACACCATCAACAAATTGGCGCTAGGAGGGTCTAAATAAGCAAGCTGGAGCATTTTCTATCTATAATTTCTCCTAAGAGGTTTCAAAGAAGAACCAAATCTACACTAGGGGAGGAAGATTTTTAGGAGCTACAAGCCCTTACCAGGTCAAGAAGGACTAGAAGAAGAGGAGAATCATCATCTGCTCAACTGCCTTTTCCATCCTCTCGATCATCTTCACCTTCATCCAACCCATCCTCATTTGATTTTGAAGTCATTCCCATTTAGCAGTCTCAGCCAATTGTTAATCAACCACTACCACCTCCACCACCACCAATGGCTTTCTTGGCAAATAAACCCTCACCCCTGTCCTTCAATAACTACAATGTCATGCCCAATAACCCTGAGCATTTTTGTTCTAAGTTTCATGTCAATGACCCAAATAGGACAGCTGAGGAGCACATTAGGATTCTTCAGATCTGCTTTAGGGATAGGGGAATCAATAATGAAGATGTTGCATGAAGGATTTTCCCATATTCCCTAGGAGAAGATGCATTCTACTAGTACAATCATCTACCTGCTGGATCCATACACAATTGGAATGAGCTTGAAAGTGCCTTTTTGTAGAAGTTTAAAATTCCCATTAGTGCCAATGAGCTATATTTGCAGTTTACTAAGGTTAAGAGGGAGGTTAATGAGCTTATAGGGTCATTCAACAATAGATTACATCGTGCCTTCACTAGATTGCAGGTACCCTATGCTGTGGACAATGCTACTTCCCTGGAAGTTTATTATGAAGCACTTGACAACCTCACAACCACCTTCCTTAAATGGAGACCTAACCCTCCTAACACTTTTCTTGATGCTTATACGAAAGCAATTAAGGTTAGTACATATTTGAGGCAGCATTTGTCAGGACCTTTGTCATCTTTAGGACCTGCTGCTCACTCAAGGAAAATCCAAGCACTTAATCACCAACCATGCACCCATCATGAATCCAATACCACAATTGCCCTTGGTCCCACATCCAGGTCCTCCAATGAATCAGGCCTCACCAATGCCTAGTTATCCTCAGAATGTCAATCAACTCCTCAATCCACAACAACAGGCTGGTTTCCCAACTTACCTGCAAAATTCTGAAGTACTAAACCAGTCCATAAGCTTAGGGGCACCACCAGGATATTCTCAAAATAATGTGGGTTCTGCATCCTATAATAATTCTGAAAAAGAAAGGTTGGATGAGTTGACAGAGCAAGTCAAGAAGCTGACCACTGAAGTCACTTATCTGAGGAATCAGAACAATCAAATTCAAGCTGCCTAGAGGAATATACAGTCTAGTTATAGGGAGAATAGGGATTCTACACAAGGACATGGACAAAATTTTGATAGAGGGAAGTCATCTGGACAAGGATTTGATAGGAGGCAGCCTCCCAGATAAAACGAAACATGGAATACCAGGCCAAATAATGGAGGTGTTCCTACTCCATTGGATCAACCTCTGAGGCAGCCTTGTTGGGATTGTGCATACTTCATAAGACAAATCAGCACTATGAGCTTGGATTGTCCTGAATTCCAAACTGTTGCATCCATATTCCAGTATGAAGTCCAACAAGTTGAAAACCACTCCAATAATCAAGAATTGGTGCCATCTGGCCCTTATGATTCTTCAATACTGGTTGTGAATCATGCTCATTTCTCACGAAGTGAAAAGAATGAACCAGAATAAGAAGCAAGTGAACAAGATGGAAAAACAAAACAAGTATGCAATGAAGATGAGATTTCACAATTGTTCCACGAAGGTACTAAGAATGTAATGGTCCGTTGCAAGCTGCGGATCCACACACTACTTCAATTCCTCCAAAAAACTTTGCTACACCACCTAATCCACATGCTAGTAATAATCCTTCTTATCCTCATGTGCCAACACAACATCTCTCAAAAGGGGGACAATCTGATCCCTCAAAGGGAAAAAACATTGATGTAGTCAAGGAGAAGTTGGTGGATTATCCCAAGGACACCCATGCTGACATGAGTACTAAACAATTGGGTGAATATGTAGCTGAGGAACTCAAGAAATTGAAGCTAAGTCTTTCTGCTTTTGAATTGTTAAGGGTTCCTGTTATTAGAAATGTAGTCCTAGGAACTTTCAAGGCTAATGTAGACTCTCAAGATAGGACTGATAGTGAAGTGTATATCCCAGAAGTGTATCAAACCCACTCCAGCAGTCAAAATTAATATCCAGAATGTCTCATAGGATCCCAAAGGGAAAAGAGTGATGTTTTATGAAGAACCATCTAGTAGCGACAGTGCAAGAGATACTGCAAGGAAGTCTGCAGTTGCTGGTTGTTGGACTTTGAGATTTGATGGGTCCAAATCAAAGCAAGGAGCTGGGGCAGGATTTGAGCTAATCAGTCCAAGAGGTAAGACATTCTTTGCTGCTCATAGACTTCAATTTCATTGTACGAATAATGTAGCAGAATATGAGGGTTTGGTTCATGGGCTGTTAATGGCATTGAAGAAAAAGGTTAAGACCTTGCAATTTTTTGGGGATTCTGAGTTAGTAGTCAAGCAAGCTAGGAGACAATACTCTTGTCATGATAGAAGAATGACCAACTATAGACACAGAGTATGGGATCTTATTGAAGGATTTGATGCCTTCAACATTCAGTTGATTCCACGAAGTAAGAACCAAACATCCGACTTCCTTGCCCAGGCAGCTAGTACATTACAACCTCTGTCTCTTTCTAGATTAAAGAAGTTTACAGTGGAGCTGACTCCAGTACCTTCAGTACCTGACAATGTCACCAACTTCTAGGTATTTGAAGATGACAAGTATATCCTAGATTTTATCACAAGTACATATGTCTTTGCTTCTCAAATCATTGATGAAATTGAACTCCAAGAAGCAAAAGGAAAATGAAGGAGTAATCAATCTGAAGACCAATCCTATTCCTAGAGGGATGGTGCAATTAGAAAGGATCTTTGATTTGGACAAGGTCGGGGATCAAGAATAGGATGCCAAGAAAGAGTCCATCAGTGGACAGTGTGATAAATATAATATGGGAACTCAGGATGATGTCAAAAATGTCTTTATTGGCAAAGTGTGCACTCCAAAAGAAAGGAAAGGAATAATCAATGCACTACATAGATATCCAGATGTGATAGCCTGGAGTTACAAAGACCTAAAGATTTATGATACATCAATCATAACCCATACTATCCCTCTCAATCCAGGAGTAAAACCTTTCCGACAGAGGTAAAGGCCCATCAATGCTCTACTAGAACCCATAATACAGAAGGAAGTGCATAAACTATTGTCTGCAAGAATAATATTCCCAGTTAGACACTCCACTGATTGGGTTGCAAACCTGGTTCCAGTGCGAAAGAAAAATGGTGAAATCAGGTTATGTGTAGATTTTAGGAACCTAAAAAGGGCATTAGAAAAGGATAATTATCCAGTACCCTCACTAGATGAAGTGATCCAGATTGTCAATGGATCTCAGATGATGTCTTTCTTGGATGGTTATTCAGGATATAACTAGGTCATGTTGCAATATGAGGACAAACACAAGATTGCTTTCACCACCAAGTGGGGCACTTTTTCCTACATGAGGATGCCCTTTGGCTTGATTAATGCTGGAGACACATTGCAAAGAGCCATGGAAATTTCCTTTAAAGACATAATTGGTAAGTGCATAATCATTTATATGGATGATCTGATAGTCTTTTCCAAGAAGAGGGGTGATCATATCGCATATTTGTGCAAGGTTTTTTAGAAATGCAGAGACTTTGGTATATCTCTCAATCCAAAGAAATGCATCTTTGGAGTTACAAAGGGTAAATTTTTGGGGCATGTTCTCTCTGAGAAAGGAATTGCCATTGATCTAAAACGAATAAAAGCTATACTCAAGATCCCACCACCTACTAGCAAGAAAGAAATGAAATCATTCTTTGGCAAGATTAACTTTGTGAGGAAGTTCATCACTAGATTCACAGAAATAGTCAAGCCACTGAATGCAATGTTGAAGTAGGAGGCCAAAGTTGAATGAAATGCAGAAGCAAAGGAAGAACTTGCAGAGATAAAAAGGGCTATTGCTGAAGCTCCGGTTTTGGTGAGTCTAGATTATGCTAAGCTATTCTATATATATTCGTTTGCTTCTGACCACTCTTGTGCTACTATGTTAACTCAAAAGTCGAATCAAGGAAATGAACATCCCATAGCATTCATGAGTGCACCATTGAAGGATGCAGAGCTGAGATACCCAAGTGTGGAAAAGCAGGCCTATGCCCTAGTTAGAGCCGTAAATAAATTTAGACATTATATCCTTAGAAACAAAATCTTTGCAATAGTTCCTGATCCTGCAGTCAAGTTGTTATTGATGCAGAATGAGATGGGAGAGCACAAAGCTAAGTGGGTAACTATGTTACAAGAGTACGACATTGAGATTCAACCCATGAAGTTGGTAAGAGGGTAGGGACTTACAAAGACAATGGTGGAAATAGGCCTTGATCTTACAACTCAGAATTACAATTTAGAGGATGTCTCTCCTGGCAAGTGGTATGATGATATCGTCCACTATCTTCTAACTCAAAGATGTCCTAATCATTTGAATGTAGTACAAAGAAGGGCACTACGCTTAAAGAGTGATATTTTTATGTTAAAGGGAGCTGTTCTATATAAGAAAAATCATGAGGGTGTTTACTTGAGGTGCCTAGGAAAGGAAGAGTCTGAAAGAGTGATGTTGGAATTTCACGACAGATATGGTACATGCCATGGATCAACACCTTCTACAACAAACCAAATTCTGAGAGCTGGTTACTATTGGCCTACACTGTTCAAAGATACACACAACCACAGGTTGATACAACAACAACAGTCTCTCCTCGAGCTGATAATATTGCTCATCCTTGTTGGCTCGATAGATCTTTGGGAAGATAGAGGTGAGAGCCTTCATATCACCTTGATTTATTTGAGTTTGGCGAACCTTATTAAGGGAGGTCGAAAAAGAAAATCAAGAAGTAGGTGCAAATTGAGAAGAGTCTGGAATCAAAGATTGTCATAGAGGTTGCTACGCCACCAGAGGGTAAGAGCCTAGATGAGGTTGAAGTTGGTGATTTCCCCTTCGTCAAAGAAAATCTTGGCAAGAGCACTCGAGAGAAAGACGTAAGCCTTCTCAAGATTGTCACAAATAATCTTGAAGAGCACGTCAAGAAGGACGGAGAAGATAAAGTGCTAATTAAGGCTGAAATTAGACAACTTCGATAGTATATCTCTAATCTTGTTCATGGAAATATGAGTAGAGCACCTATTCTTCCACAAAGCACACCCACAAAACAAAAAAAGTTGGATCAGTTAGTTAATCATGGTAAACTTCTGGACAATTGGGTTGAAAACTTCATTGTTACAGGTCGACATCTTCTTGCAGAGCTATATCAGTTAAGGAGTGATGCGCATGGAATTCGTCAAGGGATCCAATAACTTGAGGTTGTAGTAGGAGAAGGAATGGTGAAGGATTGTGTTATCATATCCCAGTTGGCAATTGCATATGATACTCTGGAAATAGAAGAAGAGAAAAAGAAGATCTTGTCTTGGAGAGAACAACACCTTTTTCAGGATGGAGACATGTGAGAGGATCTTTGCCAAGTTGAATACACTCAAGGAGAGTGTTACTGGAGCTCTCAGACTCATCAACAACTTTTTCATTCAGATCCCGTGCTGTTAACATCTTGAGGATGACACACATGTTGAACTTGATGTAGTGGAAGCTGAGTTTGAGGGGCTGGTTCGTGATAATCTGGAGGGAGATCCTATGACATCTAAGTTGGATCACATCTCGATGATGACAACTAGTTTAAGAAAAGCAACTGAAGAAGTTAGAATATGCATGGGAGTAATCAGGGATGGTGACAGAGAGTTGAGTAGGCAGATTATCATCGTGGACAACATCAAATTCCCAGAGGAAAAGGCAATCGATTAGTTCCTGGAGGAGATGTTAGACCGTGATGACCTGGAGTAATCTGCCAGTTGGAACTTGGAGTTATTTTTGATGATAGAGTCAAGAGAAACAATTAACTCGACATTTAGTCTTGAGTTCTTATTGCTGATTTCATGCACACACATCTCTTCCTAGGAATTATCTTCACGAGAGTTTAGAATTTAAATTAGGAGTAGTTAACTGATGTTAATTATCAGTTATTTTTATTTCAATAAGGATGTACATGCTTGCACTTGTCCAGTTTAGTTGAGTCTTGTTTCGGTTAACTGATGGTAGCTTTCCAGTTAACTGTATAGTTTCCTTTATTAGGGTTTAGAAATAAAATATTGCATGCTTGCAAGACTATAGTTGACTCAAGGTGATTTTAGTGTTCCTGACACCTTTTGCTGTCTATAAATAATAGCTTTCTACTCATTTGTAATTAACTTTTGCATGAGATAGTAATATATGTTGTGCCTACCTTCCCTGTAATATTGCTGTTCTGTATATGTTCACGAGTTTTTACTATGATGATGAATTGCTATGCCACCTTGCCTTCATGTTATTTTTATGGTATTTGCTTATCTTAGTTAAATATAGTGGCTAGTTGATTGTTTATTGTATGCGTGTTTCACCAATGCAATTTGCTATCCTAGTTGGCTATTCTCTGTTTTGTTTCTAATAAGCCTGTTCAGATGAGAAAATTGTCGAGCCACCTTGCCCTCATGTTGCAAATCTATACCTAATGTTTATCATTTGATGTGTGTGTCAATAAACCTATTCAGTCAAGCAAATAGTTGTGCCACCTTGCCTTCACGTTGTGAATCTGTACTTGAAGTTTATCGTATGAGAACATTCCTACTTCGTTTCCTCATGCTCTATTTTTTCTTGAGGAGATTTGATAGATTAAAGCATTTAGTTTAGTTGTAGTTAGAGATCTGCAAAACCAGAAAATCCTTAGCTGCAATGTTCGTGGTTTTTCTTAACCTTGTGCCTCTTCCAGCTAAAAACAAAAAGATAGGAGTTAGTTTACTTTACCTTTTCATGCAAATCAGCACTAAAGAGGGAGCCTCCCCTCCTAATTTGAAGAGCATTCATTACACAGTGTGCATAGCTGTCCGTACCAACTTGCACTCCAGAGGTGTTAGTTGTTACGCCAACAAAAGTCTCTAGAGATTTTCAAACAAATGCAATCTGCAGCAGTCAAGCTGTGCCAATCTCCATTCATAGTTCGTGGCATTCACAAAGTCCATTTAGGTTTTACTCTTTCTAGATTATTATTGACATGTGTGGAAGGATATTTGTGTATAAGTATTCTTGTAGTTGCAACGACCTTGGCATACATACATGCAGAATGTAGAAGCTTACACGAGGGACATGAAATGTTTGACAAAATGCTTCAAAGAAATATGGTTTCATGACCTGCAATGATTGTTAAATATGTACAAATTGGTTTTGTTGAAAGGATTTCCAAGCAAATGCAAATTGCAGGGCACACACGTAATACATTTGTTTTAAAAAGGATGAAATATCATTTCATGGAGCGGAATGTGCCAAGTTATGCACAAAATAGTTTCATTGGAACACATTTGAAATATGCAACACATTTTCATGTATTTGGCTACAAAAGTATTGGCTAGAGCTCATGAATCCAATAGCACTAAAACCAAATATTTCCACTACTTTCTATTTATTGGAAACAGATTGAAACAGTGGTTGCAAGGAAATTGTTTTAATTCTTTTGATCTGAAGCAAAGTTGAGGCCCATTTAAGTTTTGCTGCGCCAAATTCCACAACCTTTGTCAACATCATCCCTGTCTGCCAAAAATGAGAAGTTTTGGAATGGAGTATAAGCAGCCATTAAAACATAAAGGATAAAGGAATTTTTTTTGATGTTGTGATTGCAATTGATCTGGAAAATGTGCATGCAAATTGTAAAGGCAGAGATAAGGCGCACAGAGCTGCACATGAAATGTTTGACATAATGTCTTAGAGATGTCATCAAATGGAATCCAATGATTGTAGTCGCAGTAAAACTGCAATATCTTTCTCGTTTCTTAATGAAATTTCAAAATTCAAAATGTTGAAGAACAAGAGTATAAAACCTAGAAATGTTTTGAAGAATTTTTAAGTGATTTATGAACATTTTGGCGCAAAAATATGATGTGAAGAGTTGCTCATGAACTGTTTGACTGAATGCTTCAAAGATAATATCTCATCATTGAAGCGCAAACACATGAAATGTTTGATAGAACGCCTTTAAGAAAATGTCATCCCCTGGCACACAAAGATTGCAGGAAAAGAAAATGAATTGTTTAACAAATCACTTCAATAAAATATAGTCTATTGGAAATCAACGATCACAGGATGTGCATGCAATAGATTTATTGAAAGTGCTTTAGAAGTTTTCAAGCAAGTGTAATCGATTGTATGGTGTGCTAGAACAAATAGTAGGCATGTGGGCACTCAATAAACTATTTCAACGAGATAGTAATAGTTGGATTTGTGGACGCTGTAACATTACCAATGCAATGGTTAAGTTTTCAATGACAGAAACAGTGTTCTTCTCATTATCATACACCACATGAAGGAAATCATCATGCAGAATGCCGACTACAATGGGGTCATATTATTGAATTAGCTCTTCCACCATTTCATAGGTACCTTGGAACAAATAATTCCTCCTCTGCAAAGAAAAAGGATGCTTTGGGATTCATTACCCGAAGGATCAAAAGGAAGTCGAATCTACCTAAAGGAGTTTGATGTTTGATGATTTCTTTTATCATCAGTTGGGATTGTAATTTCGGAGATGTGAAATCATAAAAATATACATAAAAAATAATGGTTTGGTTGAGAATTCAATAAGCCTCGAAGTTGGAAGCTTTGCTGTTGATAGATGGTCACATTGGACTTTCAGAGTTTTGAGATCACTTTCCTTTTCACTTACAAATTCTCAATTGAAGGTTTCTTCAGAGATTATTTGGGAATTACGAAGGCTTGTTTTGATGAATCATCTTCTACAGTGCCTTGGTGAAATTGAAGGCTTAGAAGAAAAAGCTACAGTCAGCGATGCAAGCCAACTTATCATTAAGGACCTAAAAGAATAAATTGTAAAAGATTATGTCTTTCCATGTTTGCGAGTTGGTGCAATTTATGAAAGAAATTATCTTCTAGGAACATCAATGGTCCGACTTGTCATTGCGAAGGCAAAGTTGGAGCAGATTCAATTGCATGTGGATGCACAAAAGACAGGAAATGGCTGAGAATGTTCGTGAACTTGAAGTGTAAGAAGACAGAAAACCCACTGATAAATGTATATTCGAATATGAGGAGGTCATCTAATGGGAGGTAGTATTACATTTGGGAAGGAAGATAAGCAAGAATTCATTGACGACTCCTATTCCATGATGAAGGAAAGTTACTGATTCATTGCTTACAAAGAAAGACATGGTGCTTACCTCAGTCAAATTCGTAACTTAAAATTTATGGGGTTTTTTATTTTCCTTTTTGTAAAAGTGACAAATGTCATTTAGTGTAATTAGAAGTTAGAAAATAAATCTTATTTTTGAAAAGTCATGTAAATATAATTAAATAGGGTTAATATTTTTAAGTTAGGGTATTTCAAAAAGGTTATTGGGTAGTTACAAGGTGGTTATCTAAGGAAGCCTATACATACAAGGCTATTTGTAATGTAAAGGGACTTTTTGCAAAAGGCAAAACTTTGGAGAAATTCTGATATGAACTTTTGATGACTTTTGGTTTGACACTTTGTACTTAAGAGGTTTTTGGAATTGTATAATTTTAGAAAGATAATGAAGAATGCATTTGGTTCGTATGTCCTAAATGTGTTTTGAATTATTATTGCTGATTTATCGTATGTTAGATTGGTAATCCCTTTGTGTAGTTGTGGAATCTATTAGTCATTCCTATGTAATTGATGAAGCACAATCATATCTTGGTATCTTGGTTTGAATGTGTTGAAGTAATTTATCTTCACATATGTTGAGATTTGTTATCCTTCTTTCATCATTATTGCATATCGAAAACATATTTTGTAATCAACCCCCTTTGTAATTTTTTATTAGTTGTGAATTCTTAGTTGGTATTCGTATGTCTACCATTGGGATTTCTGTTAGTCATTTTCTTCCTTTTCTCCTTTATGTGCTTTCGGGTTAAAAGTACATAAAAATCCTAAAACACCCTATCATGCGAGGGAGCTGCCCCCCTCAAACATAGAGGAAGATTTCCTTTCACCCATAATCTCTCCAATTGTTGGAGCGTTATTTGTTGGAAACAATCAACACTGAGAGGGGGGGTGAATCAGTGTTGTGCAAAAATTCAATTTTATTATTCTAACTTACTTAACCAGTCAACAAAAAAAACATGCATCAATGGAAAATATTCACAACCCCATAACACCAGAACTTTTACATGGAAACCCTGTTAGGGGAAAAACCACGGTGGATGGCCAATCCACAATATAATATGAGTATACCCAAAATGAAAAGTACAAAATGGGAATGCACTTGCATTCAGGCTCACTGCTCAAAATAGATGGGCTCACTGCCCTACAAAGATTTGGAATAGATCCAAAAGAGTGAACTAATGAAATAACATCTTCAATGCCTGATTACAGTTCTGATTAAGCTCTATAGATAATCTTCTGTCCTTCTGACTGATTCACAATTTTGCTTTACTCTGCACAACTCGCACTGCACAAATCTTAATGCACAAGTGAAACTGTGCATAATCGCCTAATTGCTCTTCTTGATGATCGCAACTCACCACCACACTTCTTTTTCACATACCAAATGATATATCAAATCTCTTATATATATCTGCATCTAGAAATAAAATCGCTATAGGTCGGCCTTAATAAAACTTGGAAATATTATCAATTGTTGGCCCAAATTTACAAATAAATTTTCAATGCGGATCTAACACCGTTGGCTAGACTATAGCTGGGACCCATAATTAAATATTTGAACATAAAAACATTTTAAATAATTTCACTTTACACATCCACAACGTGCCACATTCACTTAGTCAACTACAATGAGCAAATAGACATAAAACACCCTACCAAACCTCCAAGCTCGTACAACAACTAATGCAAAACCACAAAATTCAGCAATAAGATAACGTACATGCTCAACAAGCAATACAAAGGATCCACAAATCAAAATGATGATTCCGTGAAGTAGACAGATTAACTCACTGACCGAATACCCTATTCTTCAAGTATTCTGCCGGTAACACATGGTATTTCACTTTATCTGCCGGTATGACTAGATACTAATTTGCGGACCATGGAAATGAATTTAGTTGCCATCAATGACAACACTAGAAGCCATATGCCAACAATCTCCCCCTTTGGCATTGATGGCAACACTTAGTGAAAAATGACTAAGTATCAAAACTGGTAAGTACACTGCCAAAATTCAAAATACTGCTCCCCCAAAGAATGTCAAGGCATTTTTCATTGCACTCTCTCCCCCTTTGACATCAATGACAAAATTGGGGAATCCAAAATTGCAAAGTTGTACAAACATAACCTGAGACTTACAAAAATTTGAAGACGTCTGCAAAGTCATTCTTTAGTCCACTTAAGTTTGAGTCCCAAACACTTCTCAAACTCTCCAAAATGGTTATATGACCACAAAGAAGATATGACAATGTTTCTACTGCTTTGAGATTTACAGGATCTGGAGCATCCATAACATCTTTAGCTTCTTTCAAAGCGTTCACAATTATCTCAATCTTTGAACTTATTAATCCCCTGAGTTCACATACTCTCCCAATAATCCTTTCATTTTCAAGTTTCAGACTCTTTATTTGGTTGAACAAGGACATTACCTAACTTTCTTGTTTACAAACACTACCGGCTAATGGGTCAAAAGTATTGGAAATAGTGACAAACTGTTGTACACTTTTCCTCCTTCAGACATAGTACCTTGAATATTTTTTATGCAAGTGCCTAACAGATCTTTGTCTTTGGCAGTCAATTCATTTAGGCTACCAACTCTCTTCTCCTTGAACTCCTTTTTCACTTTAACCAAAGCTGATTTCTCAAAATATTCAAAATGAGAATCTAAATAATTTATAAGCTTCTTTAACTCACTAGAGGAGGAACCTGACGAGTCCATAACATAAGTAGGCATTAATTTTTATAAAACTTCAGATGCAAGATTTAGTAGTTCACTGTCCTCTATGTGAGATTTCAGTATCCTCTCATTGGCTTTGGCTTGAGCAATTTTAGTGACCTTCATCGTCTGAATTGGAGACAGAGTGGATAGGTTAATTGAGCTTTCATTTAATTCAAGATCTGACTCTTCCTGTTGCTCCAATAAAGATCTCTTCACTTCCTCTATTCTAATTTCTTGATCCTTTTCTTTTTCAACCTTGGATTTTGATTTAGGATTGACTTTAGGCATTTCAACTTCTTCAATATGCACCTCTTCTTCCTCAGCTAACACCTCAATAGGGACCTTAGTTACCACAGGTGTCTCTGTATTTTCCATATTAGGAGAAGTCAGAATATCCTCAAATTTTGGAGGATCACACACATTCATATTCTCCTCATTCACATTCTCTTCTTTATTTTCATTTACTTCCACATTCACTTCCTCATTCCCTTAAACATTTTCAGTATTGATTTCCTCAATGTTAATCTTATCCCTTGGAAAAAATTCTTCTAGAATTTCCTTAGTTTCACTGACAACAACGTCAGTTTCACCAATCATGAGTTTATTTACTCTTGTCTTGCTCTTAAATTCCTTTTTATATTTTTCAAGGAGTAAATCCATCTCTTCAATTGTCATTTCTGGGCACAGATCGACAAGAACTCTCTTCCTCATATTTTCTTCTTTTGATCTGGCACCCAACCTCCTAGATTCCAAATCATCATATAGACTTGTAGGCAAACCAGCCACGATTTCAACAAGAGCTTTATTAAAAACATTCATATGCTTTATTGTTGTTTCTTCAAGAATTCTCTTACCAGATTCATCAAAGGTATCATACCAATCATAGAGTGGCTTTAGATTTCCATCTTTCACCACTGCATTCTCAACTTCCTCAACAGTCATACTGGGCTTGTCAACTTTGGCCTTTTTCTTTGCTTCTTCTCCTTTGCCGGAAGATTTTCTCTTGTTCAATTTGACAGCTTGAGCACTAGTAGCCTTTATCTCTCTTACTACTTCTTCTGAGTCAGTTTCTTCCTCTTCATCTGCAGACACAACTTTGTAACATCTTGTGCTTTTATTCTTCTTCCTTTTTCTGGAAGCCTCAGCTTGATTTGACTGAGCTATAGGGGAACTCTTGGTAGATCTAGTGTGAGCAGGAGATGTTCCTGGATTAGCCGATTCTTCCCTTTCTTTCATTTTAGCTTCTTCAGCTTCATCTCTTTGCCTTCTCATTTCTTTCAGTTTCTACAAAGGAATGCCCATACTCTCTGCAAAAGCTTCTATCTCCTTTCTTACCCTTCTGACTATCATGGGCTTTTTCAATTCTGAATGAACCTACAAGCTTTTCTCTACATAAGTACCAAACCTTTCTTCTCCCTGATCCAGTGGTGAATTCAACAAGTGTTCTGCATACATCTTCAGAATGTTCTCATCTACTTCATAACCCATAGGCATAATCCAGACTATTCTAGGATTAGCATCTTCCATATGGCACTGGTCAATGTCTACCATGAAGCAAATAGTGTCTTTGTACTGTTCCACTACTGTGGTAGGAATTCTCTCTCTAGCGTGCATTAAATTCTGAAAGCTTTTAAAGTAACCCCACATGATTGTATTGTGGGTCTGTCGATCACCTAGTCCAAATAATATATTCCTTATTTGAACAACTACCGGTTCATCATTATGCCATTGAACTTTACCAACTCTCGGAACCTCACCTGAGAAGTAGAAAAGCAAACATATTAGCAGGTTACTGTATTTGAATATATTCTTATCCTTCTTGATTTTCCCCAAATTTTCCAATAAATGGCTTTTGAGCAGTTCACACAAATCATAGTCTACATTTGATCTAAAATTAGAAAGTTACAAATTTATTGCACTTAACTCCTAATTACAATTTTTTCCCAATCGCCACATAATTGTGTGTTTTTGAATCTTAACCGTTGAGGGAGTAAATTAGGTACATTTAATACTTTATCCAAAAAAATTAATGAACATAAACTAGAAACTCAAAGAATTAAAATACTGAAGAAAATTAGGAGATAGAAGAGAAAAAGAGAGATCACACTTGATAACGAAGTTTGTCTGATTAGGATTACATCTCTGGGTCAACTTCTCAATGTTGGACCGCTTTATTAAGATTGTCAAGCTCCTAAAAATGCCTTCCTACAATTCTCCAAGCTTACAATAGTCTCCTCACAATCTCACTCTCAATTTTTTTACAATTCTTGGTATAATATCACCTTGTAAAGTTTTCCTCCAAAAATTCCTCAAAAGAGCATAAGATTTTCTCTCAAAACACCCAAATGAAAAACTCACACTCCTGACCCCCTTTTATACATAATTTTTCATATGGGGTTAAAAACCACCATAATAAATAAAATAACTCCCCTCAAACAAATTAACCCCTTTTAAATATCTCGTTCACCCCCTTTTGGCCTTTAATTAGGCTTCATAACAATTTAAGGGGTTAAAATAACCATAAAAAGGTTATTTTGTCAATAAATCGGGCTAGAATATGCTTTAAATATGACACAACCCATTAAAAAACAATAACTTCCCCATAAAAAAAAAAATTTAATTTGCTTAAGCCTGTAACATCTATTCATGACCTCATTTGGTTTTTTTTTATTTGTTTTTGAATTGTTAAGTTGTTTTTCTTTAAAATGGAGGGTTATTTATGAGTTAACCTTTTTGATTTTTAGGAGATTTGGTTCCCACCAAATCCGGTTGGGATCCCACAAAATCCAATCCCACCAAATGGATTTTGTGGAATAAACTTCCACCACTTTATTTTTTTCAAAAATAAAGCATGGTGTATGTGAATTTTGTGAGATTTTTGCCACATCACCTGCAATTTCCACGTCACCATCCAGTCAACTGCCACGTCACATGTTGACATCATCATTTTGACTAAAACTTTGACTTGGTGTAACTTTGGCATACAGACTCTGTTTTTGACGAAACAAACACTGTTGGAAAGGTCTTGACAAGCTCTTCGTGATGTTGATTTTGACCACTTTTGTGACCATCATTTTCACCCTTTTTTTTCTCTATGGCCCCCTGGTTTGCTAGTTTGACCAATCTTTGACCGAGCATAACTCTTGCCTACGACCTCCTTTTGACGCAATTCTAGTTGCGTTAGGATTGTGTCGGTGAGCTCTACACAATGATGTCAGTTCTGAGAGATTCTAAGACTGTGATATTTTTTGAGGTTTTCTGGATCCACTTGGATCATTCCTCCCCGCTGAGAAGCTTTTAGACCTCCAAAAGTCTTGTTTTATATACACTTTGAGCTAGGACAATGTCACCCCACTTGCCCAGTATCATTTGTACTTCTTTCTTGGAACCTATACATCTGACTCATCGTAACAACAATCAAAACTGTGCTGATATTGTTAAGTACATTAGCCATATACACATCCACATTCAGTGTTGCCGCTACCAACCATGCACTGCTAAAAAGTAGAAGGCTGAATAAAAAAACTAAATTTGCGGATGAGAAAAAGAATGTACCAACATCATGCTTGTCTTTCATAACTGGAATAACCTTAGAATTAGATATGATTTTATGCATTGACACTTCTTGTGGTACAGACATAAGTGCCAAATTATTGCATGCATTAACTACCCTTTTCAATTGTCCCATTGTCACAAAATATTTATCAGTCTTAATTGGATGAGAATGCACAATGTATTCAATTCCGTCCTTAAACAAGTGATACTGATTATGTTCCCTGTAGAAGATTGCTTTTCTATCAAACAAGTATGGGCTACCCAACACAATCCCACATATATCAAGTGGAACCACATCAAATTCAACTTCATCTACAAACTTAGATGTTATTGCAAATCTTAAATTGCATTGCTTAGTTACTCACAATTTTTTATCATTGCACACACAACCTAATAGATAAGGTTTCTTATGTGCCTTTGTTTTCAATCCCAACTGTTTAACAACTTCTTCTAAAATTAGATTAACTTGGGACCCACTATCTATTAGTGTATCAATCTTAGTGTTCTTAGAAATCACCCTTATATGAAACAATTCACATCTTTTGCTATCTTCATGAACAACACAAGTTTTAGAAGTAGAAGCACATGAAACATCAGTGAAAAAATCATTACCAACAAAAGCTTTACCTTTCAAAACCACAACTGTTATCTTTGTTTTGTCATCATAATCCAATCCAAGATCTTGAATGATAGCTACGACCTTTTGCTTTCCTTTATGATCCTTAAACCACTTTGGTTTCAATTCTAGATGCAATGTCCAACACTTTGCATCTTCATGCCCTTTCTTCTGACAATGTGAACAAGTAGGCTTTTCACCTTCCTCTTTCTTCATAATAGCTGCTTTCCTCTCCTTACCCTTCTTATTGCCTTTAGTTAGAGGAACAAATTCCTTCTTTGAACTGAAACTTATGTTCCTTTCACCTGCTTCAATATGGGTTGCTTGTACACACACTTCATCAAAGTTAGATGGATTAAACATCAGGATTGTATGTTTCAAATGTGAATGTAAACCACCTATATACTTTAATAAAGTTTCTTGTGTATAAAGAGGAATGCCAAGAGTAAGTGCTTTCTTCCTAAACACCTATGTATACTCTTGCACTGTTTTTCCTTTACCCTATCTCAGATTTTTCCAATCCATAACAACTTGTTGCATATAATCCAAAGGATAAAACTATTTCTTTAAAGCAGAAGTAAATTGATACCAAGATGAAATGATTTTACCATGCGTAGCAAGATCATCTTGAGTCTTACTCTCCCACCAAACCAATGCAGTGCCTCCCACTCTAAGAGTAGCTAGCTAGATTTTGGAAGAATCATCCAAGATCTACTGAACCCTGCAATACACTTTGATCTGCTTAAGCCAGTTATCCAATTTTTTTTCATCCAATTCACCATTATACATAGGCAACTCAAATTTAACGTCCAGTTTTAACAAAGGTGTTTGCACAACTTGTTTCTTTTTAGAAGAGTTATACGAAGAAGAAGAAGACGATGAAGAAGATGAAGAGGACGAGGATTGAGGTTTAGGAGGGTCACTACCACCTCCTACTCCTTTACCTTTGTCATCCTTCAATGAGGATTCAACTTCCTTCTTCCTTCTGTCCTTGTCTTCCTTTCTCTTCTATTGTTCTTGCCTCTCTTGGAAAATAACTTCCACCATAGCCTTCATCTCGAGAAAAGCTTTTTGGAAATATTTCTCATCAAGCTCTATAGAACTTTGTTCAGCTTCCATTTCTAATCGTGGAAATGTCCTTCATTTTTTGATCTCAGGATTAAATTCTTCAAGTGCACCTTCTCCTTGCTTCAATTTCAACCTGGTTAACATTCACCACTTGCAATTTTCCTGTTAAACTGCTCTGATACCACTTGATCTGAAATTAGAAAGTTACAAATTTATTGCACTTAACTCCTAATTATAGATTTTTCCCAATCTCCACAAAATTGTGTGTTTTTGAATCTTAACCGTTGAGGGAGTAAATTAGGTACACTTAATACTTTATCCAAAAAAATTAATGAACATAAACTAGAAACTCAAAGAATTAAAATACTGGAGAAAATTAGGAGATATAAGAGAAAAAGAGAGATCACGCTTGATAACGGAGTTCATTCGATTAGGACTACATCTTCGGGTCTGCTTCTCAACGTTGGACCGCTTTATTAAGATTGCCAAGCACCTGAAAATGCCTTCTTACAATTCTCCAAGCTTACAATAGTCTCCTCACAATCTCACTCTCAATTTTTTTACAATTCTTGGTGTAATATCACCTTGTAGATTTCTCCTCCAAAAATTCCTCAAAAGAGCATAAAATTTTCTCTCAAAACACCCGAATGAAAAACTTACACTCCTAACCCCCTTTTATACATAATTTTGCATATGGGGTTAAAAACCACCATAATAAATAAAATAACTCCCCTCAAACAAATTAACCCCTTTTAAATATTTTGTTCAACCCCTTTTGGCCTTTAATTAGGCTTCATAACAATTTAAGGGGTTAAAATAACCATAAAAGGTTATTTTGTTAATAAATCGGGCTAGAATATGCTTTAAATATGACATAGCTCGTTAAAAAACAATATCTTCCCCATAAAAAAAAATAATTTAATTTTCTTAAGCCCGTAACATCTATTCACGACCTCATTTGTTTTTGAATTGTTAAGTTGTTTTTCTTTAAAATGGAGGGTTATTTATGAGTTAACCTTTTTGATTTTTAGGAGATTTGGATCCCACCAAATTCGGTTGGGATCCCACAAAATCCGATCCCACCAAATGGATTTTGTGGAATAAAATTCCACCACTTTATTTTTTTCAAAAATAAAACATGGTGTAGGTGAATTTTGTGAGATTTTTGCCACATCACCTGCAATTTCCATGTCACCATCCAGTCAACTGCCACGTCACATGCTGACATCATCATTTTGACTAAAACTTTGACTTGGTGTAACTTTGGCATACAGACTCCGTTTTTGATGAAATGAACACCGTTGGAAAGGTCTTGACAAGCTTTTTGTGATGATGTTAATTTTGACCACTTTTCTGAGCATCAATTTTTTGTCCTTTTTTTTTCTTCTCTGGCCTCTTGGTTCGCCAGTTTGACCAATCTTTGATCGAGCATAACTCTTGCCTATGACCTCCTTTTGACACAATTCTAGCTGTGTCAGGATTGTGTCGGCGAGCTCTACACAATGATGTCATTTTTGAGAGATTATGAGACTGTGATATTTTTTGAGGTTTTCTAGGTCTACTTGGATCAACATTCTATTTGATCATCTCATATGCTACATAGATAGCTGTGCCAAATACTAAATTCTCCCAGCTTGAATGATAAATATTATAGCCGATAACCATTGATGCAAATTTTACATCCACTACGGCAATATCATCTATCATCATTGCTCTTCTGTCCCATTGTGAGCTTGTCGCATCAGTAACCTTATCATTCTTCATAGACTTCAAAATTGGAAGTCTACTGATGGAATTTAGTCCTGTAACTGCACATATAGCTTATTTTGTGATTTTGAACACACATCTAACCAAATGAATTCATCATGGACATGACTCAACACATATCGAACCCATTCATCTTCTTCAAATATGGGAAATTTCACAAATTGTGCAAATTTCTTATCCTCTAGGGTTTTGAATTCCGGTTTCACAGTAAAATCTTCTTGAATTATATGATGAGAGTACAAATCCATCAATGAGAGGTTCCCAAATCTTCAATTTTTGCATGCACATAAGCCCTAACATCCTCAATATGTAGGACTCCGTACGACACTGATGAAAATACACCTAAGGGCTCTGTATCTACAGACTTATACAAAAGCCATTTAAATTTTGGATGTGACCTATCCTTAACTTCAACTATCAGAGGAGTAGACATGATTGCAATCACACAAATTTATAGGTTTTTCAATAAATACCTTTCGGGGACAAAATGGAATTTGATCGCGGATTCTCCTTTATGCTTGAATATTTCCACAAATTTGCAATGATCACGTCAGTGCTCTCCAAACCGCTTTTCTTCAAATGCAATATGAAAAATGAGGGTTGAAGTCATTCTTTTATTGCCCACATACCTAACTCCTTTAGTTTGCAATAAATTCCCTTGCCGTAACTCATCCGGTTTCCTTCCTTTCAGGCATCGAGATAGATGAATCTTATGCGGATCTCCAATATTCTTCACTAACGCTTCTAACTGGTCGAACAACATCTAAAAAGCATCAACTCTCCTACTAGACACATCCAAATTCCAATATCATTCACCTGCAAGAGGGGGTTTAAGAGTTTTTCTTGATAGCCCCCCCTATGCTAGAGACCTAAAATTAATTCCCTGAGGAATTACCAGAAGTTGCTTCTGGTACTGGCACATTTCCTTCTACAGAGGGATTCTTCTTCACCAATTTCTTCTGCATTTTCTTTCTGATCACATCAGTAGTGACTTTTCCTTTCCCTTTAACATCTTGTTGCATGTTCTATTTTATTGGACCTCTTTTGTTCCAACATAATTTAGCAATGTGGCCAAATTTGTTGCAGTTGTAGCTCACAACATTTCTCTATTCAGACCAACTGTTCCACTGACTTTGTCTTGATCTGCATTAGTTAGCAATTTGTTCGAATCTATTGCATGCATAACATCTGACATCTCTATGAAATTTATTCATCACAATTCTGCATTCACTTGACTTATGACCATACTTATAGAAATTAAAACACTGACTTGAGAATGATGGTCTACCTATATTCATTCTACTTCTACATTGAGAAGCCATATGACCAAATTTGTTGCAAACATAAAAATAGCCATTAAATCTTTGAGCATTTGGTTGCCTTACCAGATTTCTTCTAGATCCTTTCATCTGATTTCCTTGTATGGAATTCCTTTGTCCAGATCCAAAACTTTCTCCTTCTTCATATCCAAGACCTCATCTGTCACCATTAGTCCTTTGTCCTTTGATTAGTTCATCAAGTTTGGCTAAGCTTGCTTTGAATTTCTCCTTATACTCATTTGTAGTAGCAAGTTCATCTCTGAGATCATCAAGCTTCTTTTCAAGCACTTCTTCATTGTTCTTGGATTTCTCCAATTCATTATCTAGTCGGCTACATTGTTCAGATTTTTCTTTCAAAGGTCGTGCAAGCTTTTCTTCATTCTTCTTTCTGTCCTCAATCTCCTTGGTCATTCTCATCATGATAGATTCCATTTCACGCTTCAAGGCAACATTCTCTTTGGAAAACTTTTCACATTCTTATGTTTTCTCTTTCAGAGCTAGACTGAGTTGTTCATCTTCCATGCTTTTGTTCTTCTGTTTGAGCTGACCACATAATTCCTTTCTTTTCTCCCTTGATTCATTGATTTTGTCTTTTAGTGACTGAATGAACTTTTCTGCATTCTCAAGATTTTCTTGCAGTTCTCGGTTCTCAGATTTTGATTGGTCTAGATCATTAAGGGCCACCATAAGTTGCTATTGAATATTTCTTGTATCCATTGAAAAACACCTTCCAAGATCTCCCCAAGCTGTAAGACTTCTTCCAAGGAACTTGCTCTGATACCAATTGTTGGAAACAAGCAACACTGAGAGGGGGGGTGAATCAGTGTTGTGCAAAAATTCAATTTTATTATTCTAACTTACTTAACCATTCAAAAAAAGAAACATGCATCAACATAAAATAATCACAACCCCATAACACCATAATTTTTACATGGAAACCCTGTTAGGGGAAAAACCACGGTGGATGGCCAATCCACAATATAATATGAGTACACCCAAAATGAAAAGTACAAAATGGGAATGCACTTGCATTCAGGCTCACTGCCTAGAGCTCACTGCTCAAGATGGATGGGCTCACTGCCCTACAAAGATTTGGAATAGATCCAAAAGAGTGAAATGATGAAATAGCATCTTCAATGCCTGATTACAGTTCTGATTAAGCTCTGTAGATAATCTTCTGTCCTTCTGACTGATTCACAATTCTACTCTACTCTGCACAACTCGCACTGCAAAAATATTAATGCACAAGTGAAAATGTGCATAATTTCCTAATAGCTCTTCTTGATGATCGCAACTCACCACTACACTTCTTTTTCACATACCAAATGATATATCAAATCTCTTATATATATCCACATCTAGAAATAAAATCGCTATAGGTTGGCCTTAATAAAACTTGGAAATATTATCAATTGTTGGCCCAAATTTATAAATAAATTTTCAATGTGGATCTAACACCATCGGCTAGACTATAGCTGGGACCCATAATTAAATATTTGAACATAAAAACATTTTAAATAATTTCACTTTACACATCCACAATTCGCCACATTCATTGAGTCGGCTACAATGAGAAAATAGACAAAAAACATCCTACTGGACCTCCAAGCTCGTACAACAACTAATGCAACACCACAAAATTCAGCAATAAGATAACATACATGCTCAGCAAGCAATACCAGGGATCCACAACTCAAAATGATGATCCAGTGAAGTAGACAAATTAACTGACTGACTGAATACCCTATTCTTCAAGTATTCTGCCGATAACACATCGTATTTCACTTTATCTGCCAGTATGACTGGATACTGATTTACGGACCATGGAAATGAATTCAGTTGCCATAAATGACAACACTAGAAGCCATATGCCAACATTATTGTCATTTTCCATTGGTCGAGTCAGGTGTCATTTCAAGTGCCAATTTGCTTACCAACAGGGTTTTTCTCCTATATAGCACTCAACCCTCATTGTAATTATCTCTTGAGCTTTCATATTTTTTTGCTAGTCTCTTGCTTCTATAGCTTTTTCTTGTTGAGGAATATTGCATATATTGTTTGCAAATCTCTTATATGGAAGGTGTCATTGTTCATTGTTTGATCTTGCAGCTCGTGGTTTTGTGGTTTTTCATAATTCTAACAAAAAGTAGTACAAAACTATAACTATGTTATGTCAAAAGGTTCATCTTTAGATTATAAGAGTTGGTATATAATGCTAACATGGAAGATTTGGCTATGGATGTAGCCACCCAAGATTTAAGAGCTTCAATAAAAGCACACGAGAGACTAAACACATGAGAATTATTCTATTATATCAAAAGATTCAAATATACAATATACATATATGAATAGGATTACAATGGAAAGGCCTTGATTATATAAGCCAATGTGAAACATAGGACCATAGTTGAAAAACTCACCAATTATTCAACAAGTTTTAAAAAACTTGCAAGTTTTTTTGCATGATGGGTTTTTCCTGCATTTACTTATCGGATCTACTTGCTGAGCCAAGGCAAAAAACTCAGCTAGTCTAACAAAAAACTTGACTGTTGAAAAAACAAACTTCTGCGACTGCTAAAATGATGTGTGCCATGAAGGTTTGTGTGGCTTTGATGGTATTAATTTGGGTTTTATTTTTAATGAAAATTGATGTACACCATGAAGGTTTGTGTGGTTTTGGAGGTCTTAATTTGGGCTTGGTGGCGGGGGCTCCGTCCCTCGACCCTGCCTTGTATTGTGATATAGAGTGCGTCAAGGGTGCTACCCCGCTAGGGGTGTTGCCCCCAGACCACCATGAGGGGTGTTGCCCCTCAACCTTGTTGGGGGAATTGCTCCTAGATCCCCAAGAGGGGCGCTGCCCCTCGACCCCATTGGGGGCATTTCCCTCAAACTCCCATTGAATTCATTTGATTTTCTAGGTACTCTCCAAGTCTAAGTTTCCAAGTTTTCCTACAAGTCTACATCTATAATATCATATAGTTCTACCTCTCCCCTAGTTTTCACTAGACATGGGAAGAGGAAGATGTAAAATTATAAAATATATTAATGTAGTATTTACTTTTACTTTTACAAAAATAATTTTCTATTTTCATTTTGTTTCAAACTATGAGTATGAGCGTATTCCACATGAGAATGTTCCATTTTGTACCCAATTTGCTTTCAAATAAATCAAATACAACTATACTTAACTTTTTTCTTTTATGTATTCATTTATTGACTCATTGGATGCATCTTTTCATTGAATTTTGCAAAAAAAATGCATTTTTAATGAAATTTAAGCAATTTTTTAAGTTGTCGATTTTTTTCTAAGTTTTTGCCGAGTCATGTTTTTTGGGCTTGGAGAGTTTTTCAACTATGCATAGGAAAATATAAGATTATAACACATGTCTTAATCTTATGGCTTGAGACATAAAGTGATAATGCCCTAAGTAAATATAAGTAAACTAGTGTGAATAGGACCTAAGAGGTAAATTGGTTAAGTAATATACTTTCTTCATATCAACACCCTTTCTTAAGTGCAACTTAGGGAAAACAAAAATAAATGCAAAGATGGGTACCAACTACAAGGCCATGTTAAGTACCCATTTACAAATAAATATCTTATAAATAGAGAAAAAATCATACCAAAAACTCCTCTTCAAAAGAGAGAAAACACAATAGACTCTCCAAAAGTATGAGAACAAAACCCCATGTAAGGAAAAAGTTTGTCCCATAAGAGAGAATAAGAGAGACCATTCAACCCTCCTTCAATATAGAATCTCCTATAGTATTGATGGATGCTCGACAAAATATTGAAGACTATCCAAAATCATCAAACACCATTCCTCCCCTTTGGAAAATCCAAAGCCAAGGATGAATGTAGGAAGTCATCCCAACTTTGAAAGGAATATGAGAGATGAAAACACAAAATGAATGATGTCTTTGAAATTTGTTTACGTGTCACCATGTTAGCGTCGAAAGTTGCCCCAATAAAATTAGGAATTTTGGCTTCATTGATGAAGGTGATAATTTAGAACCTTATGGAAATGAATGTAGAACATAATCCAAAGAAAAAGATGACTCTCTCCAAATGTTGCTCAAGAATCTCCAACCCAAAATTCCCAAATGTTACAAATGATCACGTGGAAAGAGAAGATGATGGTTTGAATGTGCCCTCATCACATTCAAAGAAGATGATGCAACTTCATAGGAGCTAATATCAAAGAGGAGGTGAATGCCTTTAATGGTGTCTATTAAATTTGCAAGATAGGAATCATATAATTTTTTTTCAATGACTATCAAGTACTTATCTCAAGTAGTTATATTTAGAAGATGATGAATATCTCATTGCACTGACTCAAGGACTAGTTTATAGATATAGGTAAACAAAGGAAACAACCTAAAATATGTCAAGATTCTATCTCGCTAGGACTTATAGTTTTGTCTCTTCAATCTTATTACAAATAGATATCTTTTGATACCCATGATAAGCTACTCAAATTTAGTCACACGATAGAAAATCAAGAGACTTAATCCAACAAGAACACAATATTACCCCCCCTCCTCCCCGTCCCCTCAAATTCACTCTATTATGGATCCCTCAACAATATTTTATTTTTTCACTTTATAGTTAGTGCGATTACAACTACAACTTGTCAAATAACAAAGTGGTCTTGACATTAGTACATAAAAAATGTCAAATTTAGCTACAAAATTGAAAGTATACATTTTTAACAAAATGAGATCAATCTAATTACAACATTGGGAAGTACACAAAAAATTATGCACTTCTAAAATAATGTACACAAAATGTTATAATATGAGCTCAAATGAAGCTCTAGAAGTTCCCAAAATGAGAACAATTTAACAATATTTATGAGAATTTATATTCTTTTTGAAAAAACAGACATTTAAGTCAATTTATTTTCACTTTTGGGAGTTAATGAAATTCTCACAAAAAGGAGCTCGTATGACTAAGAATGAGGCATTGGAAGTTCAAGTGCAAAATTAGAACTATTAATTGTGAATGACTGGTTGGAGGTGAAAAGGCTACCGATCTCATGATTTTATTAACAAATGCTACAAACAATATGCTACCAAGTCACCAAAATATTTTTTGGGAGCTTGAAATAGTTGATAGAATTTTATAAACCACTTTTCAAATGTCAAAACCACTATTTTTGAAATTGAAACTACTTAATATCCTTGAGAAACCATTTTTGGCATAGTTTATTTTGTATACAGGCATGCTATATTACAATGGCTGAAACTAGAAGTGGTGGCTCCATGCCACATGGCAGTTAGTAGTAATTGCATACCCTATGGATAGTTTGTAGTACTTGTGCTAGCGAGTACAACTTGTAACAAATAAAAACCAATGGATAAAAAGAAAAAAACCAAAAATTAAAACCTTTGACCAACAAAAGTAAATTACTTGGTTATGAAAATATTACTTTGAATGGTATATTGTTGATGCTTATAATTTTGTGATGGTTGTTGGAATATGGCTTCTAGTGTTGTCATTGATGGCAACTGAAGTCATTGATCTGGTCCGCACTGTAGTATCTGAATATACCAGAAGACAAAGTGAAGTACAGGGTATCCGGTTGAAGTTGAATTCGTCAAGTGGTTTGCATTATTAGTTTAATAGTTTTGGTTGTGGATCTCAAGGAAGGTTGTTGGATATATGAAATTTGTTATTCTTGAATTTTATGCTATCGCATCAAGTGGTGTACGAGTTATGGGATTTGGTCATTCGTTTTTCTGTTCATCAATATATGAAGGCCGACTAAGTGAATGTAAGGTGTTGCAGATGTTTAAGGCGGAATTGTTTGAAGTATTTTTGTGTTGGATATTTTTTTTTGGGTCCTAAATATGCTATGGCCAACTTTTATGGATGCAGATTAAATGTTATTCATGATTTGAGCTGATAGTTGGAAGATATTTTCTATTTTATTGAAGCTGACATATAGCGACTGAATTCTTGGTAGCAGATATATATGAGATCAGTTAATTCATTTTGGTGTGTGTGTGGTGCTTGATATGTGTGGATGTGTATTGCGAATATCAGAAGAGCAGTTAAGCGATTTTCATTTGTGCAAAAGGGGATTTTGTGAAGCGAATTAAGGCAGAGCAGAGAAAAGTGCAGAATCATACATAAGGTCTAGAATATGATCTATGAGCCTAACCAAAACTGTAATCAAGCATTTATAGATGTTGTTTTCTTAGTTCAACCTTTTGATGTAATCCAAATATTTTGTAAGGTAGTGAGCCTTCCTGATTTTGAGCAGTGAGCTCTAGGTAGTGTGCCTGAATGCAAGTGCATTCCCCATTTTGTAAAATACTTATATTTTGAGTACTCAAATTATGGATTGAGCTCCATTGTGGTTTTTCCCTTAATCAAGTTTCCACATAAAAATCCTTGTGTTATGGTGTTGCGGCTTATTGTTCTATGTTCATGCATCTTTCTTTTGATTGAATCTTATAGAAACTTGAAGAGAACAAATTAATAATGTCAAAAATTGTACAACACTGATTCACCCCCCCTCTCAGTGTTGCTTGAGTCCAACAATGGTATGGGTGACTATAAAATTTGTATGATGAAGGGGTTGAAAAAATCCTTTAAAGTGTAATGTCACCATTTTTACACCATGTTGTTTCATGAGCATTGACCAGTTTTCAAGATTTTTGTAAGTTTCCAATTGAGCTGGGAGAACTCAAAAGTTCTTGGAGGATGTAGTTTCAGAATTAAAAGGTTTCTTCTATTGGCAATGATCTTTGTGGGAAAATTGATATTAATGCCACTCTTTCAAATGTTTTCTAACTTTTGGGGTGTTCTCCAAAATTCTTGGAGAGAACGTCTATTTATAGTAAGTCACCAAATTGGCTTCTATTATTCACATACTACCTTTGTATCATATTGGCATTTCCAAATTTGGATTTCGATGTGTTTCAGGATTTTTGCAACTTGGGGTGAAATAATTAAATTATTCACTTAAGTTATAATGTTTTATTATTATTTTTGATAACTTAAGTGTAATATATTTTCAAAAAGGTATTTTAATTCCCCATTTGGATGCCTAGGAGAAATAAGGGGTTCTTGCACATGAAAAAAGTTTTATTTCATTTTAAAAGGGAATTTGATGGAAAAAGTGATTAAATGTTTTCACATAATGAATATTTAATTTAAAATAAAAGTGCTTTTTTGGAAAAAAATAGTGTTGGTGTTTTTTCTCGTGGAACCTTAAAAACCCTCTAAAGGAAAACCAACTCTTATGCTCAAGGACTTCAAGATTAGGGTCCAACAAATGAGAGATGAATTTAGCACTTTTCTCCCCTACACTTTAGGCTTTGTAGGACCTAAGTGGGTATCCCTATACGACATTGGATGCATACAAGCAGCTATGGTTTTATCACAATTTCTAGCAGATGAGCTTCATACAGATGAAAAGGGCTTGTAGGGATAGTTACACCTCTTATTCTCATTTAAGTTTAGGTATGAAGCAGGAAACACAAAAGAAAATATAAACTAAGAAAGTAGGGAAAAGGTTGTGTAATGTTGTTAAATTGCACCCCTTGCAATTTCACATAGATTCTTGTATCCACTTTAGTGTCCACTCCCTTAGCATTTGTGTAGGATCATTTTAGCCCCTGCATCAACCTTTTCCCTCTCAAGATGCTCAAGACCCCTTTTCAGTAGCTACCTTCACACATTAGCTTTGTGTCAAACCTTGTGATTTTCCCATTCTCATCATTTTATAGCGTGATGTGTTTGGACACTAGCATGCTGCACAAATGTCCATGCACCGTGCTAGTGTCTCATGATGTTTCAACACTCAAAAAATAATTTTTGAGCATGTTTTCCACTTGTCAGCAAGTTTTGTTGGTGGAATGTCTCAGGATGCCTTGTAACTGCTCGAGAAGCTTCTTTTCTTTCCTCTTTTCCCTTTAAATGCTACCTTTCCAATTCGTTTGTGCTTCTAGATTCTCTCTAGCCTCTTGGCTTCTCCTTTTTCCCTCTTTACTCTCTTTCTTGAACAGATCTCTTGCTTGTTACAATAGCTTCAAGCACCCTCAAGCTCTCACGTTCTCACAACACTCTTAGCAACTCCCTTGGCTCTCACAACTTTGTCTCTCTTTGGCTTCCTTAAGCCCTATAATTGATATCTCTCTTACCTTGTGCTTGCGAGCATTCTTGGGATTTATCATGTCCTTGTGATATGGGTTCTCATCCTTGAGCGAGAATTTCTTTTATCACTCTTGCATTCATTTCATTCCTATTATCTCTATCTATCTATTTGATTATCTGTGGAGGTGGGAACACCGAAATGGGGGTTTGATTGAGGAAAAACTCTATACAATCCTAACATTTTCTCCATATCTTATGCATGCAAGTATTGAAGATATTCATGTGCTAGAGGCTTTAGTACTTGGGTTTTGTGAGCTTCTTCTATCTCTTATCCTCTTTAACTTTATCATTTTCACTTTACCTCATTTCAGTTCTGTTACATTTTGTTACCTTCTCGCATTCTACAAGTTCTTAGCAATCTGATTGTTAGTAGTCGCTTTGTTATTTTCTTTGATAAACTCAGTTTTTGGTTCATACAAGACACCAACACACCTCTAGGAATCCAATGCGCCACACTATCCTTATTTTTCATTGTCATCCTTTGGCTAAGAGCCTGTCAATACATTCAAAAACCTCTGTGATTTTACTCCTTTAGATTCTAGAACTCTTGCCCTATTCCTTGAGGTAGTTTAGGGTAGTTCGCCCCTTGAGAATCCCTTGAGAATAAAGAGACTCATGAGTAGCGAACCCCCCTTCTCTCCAAGTTGATTGAATTTCAAGATTATTTCTGAGGATGGGGGAGGAAAACCATGCAAGACTAGTGCCTACCTTAGGCTACAAAGTCATATGTTAAACATTTTATTATGACATAATCAAACATATCATGAGGGTCTTCTACCAGATTATCACCTTATGATAATCAGACCTAGGAAAGCCTATTAAGCAACATAGTTACAAATCCCTAGCAAATGATTACACAACCATTAATTCATGGAAAACATTTACTCTATCCCTTGGATAAATATAAAACCATTAAACTAATTCAAAACAACAAATATGCTTAAAAAATTGATATAACCCTTGACAACACAATTTAAAGCATATCATCACTCACAGCTGGAGAAAATTGCATAATAGAGTATATTCATATATGCCACAGTTCAAAATATAGAGGAACTATCAAGTAATGGCTGATAAACATAGATATTTACCTTTCAACGATATACCATTTTGTACATAGAACTCTCCTTACTAAAAAATTAGAGCCCTTGAGAGGAGAACTGACCTTAGAACCATGGAAGGGAGAGAAAAACTCTTAACCCTTACAAAAATAATAAAACTTTCCTTTATAGTTGAGGCATAGCTTAAAAACATGATTGACCACAAACCCTAACAAAACTAGGGTTTACCCCAAGTTATAAAATATCTACCTAGGAGAAAAATCTAGCAATAAATTTGAGAATACATCCATCATTAATGATCTTGACATCCATGCCAAGCACCCATACAAGGAATAAAAAAAATAGAATATCAACAACAAATCATGCCAAGGAAAATATCTCTGATAGAAAGGATGTTTGCAATCCATAAAGAAGCATGGGAAACACCTCATCCCAATGAGAGTTGATAGAAATAGCATGTAAGAACATCCCATGTCCTCCCAAAGATCAAATCAAGTCACCAGAAAAGTCACTACAACATTAATGGTGTTCACAACTGAAACATGTCAAATCGCGAGTATAGTGGAATTGTTGAGCCTGAAACAATTATTGGATTAACATTAAATGGTCCAAAAGCTCAAAAAACTATCCATCTTGGACATAGGGCTTCGGTCATTCTTCATTCATCATAACACTTATTGACATTGGCATCGGGCTTTAGAGGTTAGGCTTCAGATGTCGAGCATGATGCTTGTGGTTTGCAGAAGGGCATCAGGCCAAAGACATGAATTTTCTGGTGTCAAAGGTCAGGCTAGAGGTCTACTGCTCATCGCAAAGTTAAGATAAAGTGTAAGAGGGATGAGTGAAAGTTGATGCCTGAAAGAAGGTCATTGGAGGTCAGAGTTTGGGAGTAAGGCATACTTCCTACCAAAAGGAAGTAATAGAAAGGAGGGAGAGCAAATCTCTGATGCCTGAAAATTCAAGACTTGGTCAAATTTTTGAATCATCCATCGGAGATTGGGCTTCAAAAGGAAAGCTTAAAGTTTTGAGAAGACAATGAGTCTTCAAGAAGAAGGAAAAAGAAGAATAATTTTAGGAGTTGGGAGTTGAGGGGATGTCTTAACTCTTAAGCTACCAAAGATAAGAGGTAAAGGGGAAGTCTGATCTCCAATGCTAGAAAGGCTAACACTTAGTCACCTTTCAGAGGTTTTATCAGGAATCAGGTGTCACAAAGAATGACTACCTCTTACCCTAACAAAGGTAAGAGGTAAGAGGAAAGGCCAAGGCCTGACCCTCGAAAGATCAACACCTAGTTTATTTTCAAAGGCCCCATTGGGATCGAGACTTGGGGAGGATGATTACCTCTTACCATAACATTGATAAAAAGTAAAAAGGAAGATCGACACTTGATCCATGAAAAATCAACAATCGGTCAATTTGGGATCAAGGAACATGAAGAGGGAAGGAAGAAAATGTAACATAGGATAAGGGTTAAGCCCAATGGGTGAAACCTGAAATTCTTAGGAAAGAGATGGGAAGAATGGGAGAAGAAGAAGGAGATTGAGAGCGATAGAGGAAGTAAGCAAGCGAAAACCCAAAAGTTTGAAACCACAACACTTTTCAAATTTTGGGGTTTTGAAATGGATCTTTTGGTTATAACCTAGCAAGGAGATTTTGTAACCTACTAAAGGTCTTGAGCATGATGCACCATTATGATCTCTCAGATTGGTTATATCTAATGGGAATCATAAGGGGGATGGAACAAGCTGAAAATAGTGCCACTATAGCGAAAAATTAAAAACTATTTTTCAAAAAAAGAAAATAATTCTTTTTCGAAAAATAATAAGAAAACAAAAATATTTTTTGAAAAAGTAGCAAAAAACAAAAAAAAAAGCATTTTTTTAAAAACAATGAAAAAAGCTATAAAAGGAGGTGTTGGGGGCTCATTTGGATATGCTAAAGAATGATAATGTTATGTTTATGAAATGGCTTTGGTTCTCTTCAATCTTTGAGGACAAAATCCCTCATATATTTCTAGTTTTGGAATTGTAAGATATTCCCTAGATAGATTGTGGTGTGATTCTAGCCAAGAATCACCACTGGGGCTGATTTGAAGTTTCAATTTTGGTTTTCTAGTATGGACTATTTTGATGTGTTTTAGAATTATATTTTGGTGTGATTCTTTTTTAGATTGTGGAAGTGTTGAGTGTGGAGTTTGGAGTGCTTTTAGGGGGATGTATCATTGTTGTTACCTATAGCAATTGTAGTTTCAAACTTGCAAATGTTTGATATACCCTTTTGAGAATAATGATGCACTCTTTTCATGAGTTTGGGTGTGAGTTGGCACTACTGTTTGGGTGCTAATATAGTTGGTGATCATTTTGGTACATTGGACGTAGCTGGGTGAAGTTTCTCGAGCCGTCTTTCTCACTGTCCATACTGCTACAACAAAGTTTCAAACTTATATTGGACTTTCATTTACCATATTATAAAGTATATTTTCTATTACAATGGTGGGTGGTTAGTTTCTTGAGTTCGGTGTTCATTTGGGGTGCTTTAATCAGCTTCATATCACATTAATATTTGTAACAAATATGTATTTGGTTTTGAATGAATTGTAAGAGCTAACATTGTAACAATGGGTGGTAGTACCACTAGCGATCTTTCTATTGTTACTTGTTACTTATCCCACCGTATAAGTGGCTCTTATTACTTAACCCAATGCATAAGTGGATCTTGCTAATCATCCCATTGAATAAGTGGATTTCTGGTACTCACTCACCACTGAAAAGTGGAAGAGTTGTTTATTGGTTGTACTCACTCACCACTGAGAAGTGGAAGAGTTTACTTAGCATTTCTTTATTGTATATGCTTTCCCATTGTATAGTGTATGTTCCTATCTAACCTCACTGGATAAGTGGATGTTACTTTCAACTAATCATTTCAAGAATAATTGTAATCTCATACATTGTATGCTCTCACCTCACCCTCATTGAGAACTTTGTGATTAGAAAGTGGAAAGGAAAGTTTTTTAGCATTTTCATCTTGTTGAGATAACAAGTTTTTTCAAAATAAAATTAAGAGTGGTTATTACAATGGTATTAGAGTTGGTGATATTTCCGGCTTGTTGGTTAAGTTAACACTTGTTGCAATTCTCAGTTGTATGGTAGAGTTTCAGTGGCTCCATATCTCTTTTTCATGTTGATGACCAACACCTACATGCTGATTTCAATATCATTTTTTGAAGTTTCTAGAACAAAGTTGAAAAGATGTCTATAGTTGATAAGTCAATGTTTGAGTTGATACAATAATTGTTTAATTTGATGGACCTAGACATTAAAAAGGAGTATCTAAAGATAGTTGCTAAACCTAAACATATAGAACCGACTATGAAAGAAGATGAGAAAATCACTCTACATTAAAGAACTCAAAAGTATCTTGAAATTGTATTAAATGAAGAAACTAGCAAAAATGAGCTTGGAAGAGAAGAAATTTGCTTCCTATGTAGGGAGCCTTGGAAAATTGGTCACTGATAAAAGTACAATGAAGTGGAAATGTTGAAGGAAGAAGTAGGAATCCACTACTAAAGAGGAGGTTGTAATAACCCATTCAAAATTATTACTTAATTATTATTATTGTAAATGACACATGAATATAGTCCAAATTAAAAAGACGTAACTAGTGGCTAAAGTCAATCATAGCTACACATGTCCATTTAAAATGAGTAAAAGATTCATATATTCACTTCGAAAGTCAAATTGCAATATCAAGTCTTACTTGGCTCCTAAGGCCACAATGTCATTACATAGTATATTTTCCATCAAGTACATGAATGAATTACATCAAGTTACATCATAGACTATAACAATCTGGGGAACAACTATGGTTCTTCTTGACACTTTCCTCCACTGGCGGACGAGAACATGGTTGAAGTGCTTTACCACCCAACCATGAAGCTTACACTTCCCCGCTATTCTTCCGACTTGAAGAATGCCTGAACCTACACAAAATTTTTAGCATGAGAACAATCTGCAAGGTGGAATCTGGTGTGTGCCCATACATCAACATGAAATTCTATCTACAAGTTAGAAAATAAAATGCATGATCTATGCTAGGAATGTCAGAGAGTGAAATCATAGAGTTCATTCATACACACATAATGAACAATATTGCTTGGCCAAGCATAATAAGTGTGTTGCAACAACAACAAGTTCAATAGGTTCTGGTAAAGCAAACCTATACTCTCTAAATTCGATTTCAACACCCTTCCTGGAAGGTAACTTTCTACTATAAAAGTTATCTACCCTCTAGCAACAACTAACCATAGATGCTCTAGTCAACTAAGGTATCACTGTTTTGTTCAAGTATTTTAAATATTCTTTCATAAATGTCTTCAAAGAAGAGACAAAATACAGATTTATACTCTAACAAAAGATTATAATTGGTGATTCATAGAGTATTTCAATAATCAGTCATATCATTCTTATGACTAGTTTCTACTCATCATCATAAGCTTTTTCCTTTTAAAAAAATGTACTAAAAACAAAAGGAGATATGCCACAAGTATGTGTATGTACATAGAAAAAGTTTATGTGCATACACATATATGTGCCTACTAATGTTAAAGTTTGTGCATACATTATGAAATAATCATTACTTTAGATTACAATCTTAAATAATATTCCCATTGAAATAATATTTCCATTGACGTTTCCTTGTCAAAATAAAGAAAAAAAAACAAGTCTATGCTAACAGTTTCAAACATACTGTTATTGCATTCTCACTACTATGTTTTCTAACATTGTTGTTTACATAAGAACATTCATTGATCGAACAGAATAAAAAAACTGTTTCCTACTAAATAATTGTAAACCTAGCTATTTACATATGTACTTTCATTGTTTGAAAAAAATAAGTACTGATTCCTACTAAATAGTTGTAAACCTAGCTATTTACACATATGCATTCATTGTTTGAGTAGAATAAATTATACTATTTCCTACTAAATAGTTATTAAACAAAGTTTCTTTCAATTGAACAATTCATTGAGCAATGTTGCTTCTAGCTATACTAACAACCTTTCTAACAAAAGAGAGTTGTTTTCCAAAGTTTAGCCAATGATTACATCAATGTAATACTGTTTTAGACTAAACAGTTTCATTTTAAGATAAATAATGCCGTTTACTCTGTTTGCTGCTCTCAAGCTGTTTACATGCTATATGATCACTTTACAAGTAAAATTTCACTACTTAATACAAAACTGGTTTACATTATGAACTAAAAATAAACAAATCAAATTGCCCAGTTTCAATCATAAGGACATAATGTCTATTATCCATATCTTGAACACTTTCATCACTAGAAATATAATGAGTGACTTAAATGATATAAAGAAACTAGGTTTGACTTGTCTTTTGATGAATTTCTTGAGCAAATATTTCAGTGGAAGAAGCATAGAAGCTTTAAGTTCAATAGTTTCTAATGCCTTTTCAGGTTGCAACAAAATAATAATGGTTACTCAAGGTCAACCAACCTATTATGGTCGGGTATCCTCTTCCTAAGCATCAAAATATATATAAAATCTCCCATGAGGGCTTATTGTTTATACAATGCATGCTACAATATTATACATGTAGACTATACATTCAAGGGTTAGCCATCAATAATAAGATCGAACCCATCATGGCTTGGTGTTTCTTCTAACATAGAAAAGCCTTTCCATCATTCTTACTGAACGAGGTCGGCTACCCATTAAAGGCACTATACTCATATGAAAATCTCTAAGAGCTTTGTTCATGCCCTATTACAAGCATCAACTCATCAATAATAAGCTTTAGAAACAATACAAAAGATATACAGAGAAATATTACCCTTTCCATAGGATCGAAATCGATCCTTCTCAAGGATTATATTTACAAGCACACATAGAAAATCAGAATAATTTTTGATAGCCTATATAAGGATAACATTTTGATACAACAAAAATGTAATGGCTGAGCCATTGGAGACTCTCGAGCCTTAGCTTGGCTCTGTGCAATAGCCACAAAGGTTCTAACAATGTCAGTTTCCCCACTGTGTAGGTTGTAGGCCATGCGCCTGCATGTGGTGGAAAACATTATATAATTAACTACTCATACATTCAGCTTCAAGCCGTTCGACATATAGAACAACAACCTATTTTCTCATGATGCCATAAAAACACTTGAATAAAATGAAGATAAAACCTCTTGCAATAGTCAATAATAGCAATATAGTTAGTCTATGCAAAAATATGGGATCAAATTACCTCCCAATCAAACTGAGATGTCGTTCTTTCCTCAGATTTTTCCCAATCTTTTAGTTCGACCCCCTGCTTTTCCTATCGAATTCCCAAAAGTTATTTCTTCTTTTATTTTTTTCTTCCTGGTTCTCTTTGAAAAGAATGATAATTATAATAGAAACAACACTGCTTTTGCATGTTAAGCTGGGGTGATGGCGTTATGGCCATGCCATTGGCTTCTATTTTAAACACTGTCTTTATGAAACCCGACAGGCCACGCCCATCATGGTCTTTTTCCTTATGATTTTACATTAATTCCATAGTCTGATACATAATGTATTGGTTATCAATTTTGAGTTCAAAAATAAATTTGAATATGCATACGTATGTATATATATGCATTTAAATGATTTCATTCACAATTATCATGTATTCAAATAATGTATATATCTTTATATATATGTATATATATATGTATCTATATATATATATGTATCTATATATGTATATATATATATATGTATTTATATATATATGTATTTATATATATATGTATATATATATGTATATATATATATATGTATATATGTTTATTTATGCATTTATATACAAGGTGTTTGTTTTGGAATGACTCAAAGGTTCCATACGCTATCATTTAAAGTAAGGAACTTGAATTTTCATTTCGAGCTTCTTTATATATATATTTCTATGTATTAAAGTAAAGGATTTTCTTTACAATGCTCATTTTCATTTCCTTCAAATCACAAAGTTTAAATAGATAATTTAATCCACAAACCGTTCATTTTCAAGCACTGAAATAGTTCAAATCAAGAAAATTTCATTCTCTTATATATGCAAATTAGTCAAATGCAAGTCATCATGCCATTGTGGTGTGTGCACCCAGATTCCAACTAGCTTACCGTTCAATTTGGCTAAACAATCCTACTTCAACTGTGTTCTTGTCCTTCAACCTATCATCCTGCAACTGCACACACTTGCACTTGCAAATTGATCAGTAACGTTCAATTCTTGGTAACATATAGAAATATTTTTTCAAAAGTTCACAAAGTCAACATTAGTCAACTCCTTTCATTCAATTTTTGAATATTCTAGAATCTTCATTTTAATATTTAATTGAATTTCTTCAATAATTCAATTTACCATATTATAATAAATATTTGATAAAATTGGGTTATGACAGAGGTTGAAAAGAAGGTAGAACAAGAAGATTCAAGTGATGCATCCGCAAGTGAAGAAGAGTGCATGAGTCTTCTTGATAATGCAAAGTTTGGTGAGTATGCTGATTTGGAGTTTCCTAAATCAGCAATTGTTGATAAGACACATGAAGATGAAAGGATGAACATCTCTGATGTTTAGGATAAAGTTCTTAATCAAAAATATTTTCATAATTCCCTTCTTGAACATTTAGCTAAATAAAAGGCTATTATGGAGAAAGTTGAAATTTTCAAATCAACAATTAGTGATGAGTATATCAATCATCTTGATGATGAAAGATAAAAATATGATTGAAAAATATCCAAGAAAGATGTGAAACCAATTGATTTTCAAAAAAAAAAATTGTTGAGAGAAGTGTACCTGATGAAAGAGATGATTCTAGTTTGTGGTTAGTGCATAATGTAGATTAGCATATGTTGAAGAAATCAACCATCCACGGTGAATTAATTGAGAATTCAATTCCAAATCAAGGCCAACTATTCATAAGACCATGGGATCTAGGTTTATTGATATCAAAATTCAATGATGAGCATGTTAATGAAGATTATTTGCTTGAGAATAGAGCTGTCCTAACTTCATCTCAAAAATTATGCAAAGGAAAAGTAGTTGAAGAAGAAAAGACATCATAAATCTTTGATGATAGGAAAAAATTTGAGGGAGATCTCGAGGATGATTTAGATTAATTAGTAACTTCTAACACATGTTTATTCCAATATAATGTTGATGAGACCAAGGAAGATCTAGTATGATAATGAAATAACTTGCTATTTTGAGAATACAACAACATAAATTTCTTAAGTTGAGCCCAAAAATGAGAGACAAACATTTTGAACTTTCCCATTAAGAATATATCTTTTTATCAAGAAGCATGTATGGTAGAGCTCCAAAATGATTTCTTTGAAAAAGTTTCAACTACTAATGAAGGGTTTAATGCTACTTAAAATTTTAAAACAACACCTAAAGAGGAGCTTCTACATCATTCTAGTGATGGAAATCCAGATTTCGAGTGGGAATCTCCCAAGCATGAAGAACACCTAGTTTAACTTATCAAAAAATTCAATAGAAGAGCATGATGAAATGGAGCTTGATGAAGATTTTAAATTATCACTTAGTAATGAATCATTTCTTGATTATGGTGCTGGCATGAATTTTGATCAAAGTGATTGTGAGGAGAAAGCAAATTTTTAAGATCATATGACTCCTAAAAATGAAGATACTTCAAAGTCTTTTCTACATGGAGAACCAAGTCAATTGGTTGAACAAAGAATTAGAGAGTTATGTGAATTGAAGAATAAACTCTTGGTCACCAATGAGAAAGAGATTCAAGTCCTCAAAAGTTTGGGAATCACTCACAAGATCCTTGAAATCCTCATGAAAAAAGGTTTTGAGGGTAGAGTTACTTCTTTAAACTTACAACATATCAAAAATGTTTTGGAGATAGTGAAATAAAAGTACTTACACATGATTAGAGATTGAGATTATGCCATTGAATTTGCAAAGGAGGCCATTAGTGTATTGAAAGAAGAAGAGACAAAGGTTGACGAGAGTACTCTTGAGCTTGATTGATGAAAAGACATACTAGAAAATATCGAAATGGCACTAATGGAGGTAGAAGGTCACCTAGCCAATACAAAGCTTTTAGGGAGCAAGAGAATGAACAAAGATCTAAAGAAATCAAACAAGTAATTGATGAGCTTGATATTCTTCAAGAGGAGTTTGATTTAGAGGGTTTCCAAAAGAAATCAAAAGTTACATGTGCATATATGGATCAACAAGATGAGTTTAAGCAAGAGGAAATAAATGACTTTCATATTCTTGATAATCCTATCTTTGAAGTGGGTGCTGAGTCAACTTATGATAACCCCCTATTTGATATGGAAGTTGAGCTATCGATTCCCAATCCTTTCTTTGAGAGGCATGTTGAAAATGTGATGGAAGAACATTAACTTATGTTGAATTGCTTCCTATGCTAGTTCATGTTGGATCAAGCCTTGTGGATTCACCGTAAAGAGAGAGGTACTATGGTAGGTGCAATAAGTTGGGTCCACAAAATGTTCAAAAAGTGGAAGTGTTTTTCCTGATTTTCATAATTTATCATAGTTGGACTTAAAATTTGAAGCATTTACACATTGAATCTTGAAAAATTTCAGTATATGAAAATTAATATTTTGAGTCTAGTTTTCAAATATGTAATTTATTTTAATACCCAGATGATACAATATATATTTTTATACGAATGTATAAAAACCACTTTTTAAAAGTCACTTTTTTAGGACCATACCATGCACATCTATGAACACCATAATTTGACCTGAATAAAATTATGTTTCTAATTCATTTTGGGGAAAGATGCGTATTATAATGAAGATTGATGAGGATATATATATTTTTATTTATTAATTTTTTATTGGCCCTAATTGATAGGTTTTAAAACCCTTGTATATGAACACAATAACTTGACCAAAACTTATCATTTTTTGAGTTTTCTAATTAATTGTTTATAGATTGATGCCATATATTTTTTTAACAAGAAAATTAACAAATTAAAAGTTATTAAAAAAGTGAAAACCTGGCATTTCAAGTTTATGGACCAAATTCCTTATAAATTAATTAAAAATAGAAAGAATAATCCAATCATAAAAAAATACATATTTGAAAACTAGACATTTTCATCTGTTAGAGCAAAGCACCCAAGAAAATCAACTAAAAAATAGACATTCATGAAATAGAGAGGAGCACTATGCTACTTCACTAGAGAGAAAATGAAATATGAGATGATTAATTTACATAATGTACAGGATTTTAAAGCCATGATAAAAGTGTCAGGTGGGAAAACTATCCACACGGGAAAATCCATCTAGGAGAAACTAATGCATAATTAATCCTAAGTAAACTTAAGAAGGTGAATAATATTCATGCTAACACCCCCCTTAAGTGCAACTTAGGGAAAATTATCATGAAAACTGCAAAAATGCAATATGGGTCTTGGCTACACAACCATTTTAGGTACCCATTTACAATGCAAAATAGAAATCTCTCACAATCGAAGAAAAGGAGAAAAACCCTATGGGAAAAAACCCCTCTCCAAAAGAGAGAAAATAAAAAAAATGATGCATGGATGGAGGACTCAATCACACCCCCGAAGAACTACATACATCATATATATACAATCAATGGTCCCCCATAAGAGGGAAACAAAGAAACTATGTAGTCCCCCCACAATGTGTAATCACCTACAAAAATGGTAAGTGCCTGAAGACAAAACATGATTCAATGTCGACAAACAACTTGTCTCTCTTTCAGAAGAAACAAAACCAAAACCAAATGTAGGTATGCTTCCCATTCCAGATAGGAATTGAAAGAAAGAAGCATGAAGATGTATGATGATGTCTCTAAAATATACTCATTTATCGCCAAGACCTTGGAAGATGATGCCATGAACCAATCAGGAACATGCCCAATCATAGTAGGATTCGACAATCAAGGTACCACTGGAAACTCATTCTAAACATTCTCTAAAGAATGAGATGAAGTGACAACAATTATACCACAAATATCATAAAATAGGAGGGATATACCCTCAAATGTGTCCTCCAAATATAAAATGTGAGATTCCACAAACAATGAACCAATGTTCGACAAATAAAAATCCCAATCAGGAAGACAATGAGATACTGGTTGTGATGAATCACTGGACGTGCTCAATGAATCATCAACACAAGATGAATGGTTCTGCAGAACAAGAATGATAGGAGCCTCAATCAATGACTCTACACAATGAATCACTAAAGGTGAAGGTACATCAACTATCCTTGATGGAGAAGAAGGAGCATTTGAAGAACCCTCATCATCCTCATCTGAAGATTCAAAGTATTCCAAAACTTCAAACTCTTGCATAGTAGCATGATCATAGGGTATCTTGTCTGAAAAATGAAGAGGCACAAGACAATCTGAAACATGATCATCTGGGAATAGTGGAGTATCAGGATCTCCATGTATCTCCCAAATTTTAGTCCAAATAATATGGGGATGCTCAATATAATCAATAGCATCCAAAGTGGCATCATCAATATGCATTGCAATAACTCCTAGGGCATGATCCCTTTTGCAATTCCATGCAACTTTCTTAATATCACTACTAGGAAGGGGAGTAAGATTATACAAATGTGGCAACAAATGAAGCTATCTAAGATGTTTAATGATACCATCTCTCCATTGTTTATTGTTTCCCCTTTTCAAATAATCAAAACATGATGCAATGAAAACCCCATAATGAACTATGACAAATTCAAATCTCCAAGAATACAAAGACATTCACCTTTAAAAAAAAATTAGAAACTCCCAAATACTACAAATGAAGCCTTCCCAAAGTAATTCAGGAAGCCAAAAAGGGGCTTGAGAATCTAAAAAAATTTGAGCAAAAACACCTTAATGGGTTTCTGCACCAAATCACCTTACTGGGTTTCTGCGCCAAATCACCAAGCCAAATCACTCGCCAAGCACAAAAGAAAAATAGCCTCTTGTGAGACTTACTCACACCAACCTAAATAGGTGAAAGGATATTTAAATAAAAAAATAATGCATCACACCACCAATGTGGGATAAATGTTTCCCTTTGAGGAAAAAAACATAGGCCCAAAACTCACTATGAGCAAAAGAAGGAAACCCTAAAATAAAAAATTTCATTGCAAACTTTAAAGTTTGAAAAAAATTCACTGCACCTCCAAACAACCAATCAAATCAAATTCCAATAAATGGTGATTCAAATACATCAAAATTCAATCATAGCCTATAATGAAAATGGGCCTCCACCTCCAGATGGGATACACAAGTACATACACCAGTAGGAGACAAAATGAATCACTATCCTCTGGAAAAAACACACTGCTTGCCAACAATGGATCACCTTCAAAAGGAAACTACTACCCACAAAAGGCTTGCAAAAGAAATTAGCCAATTCTAGCGAAGAAGGGAGGGACAATTTAGAGTGAGGAACCAAAGATAATACGCCTCCACATAGGAAAGAGTGCCACAAATGCTACACAGATTCAAATCGAGCCTGCAATGCAAATCATAGCTTAATATGGGAAAAATTGTTCCCAACAATCATAGTGCCATCAAAACTCCAAACATAGCACCCTCAACATAGTCACACCTTCCAAAATTTAATCACGCCTTCCAATGTTCTTGGTTGATGGCCTGTGATCCTCCAAATCGCAACAGAGGAGGCTTGAATGGTGATTTCAATGCACAAGTCAACAAAATTCCCAACTCCAAGATTGCTCAAAAATCACACCGTGTCTACCACAAATGCCTTTGCTTAGATCTCTTTCCGAAAAAAAATGCAAGAGCCTCTACAGAAATTGAAAAACAAAATCGGGGCATATGAAGGGGTCTCTCCAAACACCAAACAACCGAAAAAATGCCAAGCTTTTAAACAACAAAAAAATGCCTCTTTACAGAGAATCGAGCTCCTCCAAATGAAAGAATGCCTTCAAACAACTTTGAAAAACTGCACAAAAAAATGCCACCTTTGAAAAAAATCACGTGCCTTCACAAGGAAATCGCACCCTCCTTTTCAAATTGAAATTGGTTGCTGACAATGAAGAAATCGTCGACAGAAAAAAAATATGCCTTATAAATTCATATGCAGATTTAAATCACCCAAAATTGTCGTTTAAATTGAAAAAAAAATGCCTTCAAGCTACACATCGAGCCTTCAAGAAATCGAATGCCTTGCATAACCACCTTCAGACAAACTGAAATCGCTGCCAATCAGAAATAAATTCACCAACAACCTCCAAAAAACAAAAATCGAAAATGAGGCATCTTTGAAATTTGAAAAAATTTCAAATGCCGTAAACAAATTGATCTCAAGCAATCTACGATGAAAACTCTCACAAAAGGAGATGCAGATTGGGTGGATTTGATACCATTTCATAAAACAATTTTGAAAAAAACCTCATCAACTATATTTCCAAATTTGGTTTTTTCTCTTGAAATTTCCATGACCTTGTACTTGTAGGTCCAAGGCTAAGTGTTGGGTTACCGTGCATTTTTTGATCCTAAATCTAAATAAAAAACATGTATTGTGAGTTTCAAACTTTTTGAAATGAGTTCCCACTTTTAAATGGGTACCTATTCTAAAAAATGAATGGGTACCTGTTTTAAATGTGAGAAATGACACTTCCCTTGAATGTGGACCCAACTTCTTGCACTTATGGGAATTATGTTGATTTTGGTGATGATGGATTGGTGAGCCCTTGTGCGAAGAATTCAAAGGTTACCAATTTTTCTCTCAATGAGGTTCACATGTTGAATGTGGTGTAACCCCAGTATGGTGGAGTCACATTGGGGAAGATTTCCTTTACCAAAGATCATCAATGTAGGTTGTTGAGAATGAATGATGATGGGAGGTGTATACCATGGGAAGTTTTAACTCAAGAATGCAATAATAATGTTTTTGTTACCCATGCATACATTTGTCTCATGAGTCCATTTGTGTTCTTACATGTGGATAGGAGGAAAATTTTAAGCAAAATTGGGAGTTCTTCTGAGTTGGTGACTTTTGGAGGGGTGTTTTCAGCCAAGGGAATGATAAAAAATCTCATGCTAGCTAAGGAATTTCAAGGTTGCAGTGAATATTTTTCTTTTTGGATGATGAATATTGAAAAATAAAACTACCACTTGATGAATTTAGACTTGAACAATTGCATATCTATGCATTTTCAGTCCATTTATCCTCTTGATAGGATTAGTTTATGGCTTTAGATGAAGGGAATGACAAATTTGGCTAACCAGGTTCAATGTTGGATGAGTGTTCAAGCACCAAATAGTTTTTATTTTTATTTATCTGCTTGCACTTATTTTCTGGACAACAAATTAGTTTACAATTATAACCATTATGTTAGATTGTAGGAAGTTAAAAATGAGGAAGTTAGCATTAAATCTCTTGGATTTTCTTGTATGGTGTCACAAATTCATGATTGTGGAGAACATTTCTCTGAGTTGACTGAGATCTTGTTGAGGTTGGTTGCTCTTTTTACATGAGGACTTTAGGAGGTTTCATTTGTAGGTGCCCATTAGTACAGTGCTCCAAGCAAAAGGAGTGAAAAACCTCCTAGACTAATGTGGGATCTGATGCAGTATTGGGGTTGTCAAACCAAACAATATGCCAAACAAGTGGATATCAACTAGACTTCAAAGAAAAATTAGATGATTTCCTCAAGATTCAACTCTTAACCATGCTTTCCCTTATAGCGTATGCAACCTAGTTTAAGGGATTTTTCAACCAAAATTTCCAAAGCACTTCACAAAAAAATTAGTGATCAAGATACCCTTTTTAGAGTTACACAACATATGTGAAAACTACCATCAACTCCTTTGGACCAAATTTGAGAACCAATAACATAACTTTGTCCTAGGCTAGTGAATTAGCCCTCTTTTACAAAGAGAGTGCCTTTTAAACACTTGATCTTCACAAGAACACCCAAAATAGTCTTGATTTGTGTCTTAAAACAAAAAAATTTAAGATTATTTTGCACCTATAGGGCCTTTAGCACGTTGCCTCATGAAACCCTCTTTTTGCCATGTAATGCATAAGGTTTATTGAAAATCATACATCCAAGGCTTAACCAATTCAATGAACTCTTCAAACGTCTTTAAAAAAACCTGTACAAACTCAAAAAACACTCACAAGACCAATTCTTTCATAAATTTGTCAAAACCCTATCATGGTTCCTCATTTTCATGATGAAATATCACTGCCCAGCCCTAGGGCATCACACCATCATCAAATTTCTTCACTATCTTAACTCCTAAGGCATAAAAAAATCTAAAATAATATCATAAAAACTAATCCACCGAGCAACAGGACCAAAGAATAGGTGGATTGGTCAAAACATTATGTTGTTTCCCTCAAAACCCTTAACCCAACAAAACAGGGTAGTCACAATGAAATGAAGATATCTCTTACAAAATTTTGAGTTAGGACTTTAAATCAACTTTAAATGAGAGTAGATACATATACGTACATCCATAGAAGCTTTCAAACCATGTCACACTTGTATGTGTCCATAAAACACAAAGAGACTTTAGGAAAAACAAAGAAAATGCAGTTTTGAACGTTGAAACTTAATGAAATTGCTTCCAAAAATATGATCAATTCATTTACACAAGCCTTGGAGAGGCTTTTATACTTTTTCCAATCAGTTCCTAACTGCCCAACACCCTTAAAAAATTTCAAACTCTAATGCCTCTTCAAATTCCCAAGTTGACAACCTTTACAAGTTTATGACAACTTTTACAATTATTGTGCAAAATTTGCATTTTCAACAAAAATGACTCTCCAAGCCCTTGATTACATTAGAAATGGTCTTAATAGACCTTATTAAAGAAAAAACACCTAAAAAAAACATCATACTACCTATTATCCCCCTAAATTACCTTCAAGAATTCAATTTTACCACTAAGGTGTAGGTGCTCCTGCACCATACATCCCCATAGAGAAAAGACTCTTATCACAAGAGTTGAAATTTGTTCCATGCCTTATCATTGCTCCATACATCTTATGATCAAAAACCTCCTTCAACTAGTTCAAACATGGAGTTATCTTGATCTTCTCTACCCTTTTGACTGTGTTCACATTGAAATTTTCCTCCATCTTCATGCTCAGACCTGATGTCTGCCCCATCCTTATACCCAGGTCAAAGTTTGATGCCGTCCTAGTCCTTATACCTGCAAACAAACAAGAGTTAGCAATACCTTGCTCTACCTTCTTCTTGGATTCAACTACACACTTGTATCCATCCACATTCACTTGTATACTCTGCCCTCTCATCACTGTCATCAGAATTTTGTCCCTTTGTTCATAATGCCCTCTTCCTACTGCCATTAGTTCTTCCACACTATCAACACCATGTATCCTTGCATTATCAAACTAGTCAAACCCTATAACTACCATTCTCACTTGCTTTGTAACATTGTTCATGCTTATAGGACACACAATGGTCCCAATAATAATTTCATCCTACTTCACAAACCTTCCCTCAAGCATTTCACCCTTTTTTCATGCTTATTTACTATCTTACCATCATTCACTTTGATTGTTTCAGACTTAGGCATGAGTTCTTCCTCTGCCTTTAAACTCCTAACTATCCTAGCATCATTTTTTTGTGCTTTTACTACTTCCCTAACACCATAATCCTGCTCCATACCTGCAAATACACCAGTCTTGTTGTCCTTAGGCCTTAAAGGCTCTCTTTTGCCAAAACTGACAACCTTAGACTTACCCTTATCTCTTCCACTTCCCTGCAAAGGAGTTAGCTTAAAGCTCTTGTCATTCTTCTTGATAGTATAGGTGTTTTCTCTACCATCATACACAGACCTTCTGTCAAATTGCCATGGTCTTCCCAATAAAAAATTGCAAAAATCCATGGGTAACATATCACATAAGACCTTGTCCTTGTACTCCCCAATCTGGAAATCTACATATGCTTGTTCATTCACCACTAGAGGTTGACTATCATTCACCCAAGAAGCTTTGTATGGTGCTACATGAGGTATCTTCTCTAAATTCAACTTTTCTACCATCTCCCTAGACACCATGTTATCTTGAGAACCTGAATCAATAACAAATTGACACACTTTACCTTTGCATTTGCATGAAGTTCTAAATAGACTCCTCCTTTAACTCATGTCTTCCTCAGGTGCCTGCAACAAATTTCTTCTTATCATAAGTGCTTATCTCACCTCTAGGTATGCAGGAGTAATTGAACTTTCACATTCTTCCTCTTGGACCAGTTTTGTTCTTCTTTCACTCTTCCTATCACCGCTTGATGTTGAACCTTGGTTTTGAGGGCACTTGAAAGATGGGTGTCCAAATTCATTGCATCTATAACACCTACCTGAAAACTCATTGAAATCTCTCCTTTGCCTAAAGTTTGTCCTTCCACCTCTCCATCCTCCTCTTGCTTCAGGTGCTTGTTCTTTTTTCTTAGGAGGCATCTTCACAATCTTGCCTCTTCACCTTCCAACCTACAAGAATCAATCAAAACACCAACAAGAGATCTCACAACTGGCTCTAATACCACTTTGATGTAGTATAGGGGTTGTCAAACCAAACAATATGCCAAATGAGTGGATATCAACCAGACTTCAAAGTAAAATCAGATGATTTCCTCAAAATTCAACTCTTAACCATGCTTTCCCTTATAGCATATGCAACCCAATTTAAGGGATTTTTCAACTAGAAGTTCCAAAGCACTTCACAAAAAAATTAGTGATCAAGATACCCTTTTCATAGTTACACAACATATGTGAAAACTACCATTGACTCCTTTGGACCAAATTTGAGAACCAATAACACACCTTTGTCCTAGGCTAGTGAATTAGCCCTCTTTTACAAAGAGAGTGCCTTTTAAACACTTGATCTTCACAAGAACACCCCAAACAGTCTTGATTTGTGTCTTAACACAAAAAAAATTAAGATTATTTTGCACCTACAAGGCCTTTAGCATGCTGCCCCATGAAACCCTCCTTTTGCCATGCAATGCATAGGGTTTATTGAAAATCATACATCTAAGGCTTAACCAATTCAATGAATGCTTCAAACATCTTTCAAAACACTTGAAAAAAATCAACAAACACTCACAAGACCAATTCTTTCATCAATTTTTCAAAACCCTATCATGGTTCCTCATTTTCATGATGAAATATCATTGCCTAGTCCTAGGGCATCACACCATCATCAAATTTCTTCACTCTCTTAACTCCTAAGGCATAGAAACATCTAAAATAACATCATACAAACCAATCCACCAAGCAACATGACAAAACAGTAGGTGGATTGGTCAAAACATTATGTTGTTTCCCTCAAAACCCTTAACCCAGCAAAATAGGGCAATCACAATCAAATGGAGATATCTCTTAAAAAATTATGAGTTAGGACTTCAAATCAACTTTAAATGAAAGTAGATACATATACCTACATCCACATAAGCTTTCAGATCATGTCACACCTATACGAGTCCATACAACACAAAGAAAATTCACGAAAAATAGAGAAAATGCAGTTTTGAATGTTGAAACTTAATGAAATTGCTTCCAAAATATGATCAATACCTTTACACAAGCCTTGGAGAGGATTTTATACTTTTTCCAATCAGTTCTTAACTTCCCAACGCCCTTAACAACTTTTCAAACTCTAATGACTCTTCAAATTCCCAAGTTGACAACTTTTACAATTATTGTTCAATTTTTTTGGATTTTCACCTAAGTGACTCTCCAAACC